>QLTV01002568.1:1009040-1085729 GCA_003457575.1 Thermophis baileyi
TCCTCCTCCTCCTCCTCCTCCTCCTCCTCCTCCTCCTCCTCCTCCTCCTCCTCCTCCTCCTCCTCCTCCTCCTCCTCCTCTTTCTCTTCCTCCTCCTCCTCCTTCTTCTCCTTCTCCTTCTCCTTCTCCTTCTCCTTCTTCTTCTCCTCCTCCTCCTCCTCACATAAGGAATTTGTCTCTGGTACATAAGCTCTCAGTGTACATACAAACAACAAAGTAATATATTCATAAGATACCAATAGGAGAAGGTAGTAGAAAAGATGAGAAGGATAATAGCATCTTGATGATATCTACTGTGACTTGAGGAAGCAAAGACAAATCAAAGGTTGGTCAATGTCTTTAAAGAGCTTCACATTATTTATTGTTAGTTCATCTTTTTTACAGAGCCTTCAAGTGTTCTAAATAAATATAGAGATTGCTCTATTTACTTTTTTTGCTTGTTTCTATTGTATCATTCCTCTATCAATGATCCTTGGCATAAAATGGCTCCTTCACTTCCACTCTAGGTAGATAATGAAAATAGCATGTAGACTTTTACATTTTGCAATCAACTCCTTGGAGACATTTCTCTGACATCACCTGCCTTGTTGAGGAAGAGAAATGGGGATATTTCCTAAAGCATTTGGTTTTATTGTCTTATCAGGTGGCAGCACTTGTTTTAATTTCCCTGGGCTTGGAAGTTAAGTAGAGTCAGTATCTGGATAGAAGACCACCAAGGAACAAGTCTACACAGTGGAAAGTTGGGGGAACTTTCTGGAAGAAATCATTGTCAAACCACTTTTAGATGGTTGACAAGAAAACTGCAATGATCTCTCTGTATAGTCACCAAGAATTATACTGAGTTCTGAGGGTGCCATTATCTTTTAATTTATATGAATGCAGAGTTTTAAAGAGTATGATTGCACACACAAGGAATTGGACATATAGGTCATTTTCCAGGGCCCATTATGTATTTATGGAGACACAAGAATTAGTTATCTTGGCAAAAATTTTGTACTAACTAGCTGTTGGCTAGAATTGTAAGGTAACTGAGGTAAGGAATATCTACTTTTTAAAGTATGTTTTCATTCAGTATGTTAATAGCCTCTTTCCAGATATTAGACAGTTGGCACTTGATCATTAATGTCAATAAGGATACAGCTTTCCATCTTTTTTCAGCTATGCTCTGGATGCATCTCAGAGTTCCTACTAACAAGCTGTTTCATCAGCTGCTACTATAAAAGTTAATGTTCAGTTTTTGCACCTGTTCTAAACAGGCAATTCTCATGATGGAATACAGAGTGGGTTCCCACCAAGAACTATATTAATATTTTTTTCAAAAATAATTTGGAGAAATGAATAAGTAATGAGATGGCTAAGCGGGGATTGAAGTGAGATCATCAAGGATATTCCAAGGAATGTGAATAGGCAGTAAAATAGCTAAGGCAATTCAATGGCTGAATTCATGTATACATATATTACACAAAGCCATGTTACTTTGCATGTTGTGTGCATATTTTCATTATGATTTATAAACTATTGATGATGGTTCAGCATTCCATGTAAGTCCAGCTTTGTAGCTTGTTCAAGAAATCTTTTAACCAAGTCAATGTAAACAAATGGGACAAAGTATGGCAAAATTTTAATCCAAAAGATAAATGATGGAGTCTGAGCTGGTAATAACAAAGAAGTAGAACAAACATGTGGTTGTGATAGAAAATATTAAGACGGTTAATCTGTATTTGAAGAGACAATTTCCTTGTTTAGGTACCTTATAATGACCTGGAAAATTGTAATGCCATTATGCAAATCCAGAGTGCAACCACATACTTTGAATATGAGAATAGGCCTAACTGTTGCACCTTAAATAATGGAAAATAAGTAGAAGGAAGCTAATTGTTCAGAGATATGAAGTAACTTTCTCATGAGGCATGGTTTGACTTTCAAATCTTAAAATGTTAAAACAAAGTAAACTTGGCTGCTGAATTTTTCCCACACCCTTTATCAGCAATGTCCATAAGAGGCTCCTGCATTTTCTTCTGTGGAACAAAGTGTTTGTGTGCAATGAGAAGCACTGGGTTCTGCTCTTGGTCACATGACCAAGAGGGAGGTGGCTTAGAACAGAATGAATGAAATGGTAACATTCTTGAAGATTCTCAAACCCCTTACATAATTTGTTTTCAACATTCCACAGGATTGAAGAGAATAAAAAGATAGGTAAAATTGTGTGGAGGACATGGTGGAAATTGGTAAGATTATCCAATGTGTGTGTGTGTGTGTGTGTGTGTGTGTGTGTGTATGTATATGTATATGTATATGTATATGTATATGTATATGTATATGTATATTCTCTCCCTCTCCCATTATACAGTATAGTTGGTGTGAAAAGAGGAAAAATCCGGAAGAAATTCAGGACAGACACTCCTGTGCTAATGCAAGAATGCTTTGGCTAGTACAGTCCTTCTCAAATAGTGGGGCGTGCCCCCCTGGGGGGGCTCGGAGCGATGCCAGGGGAGGCGCATGTGACCCTGGGGAACATGCTTTTTTTATTCCAAAAACGGGGCATGCAGCCAGCGCTGCCACCTGAAAATGCTTTCCTCCCCGATTCCAAAAATGGGGCATGCGGCCAATGCTGCCGCCCGAAAATGCTTTTCTCCCTGATTGCCTTACGCCTCCTCCGCAGTGCCTGTTTCGCCAACCAAGTCCCAATCTCCACGCTTCCCAGGGCCGCTTCAGGAATCAGGCTCTGACCGAGGCAGCAAAGGCGCAGGGGGCTTGCCGGGAAGCCCGGCAGTGTGTTTATGAGATGGCAGCATCCAGGAAGACTGAAGTGCTATGTCTCTATTGGCCCTTGCTGCGATAAAGCCAGGCTTTCAACGCCTATGGCTATAGGTAGGAAGACGGGGGCGTCTCGGGAGCGGAGCCTTCAGTGCCAAGTCCCTCTTCTGCCCCCATGAAAATCAACTACCCACCCCACCCACTCCAGTTAAATGCACAAATGATACTATTTACAGTCGCGGCGGAGAGTTGGGGGGCGCGAAATGTTTACTTCTTCCTGGGGGGGGGGCGTAACAGAAAATAATTGAGAAGCACTGGGCTAGTAGATGAGATAGTTTATAAAGACATTAGAAGATAGCATGAAATGAAGATAGCAATAGCAATAGCAATAGCACTTAGACTTATATACCACTTTACAGTGCTTTACAGCCCTCTCTAAGCGGTTCACAGAGTCAGCATATTGCCCCCAACAATCTGGGTCCTCATTTTACCCACCTCGGAAGGATGGAAGGCTGAGTCAACCTTGAGCCGGTGAGATTTGAACCGCCGAACTGCAGCTAGCAGTCAGCTGAAGTAGCCTGCAGTACTGCACTCTAACCACTGCGCCACCTCGGCTCTTAATGGCTAAGTATCACCATAGTTACAACGTGCCTCAGGATCTGATGTTGTGTATGTTTTAATACTGCTGAAAAGCAGCACACACAGGCAATATCATGCTAGAGGGGCTTTCCTTCGTAATCCATTTGCTTCTGTGAGAAACAGGACACTGAAGTTCTTCAATCGCTGGTTGATCTAATCTTTTAGACTTTGTTGTAGCCACCCCACTCCAACCCATGACTAGCCAACATTGGCTCATCTCAGAGAAGCAAGGTTAGACTTGAATAGAACTTGGATAGGAAATTATCAGGAAATCACACAAGGCTGCTGAATAACAGAATAACAGAGTTGGAAGGGACCTTGGAGGTCTTCTAGTCCAACCCCCTACTCAAGCAGGAAATCCTACAGCATTTCAGACAAATGGCTGTCCAATCTCTTCTTAAAAACCTCCAGTGATGGAGCAGCCACAACTTCTAGAGGCAAGCCATTCCACTGGTTAATTGTTCTAATTTTAGGAAATTTCTCCTTAGTTCTAGGTAGAATTTATTCCCCCTTGTAGGTGATGAAAATATTCACACACACAAAATTACCCATGTGTTATCTTTAATTTGTTTAAAATAAACTTTTAGATTATATGCTTTTTTTAAAAAACAGCCTACCTTGTATGTAGTGGTCCCCCCACCCCAATTTTTAGCTGTCTATTTTCATACCAGAACCAGCATTAGCTGCTTTAACTCTAAGAAATTAATTCAATTTCTCCTGGCAGAACCATGAGATGCTTCAGTTGCTTGTATTATGAACAGGAAAAAGCATAGAAAAGAAATGTATGAAAGGCTGAGGGAAATGTATGAAAGGCTGAGGGACATGTTAAAGGCCAAAAAAGAAACATTATCTAACAGCTTTTAAAAGAGGATTTCTGGTTATTTACGTGTACAGAGTAGAAGAAAAAAATGCGTAGGGAATTATTCTTTCCAAGAGCATAATTTAGAGATAATCAACTCTTCTTCTCTCAAGGAAATAACTGCAAGCTAAACAAATGGGAATGAGGAATCTTGCGTAGCTTCTTCTCTGGTAATATAGTACTGCTAACTAGAGCATACAAAACATTTGCTAGACCAATTCTCGAATACAGCTCATCTGTCTGGAACCTGCACTGCATATCGGACATTAATACAATTGAGAGAGTCCAGAGATATTTCACAAGAAGAGTCCTCCACTCCTCTGCTCGCAAAAGAATACCTTATGCCACCAGACTTGAAATTTTGGGTCTAGACAACTTAGAACTACGCCGCCTTTGGTCTGACCTAAGCGTAGTACATAAAATTATCCACTACAATGTCCTACCTGTCAATGACTACTTCAGCTTCAACCACAACAATACTCGAGCACACAATAGATACAAACTTAATGTAAACTGCTCAAAACTCAGAAAATATGACTTCAGCAACCGAGTGATCAATGCCTGGAATTCACTACCTGACTCTGTGGTTTCTTCCCCAAACCCCCAAAACTTTAACCTTAGACTATCTACTGTTGACCTCACCCCATTCCTAAGAGGTCTGTAAGGGCCTGCATAAGCGCACCAACGTGCCTACCGTCCCTGTCCTAATGTCCCCTTTTATTCATATCCATTTTATGTATTAATAACCATGTTTATACCTACTGTATATCTGTTATCTAATACGTGCTTGACAAAAGAAATTAAAAAATAAATTTAAAAAATCTTGAAGGGATCTCAGAATAGAAAAGATTGGATAGGTTTGAGATCCTAAGATTATTATTTCTACAGACAAGATCTCAAATACCACAGGAAACAGGTGGTACTATTCAAGATAGTTGTACTTCAATTTCCCAGAAAATAAAAGAATCATCTAATGAAATGTTGCTAGAGCAGGGAAAGTAAATTCTTCTCTTTAAAAAAAAAATCATTTGAGCTCTTCTAGTTAGGATATCTAATTATGTCTGTGATCAGGAATAAGATTGCTGTTTCAAGAGAGGCTTTGTTGTTTAATTCAGTGAAAGTTTTTCTTCTTCTAGTTAATTTGGAAAAGAACACTGTTAAAGGAGAATATTTGTAGCTCAGGGTTGAAAGGAGGGGTCCTTGATGCTCTCTTAGCTTGGTTGTTTTCTTGCAGACATTTCATTACCCAAACTGGTAACACCATCAGTGTTAGTAAACAATGGAGGTTGCAGTGCACTGATGATGTTACTTAGAAACGTCTATAAGAAAACAACCAACCAACAAGAGCACCAAGGACACCTCAACGATGTTAATCTCTATGAGCATATGGTTTACAAAGGGTCAACACCTAATGCAAGGCACCAGTCATGCATAAATGCAGTCAAACATTATTCTGTCAATAGTGATATTAATAAACACAGAACAAGTTAAGTACATGCAATGCCCAGTACAAAGACACTGTAAACATTTGGTAGAAGTGAGATCATATTGTTATGGATAGCTACTTAAGTAATGATTTACCCATGGGACTACTAAAGCCTTGCCATTCTTAATGTTAGGATTTTCTCCCTTAAGTAGAGCTGGAAGTAATGTCTCTTGAGACTTAACAAAGAGGAGTTGGAAGCTGTTTCAATTGCAATAAGAGCGAGTATGGAAGAAGAAGTCAAATGAGATGTTAGAGATGATTCATCACTCTTGTCACCATTAACTGAGATGAAAAGTGTGAGACCCATATGTAGTTGCAAATTATAATAGTTATAATAATGATTAAACTCGCTAAGCTATAAACCACACTTTCCAATATCTGAGTTCATAACACATGTTAAGCCAATATCAAATATATCACTTTATGTTATGCACAATATGTTAAGACAATGTATTGAGAAGACTGAAGGTCTTACAAGAGAAACCCTGTAGTCACCCATCCTGAAGTGGCTGTCAGGATTCCAAGTAATACACCCATAATGAACAGAACTCCGAGGCAGATACAGTAGATTCCTCAAAGAACAGTTTTATTGGATCTATCATATTGGCACAAGCTGGTGAAAACCGACTCTAAAGGTTCATGCAGTTTTCACCTAATTAAAAGTAACAGTTTTCCCCTTTTCCCAAACAAACAGTCACATGGTGGAATCAGGGTGCTGTCCAGTTGCTTGGCAACATCACTCCTCCTCCTCCTCTCTTCAGCCACCTGTTGGAATGTCCTTGGTTCCCAGGGGAAAGTATTTTGTTTTGGCTACAAACCCCCAGCTATCTCTATTTCCCCCTCCCTAACCTTCATCTCTGTTGTGACAACACTGAAGCCTCAAAGATGGCCTCAGTCAGGCCAACTTCAGAGTTGACAGAGTTCATTCCAATGGGTCTTCCAGCCAATGTTGAGAATCCATTCATCATCTATTTCCCAGATTAATTCTTTTTATTTCTCAATCTATTTCAGGTTCTATTTTATTGGCTTTTTTCCACCTGGCATCTACAGATTCCCCCCCCCCCTCTCAAGTTCTGTGCTTGAAACTAGAGAAAGAAGTATAAAGAGATTAATCCACAGAGTCTGGAAAGTGTTTGGAAAGAAAGTGACTCAGTAAGTAAGCTTCTCTTAAATACAAATATATTATGCACTTGTAAAGCAATTAGTAAAATTACTGTTGCATACTGAATGTTCCCAGGATTGAGGATTTTCAGGAATTCCAGACTCTGCGGATTAATCCCTTTATACATCTTTCTCTAGTTTCTCAACATTGCCTGGAAGACCTGTTGGAATGAAGTGGCACTTCAGGATGGGTGACTTCACAGTTTCTTTTCCAATGCAGGGGTGAAATCCAGCAGGTTCTGACAGGTTCTGGAGAACCGGTAGCGGAAATTTTGAGTAGTTCGGAGAACTGGTAGCGGAAATTTTGAGTAGTTCGGAGAACCGGCAAATATCACCTCTGGCTGGCCCCAGAGTGGGGAGGGAATGGAGATTTTGCAGCATCCTTCCCCTGGAGTGGGGTGGGAATGGAGATTTTGTAGTATCCTTCCCCTGGAGTGGGGTGGGAATGGAGATTTTGTAGTATCCTTCCCCTGCCATGCCCACCAAGCCACACCATGCCCACCAAGCCACGGCCACAGAACGGGTAGTAAAAAAATTTGGATTTCACCACTGTTCCAATGGCTTCAGTCTTGTCAATACATTGGCTTAACACATTGTGCTTAACATAAAGTGGCACATTTGATGTAGCCTTAACAACTTTTATGAACTCATATTGTGGTTTGTAAAACTGGTTTACAACTTAGCATTATGCATGAGACAGATCTCTTTAGCTTGTTAAATAGACCAGATTTGTTTAACTTGTAGTTCAAACTATTGCTTAGCAAAGGGTATGAATGTAGAAGCCAATAAATGTGCAAGACAGCATCGCCTGCAGTCTTACTGGAGGGATTTAGCAGAGCAAACCAAATTACCTGCTATGAGAAAAAAACATTATTACTATTTTAATACAGCTGGCTTAATCACAATCGGTAGGATTGTCTAAGTGCTCCAGCATTTCAGACTGTATCAAAGTGAGCTATTAGCAATTTCATCTGAGATTATTGAATTTTTAAAAAACCTGAATATCTTATTGTACCATTTGTTTTGTGTAATTCCTGGCACACACTTCAGTAATTGATGAGAAAGAGATTATCTGGACTTAACATTTACTGTCTAGATACTCTAAATGTATCTTGCTGAAGATGGATAAATGCAACAATATTCTCATAATCACATATGAATAATTACAAGTAGTGAGTATAGCAAAAAAACACAGTAACGGTGGATAGAATTTTTCTTCTGTAACAACACTACTGTATACAGTAGGAGAGTGATTTAGACTGCGTTCTATGTAAATCTTTTTGGTGCAACACAAAATCCGTTAAGAGAACACAGTGGCATACAATATGGGCAAGGCCATGGATCAAATGATTTAAACAAGCAAACAAACTCTTAGGAAATCTACAATAGCACAGATTTGTTCATCAAACAACTGCAATCTATGCAGCCTCAGTTGTTGTGAAACCTCATTTGGGTTTCACAAACACACTCACTGAAGTGGTAAATTTGGATGGAGATATCTGTGTTCTCTCCTTCCACTTCTAAATTCATTTAATATCAAGTCTCTGTTGTGTTATTTTTAAGGAAACAATCTTACTTTGGTAAATTGTAATGAAAATATGAAACAGACATCAACATTCTTGGTCATCTGCACCGCATTTAATAAGTGCAGCTATTCCTAGCATGGAGAGAAATATACTTGTCCATTCTTGTCCATATTAAAGATGAACAGATCTATTAAAAGAAGGAAGACTCCTTCCAATGCAGAAAATATGCATCATTAGATATAAGAATTTAAGCCCAAACACTGATACAAATATTTTTAAGTTCAATTTTATATACCCCTACATTATATTTTATAAATTTATATCTTAAGTCTTTCCACAATTCATGAAATCAGTTCTTCACATTCATCATTCTAATCAAAACATGACTTAAATGAAATTCTTGCCCATTCCGAGTGTGGATTCATAAATAAATGTCAGCTTATAAATAAATGTCTTACATACTATGAGGCCATCAGCCTAGCAAAGTGACTATGGAGAGACTAACTACATCTGACTCTAGAGTTACAAATAATGGATGCTCACTACAAACAGAGGAGACTTGATAAATTTTGAAGAATATTGCTCACCAGGACTGGGCTTTTAGCCCCATGTCAAGAGGAGCTGATAAGTTTGGGTAGATGAAGTGAGTCATGTCACAGTGGGCCACGTTTGTTAGATGCTGACAAAGTTAAGCAGTTTCAGACATGTTTAGTACTTGGATAGGAGACCATTAGAAAAACCCATGTATGTAGGTTGGACTGGGAAGTTGAAAAATATATCCCAGAAGAAAGTAAAGACAAGCTACTTTTATATTGCTGCCAATGTCCATGTAGTCATTAGCAATCAAGCTTGATTTAAAGGATTTTTGTTAATTCTGCAGAGTATGCATCTTCTGGTAACCATAACTTTTATTAGATAACTTTGAGCTAGTCATTGTCTATGCCTTGTCTACCAAACAAAAATACCAGACATCTTCAAAAAGACTCAAGTTTATACCATACTACCGTAGCTCATACCACTCCAGATGATTGAAACATTGCTGTTGTGGTGAAGAAAATGTCAGAAATTTGCCTTCCCCCCCCCTCCTCCAAGACTTCATGGTTCATTTGCCACTATAGAGAGAGAGGTTTTTGGTATCTGGTAGTTTCACACAACATATTTGGAGAGCTGAAGCACAATGGATGGGAATATTATAATGATAAGGACAGGCACTGATATTTATAGAAGTGAGAACAGAATGTATTTTCCCTTACATTATAATGGATCATGTAACTGTCATGTATTTCCTGCAACTCTCCCACTCTCAACAATAGTGATTGTTGGGGGGTTTCAGCAATTACAAAAGCAAGGTTGCGGGCCACATATAGAAGCAGACAGTGTGGTATTATAGAAAGTCCTTGAAGATTCAGTGACATAACACTGATGTTCCTAAGTAGAAACCTTTATTTTATACCTTGGCCAAAAACCCACTCATCTATTTGTCAAGATCACAGCTGCATGATGAGCTTTCTAACGACTTGTTTGTGCAACCCTGATAACCTTTGAAGTTATATTAATACCCAAGAGATGGACGAAGCTAAAAGCATTCACTTCCTTTGGTTATGTCTATCTCACATGATTCAGTGCGTAGAAAAAAGCAAGATGCTCTCAGATCTTCAGAGACCTCCTGTCAGACAGAGAAATCACTAGCTACTCTCTTTGCACTCTCTAAATCATGTGCTGTCAGCAAGAATTATGAATGCCTTGGTCATTTTAAAACTCAATACTGTAACAGCCTTCTAAAGGCTGTCAAATTCTTGGAAATGTACAGCACACTTGGATGACCACCAAACTCATCACAAGCACTTCCAGGCTTTGAAGAGTTCCTCTAGCTTAGAGACCTTATTTTTCCTCTTTCTACTTCTTGAATATTTGTTCAATAGACTTACCGTGGCAGGCTAATTACCTCCAAGAAGTAACAGGCTATTATACCAGGCTAAGGAACAATGGTTTAGATCAAGGAAAGCAGCTCATTGGCAAAAGACATAGGAGTGACTGTCCATTTTTAAGCACTGTGCATGCATACTTTGAACACACATATGGATACATAGAATAGAATAGAATAACAGAGTTGGAAGGGACTCTGCTCATCGACAGTAGGTTGCCTCATCCCAGCGAACTGTCAACAGTTCTAGCCACATTTATTGTTTGTTTGTTTGTTTGTTTGTTTGTTTAATTTATATTGCTGCCTATTCGCCCATGCCAACTCAAGGCGGCTTATAGAATAAAATACCACATTTAAAACAATAAAAACAAAAAGAATCAAAAAAATCAATATAGTACAATATAACAAAATCACCCCCCACCTCCCACCCACCCCGCCCTGGCGACAGCACATCACATGAGCCATTTAATGGGCTCCATCCTGCTCTGGGTTCCCCAGGCCCGCTGGCAGAACCAGGTCTTCAGCATCTTCCGGAAGAGTATTAGAGTGGGGGCAATTATAATCTCTGGGGGAATGATGTTCCAGAGAGAGGGAGCCACCATGGAGAAGGCCCTTCTTCTGGGTCCCACCAGGTGTATCTCCCTCAGGGACGGGACTCTCAACATTCCTTGCCTCCCCGCTCTGATGGGTTGGGTACAGTGGTGGGTTGCAGCCGGTTCGGACCGGTTCTCCCGTACCAGTGGCGGAAATTTGCACCCACTCACCGAACCGGCAGTGATGGCCAGCTGTCCACGCCCCCGAACCGGTTCTCCGGTCGCCGTGGCTGACAAAAAACCTGCGCATGCGCAGATGGTCATTTCCCCAACGTGACGTTGGCGCACGCGTGAGCGAAGTGAGCGTGCGTGTGCAAAACGCGCACTTCCATCGCGATGCAAACCGGTAGGGAAGGTAAGTGGAACCCACCCCTGGTCGGGTAGATGTGACATGCTAAATAAATAAATGTCAATGGTCCAACAAAATTAAATCTGTGAGTTAGATTGCTGCAATGGATAAATTGTCTATTTATGGGCTAGGGTATAGCTCTACAAAACTCACATGTGTTCACCCTCCATTTAAAATGTCCCAAATTCAGCATGGTACCTACAGGAATCTCACAATGCAAGGTTTTCTTTTCTAAAACCTTTTTCTTTTTTTTTTTTTTAAAAAAGCAGCTTTCATTTGGTTCAGTTGGGCAGCTATAGAAATTGAATAAATAAAAATTTAAAAAAAAAACTTCCTTTTTTATCACCATCAGGAGATGATTCTAAATACAGCGGGGCTCCAAGTCAGATGCTTAAAGCTCCTTAAATAACAAGGGAAATAGGAATTCTGAACATATGCTTTTGTGTACCAAAATACTAAATAATTCTGATGCAATGGATATACCCATCAGAAAGAAAAGTTGGAATGAGAGAGCTGTAAACAGAATTGATAACATCAGGACTGTACAAAAGGACCTGGTGTTTTAGCTCCCCACTGTATGTTCTTCACATTTCCTTGCTTCAGAGAAGCACATGGGCTGGACTGAGAGAATGGGAACATTTCCCCTTCTCCACGTTGCCCTAATGTGATCAGAGGTGGGTTCCTCCCAGTTCGCACCGGTTCTATAGAACCAGTAGCAAACCACTGGTGACGTCACAGAGCCGGTTCTGTCGGTGCTGGTCTGTGGATGCCGCCATCTTTTTTTTGGATTTTTTTGGGGGGGGATTTTTGGGGGGGGGTTCTTTTTCTGCGCATGCGCAGAAGCCAAGTCCACAGCACTGCGCATGAACTGCCATCTTGTTTTCAGCTTTTTGGGGGGGGGATTTTTTGTGAATTTTCATCACTGCACATGCGCACGCGTGGCCACGCGGCACACAATGCGCGCGCAGCCACGCAGCGCGGGAGGAAGCGAACCGGCGGCGAGGTAAGTTAGAACCCACCCCTGAATGTGATGCTTTGCCACGTTCCACTACAAACATTTGGAGAGGAAAAACTGAATTCCTTTTATTAGGCAGCACACATTTTAAAAACTATCCAGTCAATGTACATCAGATTTTAGTGAAGCTCAGCCCTCCTCTGCTATTCATTAAATCAGGTGTTTTTTTTTTAAATTTCAGGCTCTTGGTACAAGTCTGAAAACAAGCCAATTCATTAAACTTGATGCAACTCTTACAGCATTTATTTTTTTTAAAAAAAAATCTATACTCATGAAGAAGTTGGAAAAATAATGGCTGCTGTAATGAATAGCAGGTAGGCCCAAAGCACTCCTCCAAATGTTATTTTCATTTATTTTCTAGAACAGTGATGGCGAAACTTTTAGACACCGAGTACCCAAACTGCGTGCGTGCATGCCCAAACTGAAAGGCGCGTGCATGACATGCACGGACATGCACACATGCGCAGCAGAGACTCGAAGACCACCTGGCCGGCAGGAGGCAGGCATCCCAACACCAGAAGCACAGCAAGAGGTAAGATCTTTTTCTTTCGTGAGCTTCTGTTTCGTCATTGGTGTGGCCCACCAGCGACCCGTGCAGCTGGTTGCAGACTCCAACAGCGAAGAGGCTGTTGTGGTGATGCGCCAGTGGTCTGTGCAGCTGGTACCCGAGTCGGACAGTGAGGAGGTTGGTGGGGACTCGGTGCCAGAGGCAGAGATGCAGCCAGGGTCTTCAGAACCTCCAGAAGCTCCCATCACTGATGAGGAAGAAGAGGAGGAGCCTATTCTGAATGCACGGGCACGCAGAGCTGTCAAGAGGCAAGAGTGGCAACTCAGGAGGAGGTCTCCTCGAGAGTAGGGCTGTGGGCTACTTGGCCATGCCCTTAGCATATTTAAGTCATGACCACACGCAATCACATTGCAAATTCTGTGTGCCTGGACTCTTGCCAACTGTTAAGACGTTAATTAACAGTTGGTGCACCGAAAGGACTACTTTATGATTTAATGGACTTTAACACACACGACTGCTAAGAGAGCATTAGTAGTTTCACGAGTATTAAACAAGGTTTGTTTGTACGTTGCTTGTGTTGTTTTTCTTGGATCGGCAGTTGGGACAGAACAGTCATTTGCAGGGAAACAGAAGCTCACAAAAGAAATGCCACGGAGATCTGACCTGGGGCGACGGCGTGCATGCCAGCAGAGAGGGCTCTGCGTGCCACCTCTGGCACACGTGCCATAGGTTCACCATCACAGCTCTAGAATAAATATATTCTAGAATATTCTCTGTGCTTATGAGTCATGCATAAACCAATTGTAGTGGCCATCAGGTAAAAAGAAAGCATTAAAGCACTGGATGTAAAAAAGAGGTGACAAATAGATCTGGGTGAAAAACATAAAGTCCTCATTGCAGGATGGAAACAGTTAAATGATGAAGCAGCATGTACATTTTTCCTGTTCTTGGCAGCCATTGAAATCCAGAATCCTTGTTTTCTTGTTTTTGCATGTCATTAGCCTAGGCAAACTTCACATGCAAATGTTAAAAATAGTTGTTCTGGAAGATTCTCACTGCTTTTTAATGAGCAATTAGCATTTATAAGAGGAAATCATGAAGTAAAGTGCCGGTCAGGATAGGCTAAAACTCAAGGAGACAGAATACATTTGTTCTGTAAAGCCACTTTGCATAGAAAAAAGTAATTGTTGCAGACAAACCTTTCTACTTTAAAAAACAAAAAAACCCACTACAGCTGGCTTTGAAAAAGGAACTTGTGAGGATTTAGAGACCAAATGCAAGAATTATTATTTTTTGTTTTCCTCAGTGCAATGACTGATTAAAAGCCTCTCTATATAGAATATGTTCAGCTTCTGACAAATATATTGGAATTTTGATGATGGATATCGGAAAAGTATTATTTATGTATGACTAAGATTTCTGTGCTGCTCCATTACTGCTGGGCTCTGAATGCCTTAGAAGAACTGGAGATGCATTAAAATCAAGAGACAAAATCAATACTATAAAAAAGGCACCATCCATTGGGGAGGCACAAGCTTACATATCTCCCCCAAGGCCTTATCAAATGGGCTGTTTTTATATCCCCCCTCCCCCCCCAAAAAAAAACCAGTGGAGAGGAAGCAGTCTGGGTGTGGGAGAAGCTATTCCAGAAGGGTGAAGGGGGAATCATCCTTCAAACATCTCAGTTTTGAGGGCCATATACAGATGGACGTCCCCTGGTGACCCTCAACAATCCTTTTACTCCCCATTCTCACTGGAGGGACAGATTCATTCCATAACACATGAAGTATTGTTTTGTTTAATCTAGGGATTCTCAAACTCTGAGACCCTACAATTCCTTAAACTAAGTAATTAGTTTATATAACATCCAATAAATTTAATTAATTCATTGGATTATGGTTGAACAAGAACTAAATATATCACTTAATTGCACTTTGTTTTCTATCTCAAATAAAATAATTATATACAGCCAGCACATCTGGACAGCAAAAATCCAGAAAACTGCAAAGACACCACAAAGAAACATTCTGTAACATAAATGACAAAGTTCAAGAACACAATCATGATGGTGATTCAAAGAATCCCTGAACCTCTTTGCTAAGAAAATAAAACAGATGAAAAACCTATTTGAGGAAAGAACAGGAAAAGCTTAGGAGAAGATTGTAATGCCCCAACTCTAAGCTTGACTAAGCTAAGACAAACATTTTAGAATAGAATAGAATAATAGAGTTGGAAGGGACCTTGGAGGTCTTCTAGTCCAACCCCCCGCTTAGGCAGGAAACCCTACACCACTTCAGACATTTTATTGAAACACCCCCCTCCTCCCCACAACTTTTAAGTATCTCACAGGTCACAGTTTGAGAACTTCTAGTTTAAACTATTTTCTTCTTAGATCAGCCAACAACTAAGATGGGACAAAGTTAAGGTTTGGGCAACAGTCAGTTCCATCCTCTTTAGCCATTATATGAAATGGCTGAGCTGAAGGAATCTGGATTCCCATAACAGCTCCGGGTCCCCCACCCGCCCATCCACTTTTGCTGTATGGCAACAATTTGCAACTTGCAGTCAAAGGATCTTTATCCCCAAAGCTTTAGGTATAACTTATCAGACTCCTGGCAAAACTTCCAATGGTAATTCTTAATGCAACAGAGAAAGAATACTATGAAATTGGTAGGAAATAATCACATTATACTTTTTAATTTGATTACATGAAATGAAATGAAATGTAATATTTCCATGGCTCCATCCCTTCTTTAAGATCTAGCCTCATCTATTTTCAGAGTCCCAAAGGTGCTTTTTCAAGAGGCAACTGAACTTTCTGGTTTTTCTTTGAAACGTTTCTTTGAAGACGTTTGGCTTCTCATCCAAGAAGCTTCTTCAGCTCTGACTGGATGGTGGGGAATGGAAGGATTTATACTCCTTGCAGACAGCTGGTCATTTGCATCCTTTTAGAGAGTCATTAAGGTCATTAAATCCTTCCATTCCCCACCATCCAGTCTTGGATGAGTAGCGAAACATCTTCAATGAAAAAACAAGAAAGCCCAGTTGCCTCTTGAAAATGCACCTTTGGGACAACCATGACCTGGATGACTTGAGAATCTACATAGACATTTAGCTATTTGCAACCTAGCAGGCCACCTACTGTACAGCCTCAGCCCAAAAATGTTGCATACTTCTACCATAGCTTAAGAAATGAAAGGCCCTTCAAATCAATTGCTAACAATAGGAACAGAACAAAATAAGGCACACCCCTTCTAGTCCATGAAGCATTTTTCAAACATAGATACACCAGCTGTAAAAACATTCAAGCCTATGTGCACTTGTTGAGGACTAAGCTCTTCTGAACCTAGCCCATGTTTTAATTCCCCAATAAAAATTCCTAGTCTGAAGTTTTAGCAAACTCTTTTGGCTTCGCAAGCCTGCTTGGGAGTACAAGAACAAAGGAACTGGAGTCCATGTGGTTTTTTTCAGTTATATAGCAAAGATCCCAGGGTATTTTCAAGGCCTGCCAACATCATCTCGGTCTACCCTTCTAAAAGGGAAACCTTATTATGTGAACAATAATGTGTTTACCTTCTCTGAGTACCTAATTAAAAATAAGCTTTGCCAGTTTTAAGGATTTACTTCTTTGTTTGCCCTGTGCCAAAGCAAGCAACCTTTCCTATATTGAAGGATCTACAGACAGCAACAAATCGTGCAATCCTGTCTGGGTTTGCAAGTACCAGAGAAAGCTTATTCACACACATATACAGACTCAAAGTTAAATCTCATTGAGTTTAATGGGTCTTCTTCTGGGTAAGTGACTATACAAATACAAAATGGTCGTTTCTCCTTCTTAAAAAAAAAGAAGGGGGGCAAGATCTTCCTTTTCGATCAAGAAACAGAAACACTGAATTAGTGGAATATACACTGTGTAGCTGTATAAAGAAAGCAAGTGATGTTATGAAAACAAATGCAGTTATATTAAGAAATCAAATTACATTAGGAAAACAATATGAAGAAAGCAAATGGAGTGGTTTTTCAGAAGAAATGGAGTGGGACACAATCTGAGTGTTTGGCATATGCTGTAAAAATGCAGCAACCTTGAGTTCCTGGAAGAAAGATAGGGTATAAATAGCAATAGCAATAGCACTTAGACTTATATACCGCTTCATAGTGCTTTACAGCCCTCTCTAAGCGGTTCACAGAGTCAGCATATTGCCCCCAACAATCTGGGTCCTCATTTTACCCACCTCGGAAGGATGGAAGGCTGAGTCAACCTTGAGCTGGTAAATCTAACAACAATAACAACAAAAGACACATTTGTCAAGGGAACAATTCGCTTTAGATTTGCAAATAAAACCGCAAAAGAAGGACATTTTTCAACATAGGTTTTATGCAGTGGTGGGTTCCTACCGATTCGGCCCGGTTCGGGCGAACCAGTAGCAGGGGTGACAGGAGGCTCCACCCACCCAGCAGAACGTCATCACAGAGCTTCTGCGCATGCGCAGAAGCGTCGCACGTGTGCAAAGCGCACGCGCGCTCCTGCGCATTCCTGTTCCCAAACCGGTAGCAAAGGTAAGTGAAACCCAACACTTGTTTTATTGTGCCATTAACCTGCCTCCTTAAAATATTACAAGGCAAGCTAATATGGTAACCTTCTACCGCAACTCTCTTATTGCTTCAAGAGGAAAAGATGGGGTAGCTGTGAGATATATCTGGATTTATAGTGGTAAAAGCATGTTCAATTTTTGCACATGACCCAAGCTTTAAAGTAATTACACTTTGCAGAACTCCCAGTTAGTATGGCCAGCTTTAAGAATTAAGGGAGCTGGAGTCCCAACTGATAAGAAGAATATTGGATGGAGATGGCTTCTACAGAATGCAATATATGATAGCTTAACATGGAGATAGAAGCTTTACATGATCACATTTTCCTCTGAATGTCTTCCAAGCTTTTATAAATGGAGAATCTGAAGGAAATAAACAATTACCATATAAATATTAATAAGACTGATCTCCATGATAATATTAGTTAATATTCTAGCTTTATCTGGACTAAACGGAAAACACAGCGTTTCAGAAACTTGGCAACCTTAAGATGCTTGGATCCAGAATTCAGCATTTTAGAGTTGTCAATTGTCAAGTTTGAGAAATGCTGCCCTAAAGGCAGCTTATTGTCTCACTGGAGTCCATCTCAAAATCACCTCACAAAGGATGAGACAGTGTATTCCGATATTCTCTGTGACTTCAGAATACAGGTAGTCCTTGATTTACAACATTCCATTTAGTGACCATTCAAAGTTGCAATGGCAACTTTGACCATTTTTCACACTTATGACTATTGCAGCATCCCCATGATCATGTGATTTACATTCAGACGCTTGACAGCTGATTCACATTTATGATGGTTGCAGTGTCCCGGGTTCATGTGATCCCCATTTGCAACCTTCTGACAAGCAAAGTCAATGGGGAAACCAGATTCACTTAACAACCATGTTACTAATTTAAGAACTGCAGTGATTCACTTAACAAATGTGGTGAGAAAAGTCATAAAATGGGGCAAAACTCACTTAACAAATTTCTCACTTAGCAATTTTGGGCCCAATTGTGGTTGTAATTTGAGGACTACCTGTACTTAAGAGTAAAATCTGGTTTTAGTTTTTCCACTCTCCTGACCTTCCCTTTCAGTAGGCTGAATTTCAACATTCAGGATATCTTACAAACAAAAATGGGCCACATGAAGATTCTCTTGTTGTGATGTTATCATGACCCTTCACAGAGGTAGAGCAACAGTTGTTTATCTATTTTATTTTATTTTATTTGGCCTGCTAGAAAGTTTTATCCTATTCAAGTCTGGTGCAACTGCCTTTACAACTACATGTTAAAAAAAGAAATCTAACCATTAACTCCAAACCTCTGCACTGTATGGTTTCAGCACATTTTTTAAAAACATACCGGAAATGTTGCTGTATGATTAAAGCAATTTTTTCATTTCACTTTTACAAACTAAATAAATAAGTAAAATCTTGTGGCAGACCAAGATCCCTTAAAATGTATCCTCACGTTCCTCTGACCGTAGATGAATGTGCCCTGCTAACAATTTTGAATGGAACATTTTAAAATCCTGTTTTTAAATGGCTTTTCCTTCTTCTTTTGCCACTAATTTTTTCATGGACATACGGTTGGACTCTTTGTCCCCCATGTGATTGATGGGGCATGTCAGGACCTGAGATCAGCTAGTTACAGACTGGTGCAGGCCTGCTTCCTCTGGCCACTCTTCTCCATCTCCCTTCTGGAAACATAGCAAGCAGATCAATAATTAATGGCTAACTGTCCAATTAGCAGAGGATTAAACAAATTGTTCAAACCATTTGCCTAGATTCATCCAGCAGTGATCTCACCACACATTAAGCGATAGGTCTTTGTTTATCCCACTAGCCACTCTGACAGGAAAAACAAAGCTAGGAGGTTCCATCAAGTTTCCTCCTAATTTATCCTGTATTGAAGCAATAAGGACAACGCCCAATCACTGCCTCATTACTGGGACAGAATTAGATTAGGGCATCAAAATTTATGCCAGCAATTTTTTGCCAATTCAAGGTATAGAGAAGGAGTATCCAACCCACAATCCATGTGGCCCTGGGTAGCCCCACAAGATCGTACACTTGTAAGATTATTATGTGATTTTTAGTGATATTAATATACATTAACTATATTATAAATTTTATATGCAACTCAAGACAATTTCTCTTCACTCAGTGTGGCCCAGGCAAGCCAAAAGGTTTGACACCCCTAGTCTAGAGGACCAAAAGTTAGAATGGCTATAGGAAAGAGTCCCAGCTCACTTTTTGTTTTCAAATGCTAGAAGGACTGGATTCAACTATTTTGTGTGTGTGTGTGTGTAGAAAATGTGTCACAATAAAGTGAAAAATATAATAGCAGGTATTACTCATACAGCTCAATCCCCTGCATTTTTAACTTGGAAATAACCCCATTAAAACCATAATGGCTGCTCTAAACCAAGAAATCATGTTTTAGCACTATATATGAGCTAACATTTTGTCATAAAACCTGTAGAAAAGCAAAAATTTCACTATAATTAGAAAAAAGAGCCCAATCTCCCCTCTCTTTTTCCCTTTTTTGAATATTCTTGGGCTCATTCTACATGTGATCTTATAGGCAGAAATACAGATTCTGGGTTTATAGTCATCAATAGTGAAAATGGAACATAGAGAGAAAGACAATAGGATTGAACCAAAACTATTTTTGAATAGCATTTTTACCGGTTCTGTCTCTTTAACAACAGTTTTAAATGAAAATGTGAAGCTTTTCCTGCTGGGAGAAGCTAATCAAAGTATTACTGTATTAGTTATCCTTTAAAGAACAGAGGGGGGGGGAATGTGACAACTCAGCACTGGCAAGCAGAGATTGGACATTCTTATCAAGCAAGTTTCAAGTTATACTGATAGAGAGAGAAGAATAAAAATAAACTGAATTGCAGGAAGACCCCCACAGCAGGGATAGCAAGGGTGACAGTGTAGGACTGGTGGGTACAGGGTTAGCCATGCTGAGTCAGGGCCATTTGACAATGACCAGCAGGAGTCTACTATCAATTATAGACCATCTGGAACTTTAGCTCAGTTTACTTCAAAGTGGGTGAAATTGCTAAAAATAGTTATTGTAAGTTTGATATAGCAAGTAATTGATTGATTATGTGCCACTACATTTGTGCTGGCTATGGGTGACCACATAGATTTTTTTTTCTAGAATTACCTGTTCCAGTCTTGATCTTCAGATCTTCCAGTGTTATCCCTATCGCCACTGTAATTGAGTCCCTCTATCTTGCTGCTGGTCATCCTCTTCTCTGGTGATTGATACAGATTACAAATGAGGTCTTTGATGTTCTGCTCTCTAAAGATAATGGGAACATACTGTATTTGAAAGCATGTTACGGGTGCAATCACAAAATTGCTGCAATGAGAATTTGCCTATTGACAATATGGGTACCCTGGCAGACTTGGCTCATTACAGAAATGGCCTCCCTCTTAAATTATTTCATTTTAACTATCAGTAGGCAGTGAAGGCAAAAGAGGTTGGCTTGGACCAGGGGTCCCCAAACTTGGCAACTTTAAGACTTGTGGACTTCAACTCCCAGAATTCTCCATCCAGCTATGCTGGCTGGAGAATTCTGGGAGTTGAAGTCCACAAGTCTTAAAGTTGCCAAGTTTGAAGACCTCTGGCTTGGACTCTTCCTCATATAGTTGTAACTCTGTGAGACAAACATGATTCATTAGGATTTAATATTCACCTTTCATGTAACAAGGGGGGAGAAAAGCATCATTTGTATTGGCCTAAAGCAAGTTAGAAGACAATAATAAATTGTCTAGAAAGAAGACAGATTAGCACGGCAGATTATTTGCTACTTGCCGTAAGTGTTTGAACACTTCAGTTAACACACTGATAGTTGGGATTGTGAGTGGTTGGTCTTTGATTTGGCAATGTCACTAAGCTCCATCATTTATGTACACTGTGCTATAAGGGTAACTCATCCAAAGCATGAATGATTATCTCAATCCCTTTTTTGAGTGCTGAAAGAGGGAGTGCTATGAACACCCTGCAACATGTTATCTTCTGGATTACTAGATCTATTTCCATTCCAAATTCCAAATAGAAAAATAGTCCCTTTCAGGACTACACGATGGGGTAGGATGAGGTGGGTGTCACTGGTTACAGAAGATGCACTTTCTGTAGTCCCAACCCTTATTTGCCTCTTTTCATCTATCTCCATTTGCAATGGAGCAAAACACAAGCAAAAAACATCAGAAAATTAGCTTTGGAAATAATAACTTCCTGCAATTGTCACTGAATTTCACTTCCTAATCATGCTGCTATGGCTGTTGTTCCAACACATTGCATAAATCATTAAGAGCTACTACCATTATTCTATAATTAGAAAGTTCTGTGTGAGTTTGTAATTAAAACATCCAAATATTTTGAATCCAGGTATATGGGATGGAATGCATCCAAGGAAAAGTCAAGTTCTTTGAGTGATCTACCACAGATTATATTTTCCTCATGGCTTCTTTATTTTATTCCGGTTACTCCAGGATGAGTAGATTCTGAACACATGAAAGGAAAACATAAAGGGGCATATGTAATCTGTCCTGAACTGAATAAGTTGTGTCTTTTCCTTTATTTACGGATTTCAGAAAAAAGAATACAAAAAGCTGATTTATATCAAAGGTTCAATATATTTAAGTAAGCATTATTTTCTCTGGATGAGAAAGCAACCTAATCTTTCAGGAAAGGGACATTCCCTGCTCTACTTAGGAATTAAAAGTATTGAAACTGGGCCCATTTATATGTAGGCAGGCTATGGACATTTTCTTCACAACCAGAAAACAGCCCAACCTAGTGACCTAGGTGGTTGCAATACAACCATTAGTAACCTAACCATGACTATTGGTAGTGGGAAATGAAGGGAAATTTAGCCTCACATAACTGGAAGAACTTTGCCATTTTCTGTGAGTCTGCCAGAGGATGGGAAAAAGGACAAGGTCTTTCCAAATATGCATACATAGTCCATCTCTTTTTTATTCTCTGTTCTTTTGTATGTTTACAGATAGAAGTCAGGTCTCCCTTATCCAGGGGTTTTAATCAACCATTAAACATCCCCTTCCCAATATCTACATGAGCCTGACTTTTGGCCCACAACAGAAAAACCTTTAATTCTTAGATGATTGCATCATTCCAAGTCCATCTGGACAACTTAGCCTACCAAAATTGCAGACTGAGAAGGCGATGTTTGAACTTCACTCTGCTGTGCATTGATCTAACATCGTTTTGACTTGAGCTAGGCGACGGAGTATGCTAAATCGGCATGCTATTAATAAAGCACTGAAGACCTTGCTTCCCTGTGTGGATTTTTGGCACAGACAAAGCTCTTTTCTGCAGCAAACAGGAACTTCAGTATTAATACCTACTCTTGTTTTTGTAAACAGAGTACATAATTTCACTGCCATTCAGTGGTGGGATTCAAAAAAATTTACTACCGGTTCTGTGGGTGTGGCTTGGTGGGCGTGGCTTAGTGGGCCTGGCAGGGGAAGGATACTGCAAAATCTCCATTCCCACCCCACTCCAGGGGGAGGTTACTGGAAAATCCCCATTTCCTCCCAATCAGCTGGGACTTGGGAGGCAGAGAATAGATGGTGGCGGGGCCAGTCAGAGGTGGTATTTACCGGTTCTCCGAACTACTCAAAATTTCCGCTACTGGTTCTCCGAACTACTCAAAATTTCCACTACTGGTTCTCCAGAACTGGTCAGAACCTGCTGAAACCCACCTCTGCTGCCATTGTGACAAAGACTAAGGACACCATACAGATATAAAAGGAACTGTGTGAATTGCTCATAGATGGTGTGACCCACAGCAAAAGAATTACTCCTTAATGTGGCTTTCTCCAACCTAGTATATTGGACTGTTAGAAGAGAGTCCTGGGTTCGAAACCAGGCTGGGTCATCCAAAGAACACACAGGGCAAGCCACTTGGAGCAGAGGCAAAGTTTATCTGAGAGCATAATGTGAAGTACAGTAATCAAAGTTTGCAACCAAGTTATAGTTGTCAAGTGATTACCTTTATACATTTCCTCTGTTCTGTTCAGGCTCTCTGTTTGGAAACAGAGCCCACCCTGTAGGACTTATTGGAAACTGCAATTAACTGGGTGGCCAAAAGGGGGCATTTGGTGGTTAGCTTGTGACATTTTCCCACTCATTTACCATATCAACTGGCTTCCTGCTTAATTAACATTGAGGCTGGGCTGGGGGAGGTGGCAATCACTCAATGGAAGGGAACTTTTTATTAATAGTCATGATATCTGGTATGTACCTGAATGGGCTGCAACCTTTGGCCAATCTCAACCACTTTATGTGTGTAAAGGAGGGGGTTTATAATGATCATTCATTTATAATGATTGAGTTACTAATGTCTGCCAACTTCCTATCAGTTTCATCCAATGGGTCAAACTTGGCTGAAAGCTCAGGAGGTTCTTTGTTTTGTGACCTGGGGTTTCCAGAAGTCAAGTATGGCCAAGATTACAGTGTGTGGTCTGGCTAGAAGGTGTCATGGATATTTTCACTTTCTAATAGTACAATTCTATAAATTCTGACATGACTATGAGTCTATTTCTGCAAGGGAAGAAGAGAGTTTGCCCCATACAGCTTGAAGGAGTTACTGGAAAAAGATTTGGAGAGATCTATTAAAGAGATTCTCATCAGTACAGGACTTGCTCTATTTTCTCTGTATATCAAATTAATAAAAGAAAAAAAAACTAAATTAGGGAATTTTCAGAACAATCTGCTTCGTATAAATTTTAATTAAATATATACATAAAACTCAGATGGAATATACCATCTGGTATGGATTTTCTGGGTAAGAAGAATGTTAAGACTCAAAACAAAAAACTTATGCAAGATCCTAAGTACAAGCCATTTCAGAGTTATAAATCCAAAACACAGATTCAAATTGTTGGTTATGGTTTCAACAGGTATCCATTTCAACAAAGACAAACTGATAAGACCAGAAGACAACAAAAAAACTTACCTAAATATCTAAAGGGTAACAAAGACGAGAGCCAAATCTCTAAAATCAGTCTATACATTTATTTTTTTGTTTTACACTCTCCTTAAGAATACCTATTAATATTTTACTTCTATGTTTTATCCAAATATTTAGATCCTTTTTTTCAAAGCAGATGTCTTCACCATAAAGTTTGCATATGATTAAACTAGTATATAAGCTAATTAAAGAATGCAGCACACAATAATTTTATGAGAAACACAACAAAAATAATTCAGAGTCTGGGTAAAACAAAGGGGAGTTAATCTTCAGTGAGGTTTTAAACTGGAGAGGTTGCATATAATAGAGGGACAAAAAGAACCCAGGGAATACTGTCTTCAAAATTAAGATTGTTGGTTATAATACAGAGTTCCCCAGCCTTTGTGCTTTGTGACCCAGTGGGGGAGGGGGAGAGAGGGATGGTTCCACACAAGCGGTGGGGAAGCGCGCCTGCTCGCCTGCTGCTCGCGCAAGTGGGGATGCACGCATATGCACACCCTCCACTTCCACGGCCCGGTTCTGAATGGCTCAAGGCCCAGTAGTGGGTCGTGGCCCGGTAGTTGGGGACCCCTATTATAACAATACAGGTAGTCCTCGACATATGACCACAATTGAGCCCAACATTTCTGTTGCTAAGTGAGACAGTTGTTAAGTGAGTTTACCCCATTTTACAACCTTTCTTGCCACAATTGTTAAGCGAATCACTACAGTTGTTAGGTTAGTAACACGGTTGTTAAGAATGTTGGTGGCAGCATTCTCAAAACTGTGTGTGTGTTTGTGTGTATCAAAGCTAAGCATACTTTGCAAGAGATCCGTGAGCTCTGAAGTGCTTCTTTTCATTCATTTTCAAAACATACATAGCCCCCATATAAAAAGAGCGGAGGTGGCGCAATGGTTAGAGTGCAGTACTGCAGGCTACTTCAGCTGACTGCTAGCTGCAGTTCAGCAGTTCAAATCTCACCGGCTCAAGGTTGACTCAGCCTTCCATCCTTCCAAGGTGGGTAAAATGAGGACCCAGATTGTTGGGGGCAATATGCTGACTCTGTGAACCGCTTAGAGAGGGCTGTAAAGCACTGTAAAGCAGTATATAAGTGCTATTGCTATTTCTTCCTTTACCAACCATATCACAGCCTACTTTGTATTCCAGTGATGTCTTATTTAGACAGTTCTAAACACCTTCATTAATGCCACACAGTATGGTTAAAAACATTAAGCCTGCCCTCCTATTGCTAACCCTTTAATAAAAATTCCCAGGAGTCCTCTTTAGTCAGTGACAAAATGACTTACCTGCTGATTTCTGCAGAGCACCCCTCTGTTAATGGAATAAAATCAGTCTAAGCTTTTCTTTCTTTTATTGTCCAGTTGCACCAGGTGATTCCAAACTCATTTTGCATTTCACATATGATTCATTCCTGATTGCAATATGTTGAACAGAAAATAGTAGGCAGGTTCAGTATTTAATGAAAGGTGTAATATATCAGGAAATTATTCAAGGCCTACAGTTAGCGGATATTGCTCCCTGATAGACTTGATGCTATTTATATAGAGTAAATTGGCAACAGAAGGTGCTGTGAACCAGTGAGCCATGCAATGCTGTAAAATACTTGAGTGTCAGGGGGAAAAAATGATATGTGTTTCCAGGCTGAAAGCCCCTGGCCTATAATGACATTGAACAGAATGCAAGCCAGCAAAAGCAGGCATATGTTTGAGTTCATGAAGCACGATTTTGACAAATGATTGATTTAATGCATCTTGCAATGTATTCGCCCTACTGCAAAGAGCGCAGCATAAAGACCTCTGTCAACATCCAAAGAAACTTGTGTATTCATATTTAATGAAATTGTTTGAGAAATGTCACAAAGAGTACCTAAATAGTTAATTCATTCAGCGCATATATGGAAATGATCATTGAAATATTAATAGATTAATAGCAGCCCACTATGCCTCTGGTCCATCACTTCTTTTGCTCTCCTGTTAAAGGTTGTGAGATTTTCTTTTTTATATAAATGGCTCCTTTCTCTGTTCTTCTTGTGATATTTTTATTGAAATTAAGGAATCTATAAATATTTTATCTTCCTTTACCCACTGTGTTTAGCAATCCCTTGGCCTCATGATCAATGCCTTCATATTTTTGTAGTGATGTTTCACATCCCAAGCTATCATTCCTTCACTTCGCTGTCTGTCTCCACTGATCAGTTTTAGTCTTACAGGAGTCTTAACAAAAGTTTGCAAGATACATTTTAGTTTATCTACTTGACATTCAACACCTTTTTATTCAGACCTTTTGTACTAACTTGAATGGTGAAAGTATTACCCATAAAGTATCATTCAATACCTCTTTTATTCAGTCCTCTTCTCCTTGTACTAACTTGAATAAAGCATTATCTGTGCTCCTTTATAGCTGTTCATTAGAAAGAGAAATCATTTTTCTTTGTGTGTGTTCTGGGCTAATCATGACAATTGTTAGTTTTAAATTGATTAAAAACATTGCCACAACTTGAACATAAGTGACAAAAGGGACACGTTATGGACATGAACACTTTGAAATGTTTGTGTTTAGGTTTGGTTGAGTATACCACCATTCAGCAAACACATATTGCATTTTGCACTAATCCCAGAGTTTCTAGCCAAGATGACAACTGTGATGCAGAGTAGGAAAACTTGTTTAATACATGTGTAACTATTTGAAATGCCAGAAAAGGTTTCTGCTGTCTCTGCACAACTTAGGCAAGAAGCCCACTCAGCTACTGAAACCATCATTCAAGGCAGTTGCTCCACAAATGATGAACTAAATCAATCTTTTTTAACTTGGGTGCCTTCCAGATGTGTGGGCTTTAATGTCCAGAATTTGTAGCCAATATGGCTATTGCTGAGAAAGCAAAGAATTGAATAACAGAATTGGAGGAAACACTGGAGGTCTTCTAGTCCAACTCCCTGCTCAAGCAGGCTCAAGCCATCATACCTGTGATGGCGAACCTATGGCACGTGTGCCACAGGTGGCACGCGGAGCCATATCTGAGGGCACGTGAGGCGTTGCGCTATGTCAGCTCCAGCGCGCATGTGCGTGCTGGCCAGCTGATTTTCAGCATTCCGGAGGGCGGGGGAGGACATTTTCGCCCTCCCCAGGCTTCAGGAAAGCCTCCGGAGCCTGTAGATGGCGAAAAACAGACCCAACGGGTCTACCGAACAAACGTCCGGTTGGGCCGTTGGGTCCGTTTTTTGCCATCCACAGGCTCCGGAGGCTTTCCTGAAGCCTGGGGAGGGCAAAAACGGTCTCCTCCCCGCCCAACGGGCCTACCGGAAGTCCGGAGGCTTCAGTGAGGTCTGGGCGCATGCGTGGGGAGGCAGCGCGGGGGGGGGGTTGTGTGTGCATGCGCAGGGGGGAGGGCATTGCATTATGGGTGTGGGCACGCACGCGCGCACCCTTTTGGCACCCGAGCAAAAAAAGGTTCGCCATCACTGCCTATACCATTTTGGATGAATGGCTTCTTAAAAACCTCCAGTGATGGAGGACCCACAACTTCTGAAGGCAAGCCACTGGTCCAGTTCTACTGGTTAATTGTTCTCATTGTCAGGGAATTTCTCCTTAGTTCTAGGTTGGTTCTCTCCTTGATTAGTTTCCATCCAATATTCCTTGTCCTGCCCTTCAGGTGCTTTAGAGAATAGCTTGACCTCCTCTTCTTTGTGGCAATCCCTCAAATACTAGAACATTGCTATCATGTCTCCCCTAGTCCTTCTTTTCACTAGACTAGACACCCAATTCCTGTATTTGTTCTTCACATATTTTAGCCTTCAGCCCCTTAATCATCTTTGTTGCTTTTCTCTGCATTCTCTCCAAAATCTCAACATCTTTTAATACTGTGGTGACCAAAACTGGATGTAGTATTCCAAGTGTGATCTTACCAATTCCAAGTGTCATCAAGTGAGGTGCACATATCTGGGGGGCACTTGTTCATGGACAGTCTTTCTGAACTTGGGAACTTTCAGATAGGTTGGATCAGAACTTCAGGCTGGCTGCAATTGGAGAAGTGGTAGTCACATGCATCCCGAGGGCACCTGGTTGGAGGAAGTTAGGATATACAGATGGTCTCCAAGACAACTTCTCATATTTCCAAGTTTCACTATCCAGAACAGCTTGGTTTCAATAACATAAGGAGTTTTGTTAAGCCCCAACTGAGCAACTTACCACCAGCAAAACATTGTAACTGGACAACTGGCTCTATATAATATACTTTGCTTGTGTATTCAATTAACTGAAGGCGAAATATATGCCTGAAATATTTCTGTACAGCAATAATCTGAATTTTGAAATATGTGGTACCATGACAACCATAGTGTGTTTCCTTTCATGCCATTGTGCATTGCTGTATGTTGTTAACAAAAGCATTTCAGAATAGTAATTCCAAAATTGTTTCAAAAAGCCATGCACACAATTTTAAACGAGGTAGTTGGAGGCAGAAATAAATGACTGAAAACATGTGTGATTCCAAAATACTCATCTAGAGGAAGGATGCTTGACGGCAGCGTAATGTTGTAGGATTCCAGTTTTGCTTTGGCTTCCTTCTGCTGGGCTGAGTCACTCTGCTGTCTGAATCCACACGGATTATTTGATTGGGTCTATCATTATCTGTGCAGAGATGTCATAGCAGGGTCCACTGTTCAGATGAGGCCAACTTCAGCTTTGAGGTGGGGTGCCTCCTTTCAGCTTGAAGATTGTTCCTGATAAGTGACCATCTATTTGGAGGGAGGTTAAACATTCTGCAGCTCAGTGGTAGGTCATTGCTTCCTGCAGAAGGTTCATGATTCAGCCAAGTTCAGAGGAATTTGAAATGGAACATTGAGAGATCTGCAATCACTGCAGAGAATATTGAGCTACTTAACCCTGATTCAGTATATGGCACTATCTTCCTTTCTTCATACAAACCGAGGCTTGGTTTACAAGAGTGTTTAACTATGCTCCGTTACATAATAAGTGTTAACTTGCACAGTGTATTAAGTTTTACTTTAATATAAGTCTTATTGAATAAATTATGAGCAGATCCTCGCTTTTTGATAGGCTCATTGTCTAGTATGGGTCATTTTCCCTTTTGTCTCAGTGGTGGGATTCAAATTTTTTTACTGCTGGTTCTGTGGGCAAGGTTTGGTGGGCGTGGCATGGCTTGGTGGGCGTGGCTTGGTGGGCATGGCAGGGGAAGGATACTGTAAATCTCCATTCCCACCCCACTCCAGGGGAAGGATACTGTAAAATCTCCATTCCCACCCCACTCCAGGGGAAGGTTACTGCAAAATCCCCATTTCCTCCCGATCAGCTGGGATTCAGGAGGCAGAGAATAGGTGGGGACGGGGCCAGTCAGAGGTGGTATTTACCTGTTCTCCGAACTACTCAAAATTTCCGCTACAGGTTCTCCAGAACTGGTCAGAACCTGCTGAATACCACCTCTGTTTCTGGCCCATTGCAGATGCATCCCATATCTGAAATTGGCTTAAGAAACAACTGGAAGCAGCCTTAGAGACAAACGGTTTACTACATTTGTCTGAGTTCACCCAATGTAACAAGCCAATAAATATGGTTAATAACCACAAAGATTTCATTCACATAGCAAATGAAAACAAAAACAAACCACAATAGCCATATTGTGTGAAGCAGGTCTGAAAGTGCCACGCAGTTTGATCTTGCATATTAAAACCAAACACAAATTTGGCACCCTGCCAATTTGAGTGGCAAAAAAGTATACACTAATGTTCCCTAAAAAAAGAAAGAAAGAAAGAAACTCTTGAAATTGCCCTGCTCACATTCCTTTTCATCATGGGGAAAAAGCTACACATCCTGGTTCTTTCATCTGGAGGTGGGAATCAGCAATGTGTCAGGAATGGGATGCAAATGCAGGCTTTTTACTAAGAGGAAGTGGAGGAAGGAATACATAGATATCCATGCCAAATTAGGTTTGCCCTAAAGGTAAATATTTTCTATTCTTATTATGTGCTTCCAGTTGCAATGCTGAAAAAAGAATCCCATTAATATTAGTTTTCTGTTCTGACGAAATGTTGTCATGCAACTAGAGGAGATTCTCCAAAGACAGATGCAATAAAATGTCTTGCCCTTACAAGTCATAAAATTCCTGGTCCTGATTTTTACATTCCTTCCCTTGGATGAATCTGCTGATGCATGAAATAACTAACTTTTAATTCAACAACCTCTGCTAGAAAGCTTCAGGTCTCTTGAGGTATGGCATTTATGCCTCTCCTCTTATTCCTCATACAGTTCAGCTGTGATGCAGCCAAAATCATAACATTTTTGTCATTTGTAACATTAGAGCTCCATAACGCTTGGAGATGGCTATTTTCTTACTTTCCTGTGGGAAATTCTTGCATCAGCTACCCCTCTCCTACAGTTTAAGCTCTGCTACCTAGATCCCCGAAGCAATCTTATCAATAAACTTGATCTTAATCCTTTGAGTCAGTCTCACACACATAAAAAAATCTGTTTGCTTTCCTTGCTTAGGTGAACAATTGCCTCTAGACAAGATGGGCAGCACACGAATCAATCAAATAGATAAATAAATAAATAGTCTGCACTAAATTCATGCCTCACTTTGGCCACTTCATGGCCATGGAAACTTGTGGTCCTCTCATTCTTCAATCAGGAGGAAAGCACACTGATGTAGAAAGCTTTATCCTTTACCATTGTTCAGGGACAAACTGGGTAGTATTGCTACCCAGAATACACATTAGGACAAATATTTAGGTGATTCAATCATTTAGGGCAACGATTGGTACATTCCTGTCTCTCCTTCCTCTCCTTCCCACCATCTCCTACTGTTGGGAAAAAAACAACCGCTACTTGTTGTTCTAAACACGTGGGTGTCTGTGACGAGGGACATGGTTTGACATTCAAGCTGTCATTTTTATTTTCTAGGTATTTTGACTTTCTTTCTCTGGAGAAGGCTCTGGAAAGATGGAAAGAAAGAGACTGAGTGGTGATGACTGCCTTGATGCATGCCCCGGATGACCAAGATAGGGACAGATCAGCATGGAGAAAAACTACTTATGTGGCCACTAAGAGTCATCAACAACTTATTACAAAGCCCATCATGTTCTCCCTAGAAGAAAATTCTGTGTGAGAAATTACATAAGAATCTCTGCATGTGCTTTAAAGCAGCTGCTTGAAAGGTTTTCTCTAATCCTAAAGTTCACTGGAACGTTGTCAGTTAAAAAGCCAGTTCCTTTAGATATACATGTATCTATTCTAAACCATTAAAAAAATTATCAAGGAGGAAATTTGATTACCCTTGATTTTCATAGAACTGGAGAACTGTAAATAAAAATGCACCTATTTTATTGTTAAAACTGCACCTCGGACTTTCTACGCTCGTGGAATGGGCTTCCCAGATAAATACAAATGCTATGTGTGACCTTTCTGCTCTTGCAAAGATAACAATAAATGATATTTGATCATGCTCTAAGAATAGCAATACAGCCAGGGATCTATTTATTAATGAGTGACCACTGAACACCTTTGGTATGGGTGTGGATAAAACTGTACCGAGAAAGCAGCTTAAAAAATAAAGGAATGTTTGGTGAAAACTTACCTAAGTGACATATGGCTGGCGCCACTGGAAAATCTGGCATGCAACTGGCTGTTAATAAAAGGGGAATAGTTCAATTTTCTATCCCATGGAAGGGTAATTAATATAGTAGCTATATTATAGTGTAGCTATAATATAGTGCCGGTAATTAATATAGTAGCAATAGCAATAGCACTTAGACTTATATACAGCTTCATAGTGCTTTACAGCCCTCTCTAAGCATTTTACAAAGTCAGTAGATTACCCCAAACAATTTGGGTCCTCATTTTACTGACCTCAGAAGGATGGAAGGCGGAGTCAACCTTGAGCTGGTCAGGATCAAACACCTGGCAGTGGGCAGAATCAGCCTGCAATACCGCATTCTAACCACTGCACCACCACAGCTCTTAATCAAATTAAATTAAACCTAAATAAGGTGAAGTATGAGCTAATAACTGGGGTGGTGGCATTCTAATAGCAGAATTAACTGCAAAGAATGTGCTGGTTTGCCACTTTCAATATTTTTTAAAAATGGAGTGTTTCCCTCCTAAAATAGAAAACAGCAACATAAAACCTGTTTCTAATAAAATAAAGCCCACAACCTCTCACAACCACACTCCTCCAACTCAAAGTCCTTCCCCACACAGAAAACAAACTATTAGGAAGGACATGCCAATTTCTTTTCTGCTAATACTTTTATTCACTGTAAGTATAAAATACTGTACAGAGATTACCTGATGGCAAAAAGTCCGTCTTCTATAAGTTGGACAACATAACTAATGTTTGCTTCATCTAATTATCCTTTTTGTGGGTCACAATCACAACTCTTTCAGATACACAAGCAACAGCTCTGCTTTTTTCTAACTCTGCAAGCAAGAGTGAAGGGTCATAAAGGTTTTATTCCTGTTGTTCACAAAACACACTTTCATTTCTCCATGGTAACTAACTACCGAGTAACCAGATAGAGGCACCATCCTACACAAATGTTTACCTAGAAATATTAAGGCTTTTGTGAAAATAACCTGTGGTTGCTGAGTTCCAGTTGGAAGCCAGCAGTGAAGACTTTAAGATTTCTACTGTTCCTGAAGTTAGACAATACTCTTCTATTCTTGGAGTAGTTTTGCAAAAATGGATTGTTTATAAGGTCAACAAAGATATATTCACCAACACAAAGTTCAACCTAAACCAAGAATCTCTTTAACTACAGGTCTCTAGTAGCTTAGTAAACAAAGAAGTCCACAGCTTGCTGGTATAGCACATGATTTGATACAGAAAGTTCATCCATGAACGCTCCCTTTTGATTTATTTGAGAAGTGTAATGGGGTTGATGGAAAGGCCTCAATGGTATGAAATATTGAAAAAAAAGGCAGTTCATGTTGGTACTATCAACAGTTACAATACAGTAATGGTTGGTATATGAGATGGCACCTTTTTAAAAAAATTGTATGAAGATGGAATATGCTGTTATAATTCCCTTATACAAAGGAAAGAGGAACAAATGACCAGACTCGAGTTATCCTACTTTGGTCACATTATGAAAAGACTTAGCTCTCTGGAGAAATCTTTGATACTGAGAAAGGTGAAAGGAAAGAGGGTGACCAGCATCAGGGTGGAGTAACTCAGTTACAGTGGTGATGGATGGATGTACTGTTTGAAGAACCGAAAGACCAGGCTAGGGACAGATTGTCACAGAGAAAATCTGTGTGTTCACTAAGAGTTGACCCCCAACTTAATGGCACATAATCAAATAAATATAAAGGGAAAGCTAATAAAAATAAATGCAAATCGTACAGGTGGATCCATTTGTAAAGTACATCTATCCAATAGACAGGATACAGAATAACAATTAGTACAGTTTGGGAAATGAAACATTTTTATACTGGAAAGAGATGTGCAATTCAAATTGTTGCTGGTAGACAAATGCATTAATGTGAGAAAGTTGTAATTTAGAGAAAGTGGCAAAATATTTTGAGTAACTCAAAATTGGTTGAATTCATTAAGAATGGTATATGATGGGAGCAAAACCATGTACGAGAATAAATTGGTTAGTGAATAATTCAATATTAGCAGAAAGTGAGGGTGCAACATATATTTAAGAATAAATGCATAAAATACTTGTGATGTTCAAAGTGTGTTAGAGGCATAAATGTGTAGACATGTAGGTGAATAGAAGTGACATCTCAAAGTATATATTCAATCGTATGGTGCAATAAAGAGCACAGATCTAAAAAAATTAATGCCTGAAAGATCAAGGTTTGATAAGGAAAATTGAGAGAATGCTTATAACCTACATATCAGTGGTGAAAAATTCAATAAATGTGTGTATCTTTGTAAAATGTTTATTAAAGATGGAATAGATGGAGAGGATTTAATTGTAAATGCTGATAGAAAAATAATGGTAGAATGTAGTACTAATATTTGTCAAAAGAAGTTAAAATTGCTACAGCTTACTTACATGGAAATACAAGTTGGGGATGGCAGGAAAAAAACATAAAAGTTGACACGCAGTGGGAACGTAACATAAGAAATGTGATGATGAATGGGGTGGACCTCACCCCATTCTTAAGAGGTCCGTAAAGGGGGCATGCATAAGCGCACCAGCGTGCCTACTGGCCCTGTCTTACTGTCCCCATTTATCTGTATTTACTTCCTTTGTTCATGTTTATGTTCATACCTATACTTGTTATCTTGTACATGTTTGACAAACAAATAAAAACATAAATGATAAAACAAGAAGAGATAGAGTCAAGAATGAGTGGACTGACTGGGTGTGGACTGAATCCAAAAGTGAGTGGCCAGTTTGAAAGAAACTTACTAAGGTTGGATCATATACAGATTATGAGTAAAGACTGAATCTTAAATAAATACAGTATATGAGGGGTCCTTGGTGCTCTCTGAGCTTGTTTTCTTGCAGACATTTCGTTACCCAAACTAGGTAACATCGTCAGTGCTAGTAAGGAGTGCTGTTTACTGTCAGTTTATATTCTAGTGGCTTGCGTGTCAGTGGGAGAGGGGATGGTCTTAGAGAGATTCTTTCGTTGGGCTGTTTGCTGTTGGCTTCTTTGGCAGTTTTTTGATTGGGGCATTATTTACTTAATTGCTGTCTGATGTTAACCTTGGAGTTAATCTATGCTGATCTGGGTGCTTGGGTCATTTTGTTCCTTTTGGGGCTAGGTTATAGTCTCTTTTGCATAGTCATATACAGTATAATTGTAGTCAATGGGTCAAGAGGAAAGCATAAAATGAAAAAGTCGTGGCTAGATGGAGTTGATGACCTCAAAAAGTGAGAAATATAAAGTATATGAATTAGCATCAGATACTGTACTTGTGAAACAAGTTTGGTTTGCTAGAACGTATAGAGAAGTTAGTGAAAGTTCTTGGTGTAAACTAGATTTAGTTACATTTCTTTTTCTCATCTCTTGCATTTAATATTGTTGCTCATTGCTTCTCATTCTTTGTACTTTCCACAATTTCGGTTACACTACTTGCAAAGGAATAGCATGTCGGGTATATACAGGTCGAATATTAACAAGCAATTTTAACAATATCTCAAGAGACCAGAAACTGCAGACAGAAATACATTTTAATTATGCCTTTCAAGCATTCATATGTGAATTGAATTGGAAAATAAAAATAGCAACCTTTTTTTAAATTTTTTACAGAGAGGAACAATGTGTAATTATGATTTTCAAGTATTAACATTACATACATAATATGTATCAATATACTCTCCAAACATTCAGAATGTTGGCAAAGACATGTAATAGTAGCTTTATTTAATCAAAGCACTAATGGAAGATATGAAAAAAAATGTGTAAGAGGAACATTTGAGTTTATTATTCCTGTAATAGTCTGCTTTCTTCATTGCAGATACTTTTTAGTAATGTTTTATTTTATTTTTTCTAAATCCTCAACAGGCTTCCAATTATTGTTTGGATGTGAAAGTACATTTTAGCCTCTGCAGAATCAGTTTCCCTGTAGTACAAATGTTCTCATTAGGAAGACATTTAACATGGGAAGAATATAAATGAGATTTGGTTTTTTTAATATATTTTGATCAAAAGAATAATGGAGCCAAACCACTATGCTATTAGGTCTTTCACAGAAATTAGATGACCAAATGGCTTTTTTAATGAGCCCTATTATAAACACTGACATTTCATGAAACATTCATGTTTGAATGACACAGTGCTTTTTAGAAATCAAAGGACAATTTGATGGAAAGATTCATGACACTAAGTTGTTACATTTTCCTCATGTTTTGTAACGTTACAAATCCAACTGTAACTCAACCTGAAGCTCTTATTCTTAATCCAATATCTGTATGGATCTACTCAAGCATACCCGAACACGGGTAAAAACCAGGGGTGAAATCTACTTACCTTCCCTACCGGTTCGAAAGTGCGCGCGCCACGCACGTGCCATCATCACGTCCAATTTTTGACCCTCTGCACATGTGCAGAAGGCTTTGCGCATGCGCAGAGGGTTAACCAGGAAGTAACGACATCCGGGCAGGTGGGCGGAGCCTTGCGCTGCCGCCGCTACAGAGGGTTAAAACCAGGAAGTAATGACATCCGGGCGGGTGGGCGGAGCCTCGCGTTGCCGCCACCGGTTCGCCGAACCACCCGCCGCTGCCACGTGCGATCCGGACAGAACTGGCAGGATTTCACCACTGGTAAAAACCAAATATTTTAGGGTTTAGTTTTAGGTTCTCTGATCAGTTCGACCTATTATACTTGTTATGATAGCAATGTAATCAACGTAGGCTATTATAGTTAAATTGGCCCAGAATCAGATTTATCAAACAGGATTTATTTAAGAATAACACCATCATGCATGGGGAAACCCAATGTGCCAAAAAAACAGAATACAGAATAAAGTGTGTTTGCTTTAATATTGCAGACACGCTCAACGCTGGATTGAACAATTTGAGGAAATGACTTAGGTTTAGCAATTAAGAATGCTTCCAGATTAGGCCTTTTCTTTCTTTTAATAAAGCCTATTTGTCTCCTTCACAAAATGTTATGGCAAGTGGAATCCAGTACTGCCAATATGAAAGCAGACAATGTTCTTGATTAAGAAGCAAAGCCAGGATCACTGAACAATATATTCTGATTGACAGCATAGGACCCTCCCCACCCCATCTGATAGCACCCCAACCCACAACTGAGGCTTCCAAGAAGTAAGGTGCTTTTCTGGTTAAATGCATGGTACTTAGTTAGTACATTTTCCCTTCAGTGTAAAGAGGTTGCCCATTTTCTTCTGAGAGGATTACGGGTAGTCCTCAACTTACAACAGTTCATTTAGTGACCAAAGTTACCTCACTGAAAAAATGACTTATGACCATTTTTCACACTTACGACTGTTTGCAGCAGCATCCCTGTGGTCACGTGATCAAATTTCAGACGCTTGGCCACGGACTCATATTTATGACGGTTGCAATGTCCCGGGGTCATGTGATCACCTTTGGTGACCTTCTGACAAGCAAAGTCAATGGGGAAGCCAGATTCACAAGGTTGTAAAACGGGGCAAAATTCACCTAACAAATGTCTCACTCGGCTGCATAAATTTTGGGTCCAATTGTGGTCGTAAGTCAAGGACTGCCTGGGTCACACCGTCACATATAGAATGTTGCAAACAAACATCCCAAGGAGGAAGTGTTATTTGTTGTATGCCCTGTTTTTTTTACTGGCATGCAAATCAAGTCAAATCTTTATTATTGTCAAAGACCAGCATAATTACTGGCATGCAACAAAAGCAGCATGCCAAGAATGTATCCATCGATCTTCCTGCCTAGCAGGCAGTCCAGAGTACAGTTCAAATGGAGAAGATGGCTTTGTCTCCTTTCTCTCAGGGCAAAGGAGTGATAGCAAAAGAAGGATTTGGAAGGGTGTGGGGTGGGGGGGGAGTATGTGCATCATACACAGAAAAGCCTCTCGGTGGCACTCAGATGGCGGACCGATGGAGCGTTGCTCCGTATATATTCTCATGGATTCTGCTATGTTGTGATTAAGTGGAGTAACTCAAATTGTCTGGGAAATAAGCGGACAGGGCTGACAGTGGAATGAGATAGTTGGCATTTGTTCCGGTGAGCTCTGTGTTCTCAAGCCTGTGAAATAAAAGGATTTATTATATGTGTATTTACCTTTTGGCTTTGGTTGTCACTTATGGCATCAAGGTAAAACACACAAACTTTTATTCTAGCAATCAAGCTTATTTGTCCAGGCATTTTACCCTTGGGTTCATGTCAACAGAGCATAGCAAAAAATCTTGGTTCTTTCTAATGCCATGTCAAGCAGGTTTTTTTTTTAAACCTATTTAAAATCTTGGCTTTGGAAACAGAGAAAACATCACACTTATAAAATATATTTGACATTGTACAAAGTAATTAGATGAAAAAGTCACTGTTTTCAAAATGTATAAGCTTATCCTTTCTTACAAACATTGCTTCTTATTGGTCCTGTGAATCTTACAAGACTGGACAATATTGCAGCTGAAAGAAATGCAGGGAAACACATCTTTATAAACATGCTAACTAATTATCTATCATTAATTTTAATTTCCCCCTATTAACTACGTACCCAGATGAAGCTTACCTTCCTAAACTTCCCTGATACAGGTAGTCCTCGACTTACAACAGTTCATTTAGTGACCGTTCAAAGTTACAACGGTGCTGAAAAAAAGGGACTTGTGACCATTTTTCACCCTGACAACATTGCAGCATCCCTGTAGTCACGTGATCAAAATTCAGATGCTTGGCAACCGGTTCTTATTTACGACGGTTGCAGTGTCCTGGGGTCATGTGACCAACTTTTGCAACCTTCTGTCAAGCAAAGTCGATGGGGAAACCAAGATTCACTTAACAACCGTGTTACTAAATTAACAACTGCAGTGATTCACTTAACAATTGTGGCAAGACAGGTCGTCAAATGGAGCAAAACTCACTTCACAAATGTTTCACTTAGCAACCTAAATTTCGGGCTCTATTGTGGTCGTAAGTTGAGGACTACCTATAATGCTGAAATCCTATCTGCATCAGGACGTGTACGCACAACACTCATTTTTCCTTTTTCTCTTTCTGTGGTCAATCTGCATGACGGATTAGATATCTCTCTCTCTGGTCTTACTTTCCCAGGTTTATGTGAAGCCATAAAGGTAGCACAATAGCAATAGCACTTAGACTTATATACCGCTTTAGTGCTTTACAGCCCTCTCTAAGCGGTTCACAGAGTCAGCATATTGGCCCCAACAATCTGGGTCCTCATTTTACCTACCTCGGAAGGATGGAAGGCTGAGTCAACCTTGAGCCGGTGAGATTTGAACTGCCGAACTGCAGCTAGCAGTCAGCTGAAGTAGCCTGCAGTACTGCACTCTAACCACTGCGCCACCTCGGCTCTTGCAAAGGTAGCGTTCTCTTCAGAACATTCAGGCCATATCTGTATTCAGTTTCTGGATTATTGATATCCTGGAGATGTAGATGTTGGCACTGAACCCCACATCTACTACTGCAAAGACAGATTCCATATAAACTTCAGCAGTAACAGCATCCCTAAGTTCAATTAATTTAAGTATGAAATGTTTCTCTCTGAATGGACTTGGAAGAAGCAGCAATGAGTATCCAGCAAACTGAATTTAAAGATAGAATAAGAGCAAGAGAATTAAAAGAACCATTAAGGCATTTGAAGAGATCAACTTCCTTCTTTCATCATTTGCCTGCAGAGGTAGAAGAGAGAGACTAGCATACCACACACTGTTTATGTATCTACTGGAAGCACAAGCCTGCATTCAGAAAACGCAATTTGTATAAACATTAATGTGATGTGTCTTACCCTCCGGCCCACACACACTTTTAGCCCTTTACAAATTTCAGAAACTATATTCACAAAATCTATTGAATTTTTTCCCTGTTTTTAAAATCAGTATACTCGTAACAAGTGATGAAATAAATGACCTGCTGCAATTTTACAATAAATATTAAAACATTTTAAACCGTCTTGTTTTGCATGTAAACAATAGCAAAAATTGAATGTCAGAATCTGTACATAAGATTTAAAATTCTGGTGTGTTAAAAAAAGTAAGCAGTTCAAAACCACCATAAATAGGTAAAAGACAGGAAGATAATACAAAATGTTCTCTTAAGTGGTACAGTTTAAAGCCACCTAACAGAACCTTGTTATAAAGTTTACAGCCATAGAAATAATCCACTGTATTATCTATTACAGAATAAACACGGGCTAAGAGAGGACATGGTCTGGTCAATATGGTAAATGGTGAGTAAGAAGAAAAAAAAAGGTAATGAGATGATATAATTCATATGCGAGACAGTGCATGCAATTCCACTCCAAACAGTACCTGTCCTTAACTCAGTTTTTGGTTTGAACTAAATGATACACTCTAAGCAATGAAAGTTTGCATCTAAGTTTTATACACCGACTTTCCCCATGCCAGTAATAAAATGCATAGGATGAGATTAGTCATATCACAAATCAGGACTTCTCTCAATCAATACTAGAGCATTATACTGTATTTCCATGTATTGATAAATATTGGTAGCATTAGAGTCCTTTATGTACCTACTTACAGTACAATAAACTTGGCTTCTTCTGACTCAGTCAGATTTCCTCACTCTTCACCAAATAGGATGATCTTAGAAAAGAATCTTTATATATTATATAACCTACCAGTGTTTCTCCAAAAATAAGACCTGGTCTTATATTAATTTTTGCTTCAAAAGACCCATTTGGGAAAATACGATACTAAAAGCGGCTGTCTGGCTGACAATCTTAACTGGGGCTTATTTTGGGGTAGGGCTTATATTATGAGCATCCTGAAAAATCATGCTAGGGCTTATTTTCCGGTTGGGTCTTATTTTCGGGGAAATACGGTATTTTTCCCTATCACTTTCAACTATTCGGATACAGGTACGTCTCTTCCTCTAAAAAAGAAGCAATACAAACCGGGTATGTAAGTAATCTTCGTTAAAAATTAATCTGTATAATTTGCAGTTAAAAATTAAGACACTAAAGAAGTTGGATCAGTGACATTTTCCGAGATGCTGTCAACTAAGCTGTCCTTGTTCAAGCAGTTCCTTGTATATTTTCATCCGAATTGATGGTCTGGATAAAAGTTCTCTTATCTGATTCACTTTGGCCAACAGGGGCAACAATTCTCTATGCAAAGCTTCCTTTACTAGAGCTGTTTCAGGGCTCTTCCCTAAAGGAAAAAGAATAACAACACATGTTTGTATACAATTAATAGTGATTAAAATGTTATGGAACAAATTGCCAAAAAAATAAAAAAAATACATCATTGTGCGGAAAGTACATAATTTTGCTTGAATGCATTTTTTTTTTTTTACTGTGAAGGGTAATCAGAGACAAATACAATTTATGTGTGAAAATTGTACTTAAAAATGAAGCATGATATGAGATTCAATATCCAGTTACATTCTATTAGGTAACAGTAATTGTGGTTTGCATTAAGATTTCAGTACTGACTGCTCTTCGATACAATACATTGCCTTCTTCTCCAACAAAACACTTTATTTAGTTCTGCTGAACAAAATTCAAGGTACTGTTTCTTTGGCCATTCGTTTTGCTTCCAGGTGGCACAGAAAGAAAGCAATGGAGAAATAACTCTGTAGTCAAGAACACAAGAAAGATGGCACTTTGGGGGAATCACATCTCTCTGTCCTTCTTGTCCTTTCCTCTCTCAGCCTTATCTTCTTTCCCAGAGTTCAGTAGTTTTTTTTTTTAATAATCATTTTCAGTAGCATTGGCATCTGTCTCTTGTAAAGCTCTGTGTTCTCAGTTCAAAAAGGATACCTGATAGCAAACCATAACCATCATGCCAGCGAGGACAACTCTGAAGAGTAGGGAGCAGAGACATGGATGTTGGTGCTACAGCCCTGCCTTTTTGGCCTCCAAAACAGTCATTTTCTACTAATGTCATTCTCGCTTTCTTTGCTATTTCCAATGGCCACCTCCTCAGTTTTCACTGGGGTCCCACAATCATTTTGTATGTTTTTGTTTTGAGTTTCTTCTAGATACTGCTGTACCGCCTTGAGGACCGCAGTCTCCACCAGTTTTTTGCTGAGGCTCAGCAATTCTGCATCATCTGGCTCTGCCCCCTTTTTGTCACCTGTACACCACACAACAGACAAAAATCAGTAAAACTAAGCAGGGAAAACTGCATGCAAATACACACTTCTGGGGAAAAGCTCCTCAGCACACGGGATACACATTCATCAGGGTGTTCTTGCTTTCGTTGGTTCCAAAACCCCTGAAAAACCTGGTGCTCCCTGAGCCTGGTTGTTTTGTTGCAGACATTTCATTACCCAAACTAGGTAACATCATCAGTGCTAGTCAGGAGTGGGGTTTGCTCTCAGTTTATATTCAACCCTAAGTACAAATATTCTCCTTTGTTGGAAAAAAAAGAACATGTAATATGGACAGTAAGGAAGATGACCTTGCCACAGATACTGTAGGCCAGATCTGTTCCTAAAGCAACGAGGGCAAAAACACAGCTTAAGTCTAAAACAAGAAGCTATGCCTAAGCAACTCAGTTACCTGCCTAATTTACATGAATATGGCGGGAGTAAAGAACGGTCAGATTTGCAAGATTCTCCTACTATAGCCAATAATAAAAAATGTAGTTTGAGCCTTCTTGTAGAGTTGATCTCTTGGTTTGGTCTACATAGTGAGGCTGAACTTAATTCTTCCTCAGTTATTTGCCTGAATCTTAAAGCAGCCTGCCTTATTTCCCTGTCTCCTTCCATGGATTATGGCTGTACCATTTACCTCTTTTGACCAAAGAAAATTCCTAATCCAACAATTACCCAAAGTCTCAGCTTATACTTTGAAAATCATCTTCTTACAGGAATTTGAAATATAAATCTTGGTGCAATTCGGGACTAATTTGTGTTATAGTCTTGTTGAAGTTATAAAATTGTGGCTGATGATAAAGCCTGCAGAGGGACTATTGGAAGGCTAATTAAGAAGTAATAACAAAACATATAATAAATATCTTTAAACAGAAATGCAAGTCACATAGAGCTTATCCTCCAGAAAAATCACTTATTTTTTTTAGTTATGAAATGTTTTCCCAAATTGATACACTATTGAAATGGCAAGTCAATGTTATCCAAAGATTCCTAGTTTGAAATCCTGTTTATTTCATATTTACGTCCAATATACTTCATAAGTCATACTTGCAACACTCTTGGACTAGTTCCATACCTCAGTGATCATATAAGGCAGAAAGTGGAGCAAGGCAAATATTTTCCTTGGAATCTTTGCAATTCTGCAAATATTATGAGATGTTGGGTTTTCCTGGTGGTGAGAAACCTTGCTTCACCACCTACTGCTCTTGAGTTCAAGCTACCCATTACTCTCTACCCATAAGATCCTGAAGCTGAACTCCTCCTCTTCTTCTCCCTTCTCCCTTTGTCCAGCCAACATGCAATCATGGTCTTAGTATTGGGAATAGCATCTGAAAAAGTAATGACTTGCTATTCTGTCACTTTCATAACACAGAGAGCTTTTAAATGCAAATAACATGCTAGATATCATCATCAACATGATAGAAAGCCACTGAAAGATTGCCGTGCCTTGTTTGAATATAGCTTCCCATCACTGCTATCACTCAAATTCTTTTGCAAAGTGCAAATGAATCTATTTAAAGGGATGTATGAAAAACATGGTGCTGGCAATTTATTTTGTGGAGTAGAGGTGAGGGATATTTGTTAAATGGTGGTAGCTCTCAGGGCAGAACATGGACTGGGTGACATATTCTTATTGGTTAGCTGAAACAAAAGTGCTAAGTCCTGATGAACTCATAGTATTCTTGGTTTTTCAAGGTTAGTACAAATATATAGTAGGTCAATCTGAAACTACTTTGTGAGGAACTGGGAAATGGAAATGCTGCCAGTGTGGAAGTGCTCTCTTTTTTAATGAAAATGTAATATGCCCTAGCTGCTTAATCATACACTTTCCTATAGTGCGATGTATAAATATACAACTCTATTGAATGCAGTCAATTTATATTTTGCTATGAAACTAGTACTATTGTTAAGCTTTCATTTTTAAAGTAAAACTGCTTTTTTGCTCCTAAGCAACTCATTAGTAATGGACTGAAAATGTCACTTGCATCTAAAACCAACTCTGAAAAAGTGAGCAGGGACAGGAACACTGGCTCTTCTTTTATTTTACTTGTTTGATTTCTATAGTTGCCCATTTCAATAATGACTCTGGACGGTGTACATTTATGCCCCCCTTCTCTGCTCACCTAGCATTAATTTAGTTCAGGAATTTTAAGAAGTGAATGGATGCCTTAAACCACTGTGACCCCTTAAAAACCCATATGCACATTCAAGAAGGAAAATAAGGCTCCATAGTTATGCTCCATTATTATGGCAAGCTTTAGGAATAACTAAAGAATACTGGCAGGCCAAACACAGTGAGCCGTGGTTTTCATATCCCTACTTTAGCCATAGTTTTTGGCTTGAACCATAGTTTTTATATCCGTACTTTAGGTTATTCTTGAGCCATAGTTTTCATATCCGTACTTTAGGTTATTCAAATTTAGAATCTTTTCAATCCTTCATGAAAATGAGTAAACTCTGAAATATTCACCTGCTTTCAATTGTTTAAAAATAGAGAAACAGGACACATTCTATTCTTGCACTGCATTAGAAAGACCTTTTAATCTAATGAGATGAGAAACAGTGGAAAGCCTTGGTACTTGTAATAATAGCTAGGAAACTTTCACTGAGTAGTTTTTATGACATTGCTTGTATGCATGGCCTTGAATGCTGTATAAATCATAAACAGACCAAATAATTCAAAGACTTCAATCGAAACAAGTTATTTTTCACTTTGAAGGAACTGTATTTCTCTTCTGTTTTATCCAGTCCTATTTAGCACTTCCAATGAAGCTACAATCTTTTATCTATTGTCATCTGGGATACTATGTCACCTTTAACTGTAAAAAAAAAAAATCCTTTCCAGCATTAATGGACACTCTTATACAAAACACATGCCAAGTGGCTTCCTCCCCTCCTGGAGTCTCTGTAACAAATGTTCCATCTAATTGGGCAGTTTGTTTTCTAAGGTGACCAAATAGATGCCTATGGGAATCCCACAATCATGGCCTAATAAAGAAAGCTACATCACATTTTTCTTTTCCTCTCCCTAGATTCTGAAATTAAACCTAAGTTATTGTTATTTTGTCAGCTCTTACATATATTAAAGATATATTATCCGTGATTTGCTTGATCCTTTCTGTAAAGCAATGAGGAACCATTGCAACATATTTTGTCAAAACATACAGTATATTCACCACTGTTGCATTCCGTATATAATCACACAATATATTTTATTTCCACACTCTTCAACCCAGTGGGATTTAAATTATTCATGGTAACTTAAATTGTACTAACTTCAATGGTTCTACTCTGATTAAGTTTTGATAATTGTTCATTGTTCTGCCTCTTGTCCTTTGGGATAAAAATGAACTGTACTGCAGTATGTCTTCTTCAAACCTGAAGGCCTATCATAGCTACAAATGTATTTTTCATGCTACTGTACTTTAAGTAGCATATAATGGTTCTGTTGTCATTTTCCCCTCATCCTTCTTTAACCTGTGTTATACAAAACATTTTTTTAAAAGCACATGTAACAAGGTTAGAATACTAATTTCTTTTGTGACATAAGCATACTAGAATCATAATAAGCTCATTCAATTCCTCCCTCCCACCAGGATACCAGCTGATTTACCTCCTAAAGAGGACAGGATCACCCAATTCCAAATTGTGCTATGCTGTATTTGCCCCTGAAAACAACTTCCATCAGAAGTGGCAAACTGCAAAGTTGCTATAATTGCAAAGTTCATGTTCAAATCAGCCAGGATTGTAAACATGCAGAACTCTTCTTTCACACACATCTCTTCTCATATACATGCATATGCATGTGCCTGGTGATAGGCCTTAATTGAGGATAAAAATGATGGAGAATCAGCTTTTGTAAAAAGATGATTCTATATAAAGATAGCCTCATGTCAAATTCAATCTGCTGACAGCATCGTTCAATTTTCTTGGCAAAATTACAGAAGTTCTTTACTGTTATTTTCTTCTAGGATGTCCTTTAATTTCTCAAACTAGCCTTCAGCCCTGGAATTCCCATACAAGTATAAGCCAGAGCCTGTTTAATCATCCAGGAGATATGTGATGGCCATGGATCTACAGGCGTTCCTTTGTCTCTTTATACTGTATTTCTATTCATATTTCATCATCCTATTAGCCTAACACTGGGGATATTTGTTCTTGCAAAGTGATCTTAAACTAGACACAATGGAAATATATTTGGTTGCCTAACTTCTTGGCTTCTGGAGCAATTTGACATTAATTTGTCAAATTAAGTAATTAATTTGACTTAAGTAGTTCATCTATGCCATAAATAGTTTCACCTGCACACTCTTTATTTTGCTTCTTCCGTAGACCTCTTCCAAAAGGTCTATGTTATCAATGTTAGCAGTTTTCAGTCTTGTGTTTTTGACTGAGATATGTCCACACTGATGCCCCAATACTGTAGTGATCTAGTCTACAAACCAATGTTATTGGAATGTGTCATTTCAAACTCTGGATTAAAGCTTAAGCAGCTAATATGCTTTTTGATTACTTTCTTATATGTAAGATTTATTCTTTTGCATGGAGGGAGGGAGCAACCATGTTGACCTGCAATCTTAACCAAAGCATCTTAGATATAGACCAAAGATAGAGGATGAAAGTTATTGTCTCATTTTTACTTTATCATTCAACTTTGCATTTGCATGCACAAAGTTAATGGCCCCAATTAAGAAAAATCTTACTAACATTTCAGTCCTTGGCTTAATTACATTTAACATTAAAAGTTTAAGTATGTGAAGTTTAATTTTTTAAATAATATATTCATTATTCTTAATTCTAAGAATGACTACCAAGGAAGAAGTGCTTGAAAAGGATCTCAATGAATATTGCTATACAAACTATTCTAAAACACACAATTAAAAATGAACATTCCATTGAAATGATTATTGTAAAATAAGTTAATAAAATTTATCTATTGCAGTGCCTTTTCTGTAATCTGAATAAAACTAAAAACATGCCTGGCAGCTGTTCAGAAAAGAAGACTCTCTTTGAAGGGGGTGCAATGCATTGCAACAAAAATATTAGAGAATCCTTTCCCTATTTTTAAGTACAACAGCAACAAATCATCTGTCTTTTTGGTCCTCCATGTCCTTTACATTTTGCTAGTAAGCACTGCCTTCAATTGAAATTAGATTTAGTGTGGCAACACTGCCCTATCGGGTAGGGTACATCTCATAAGTTCAACAAATACACACCCCAATGTTAAATCATATTTCATTATATGCACTAAAAGAATAACCATCCATAATTCAGAGTTACAGACATAAAATTTGTTTCCTAGCCTAAGAAATTTAATACAGTATGTATATAAACATACAGATACATATTCAATTTCTACTTACCTGCATTCCTTTAAACCATAATATATAATTTAAAGTGTAGGTGAGAATGACCCATGCTCCAATTGCATTTAGCTGGATTTTTTTTCCCCCCCTCTTAGCAGTAAACTACATTCTGAAATAGCTGCACCCAGTACTGGCATTGCACAAAACAATCAGACTTACTGTTTTTTTTCTCCTCTCTCCCAAAAGGATAACAGCACAGCTGGCCCATGATATCTACTGTTTGGTTTTCTTCCTTGTCCTTTCAGTATGCACCACCCCAAACTGTAAACTGGATGTTGCTCTCGACTCTGAAGGCAAACTGTTCATTCTACTCAGAGGAACACAGAAAGGCACACACACACACACACTGAGGGGAGGGAAAGAGAAAGCAGCCAGCTCTCTGCTGTAAAGAATGAGAAAGGCTCCACCTCTTTGTCCTCGGCACTGATAGGTGTAGAGAAGGGAAAGTATTCCAACCATCTGGAGGGGTTTACAGTGACACTATTTTACGCATACACACATGGGTGCTTCACACATTTCACAATTTCTTTGCACAGGAATTTAGAATGTCAAAATACAGTACCTTGTCACCATCAAGAACTGGTTATATTAACAGCTAGTTTTAAATTTTACAGTTGGGACAATGTTAGAGGCAGAGTTTCCTTCTCAAATTTTTTTTTTCCTCTTGTCCTTCTATGCCTCAAATGCTGTAATACTTGCAGAAATATAAGAGATACAGTATTTTCCATCACTTCATCTCAATTTTAAAACAACCCATGTAATTTTATAATCCTACCTCACTTAAAACTTATGAAGATGCATGAATGCAACCAGAGACGGGCAAAATCTTTATTTAAAGTATATATTTTTTCCCAATTGTTAAGGTCACAGACAATACATTGGTACCTCAGTATTCGTTCTTAATTGGTTCTGGGAGGTGGGATGAGTATTAAAAAGGATGAGTACCAAACAAACCATATGACTTACCACATGTCCCTTTGTTTCAGCCAGGAAGGACCTCCTATCTGTCCCTTTTCCTATGTCAATGACCTTCCCAGCATGGTCAACTTCCTGTCCACCCCTGCGGCTGTCCCCCACTTCCTTTTGCAGTGCATCGAGTACTAAACAAACAATGAGTACCGGAACAACATTTTCATGTACAAATGCATTAAGTACCAAATTCAACAAGTTTTGAAGCAGTCAAGTACTGAGGTACCATTGTATTAAATCTTTTTCTAGACTTCAACTAATACTATATGCTTGATAATGCTTGGTTCTGCTTATGTGATTAGTCATAGAGGGGAAAAAACATTAAAAGTGAGAAAATGCCCAAAAGGAGATGGGACATGCCCTGAAGTAGAGCTCTAAATACAGAGGCAGCCACCAACACTGAAGTAATGAGGGCAAAAGTTGAAAATCCACTATTGTTTGACCTTGTCCTGGCAGAACAACATCTTATACATCAGTCATTCTGAAAATTCTTTTGATAATTTTATTTAAGGGAGGGGCTGCCTGACCTCAACATATGGGATTCTACAGTCTGTATCACAACCATAGCTTAGCTTAGCTTTCACCACATGCAGTACTCACTAAGTCCAATTTAACTTTGGAGCCCCAAATTCCAGCAAAAGGAATAATTTCCCACTACTTTCAAAAAAGTAATTAATATTTCACTGCAACCTCTAACGTTTCCCTTATGAATTACCTTAAACCAGTGATGGCGAACCTTTTTCTTCTTGCGTGCCAAAAATGGGAGTGCGCGCCACCACGCGTGCCACACTGCGCATGCGCGCATCCCCACGCATGCTCCCCCGTTGGGCCGTTTTTCACCCTCAGGCTTCTCTGAAGCCTCCTGAGTGCGAAAAACTGCCCAACCGAAAGTTCGGAAAAACGGACTTCCGGTTTGCCCGTTGGGCCGTTTTTTGCACTCCGGAGGCTTCACGGAAGCCTCCTGAAGCCTCCAGAGGGCGAAAACGACCTTCCCCAAGGCCGTAAATCAGCTGGCCAGCGCGCGCATGCGCACTGGTGCTGACATAGGGCAATGCCTTCAGATATGGCTCCGCGTGCCATATGTGGCATGCGTGCCATAGGTTCGCCATCACGGCCTTAAACAATTGTAAGGTAATTGCTAAACTCATAGTCCAACAGGGATAATGTGATGATACAACTGATACTCGGTTCTCTTAATCTTTAATAGTGAAAGAAATTCAAAGAAAAAAAATCATTGATTACAGGATAACAAGTTATGTACTAAGCCTCTATCCTACTCTTTCTAATTTACCAATTACTATCCACTTGCTAGAAGAATTTCTTCTTTGCAGTATCATCCACAAACAAAAACAGAGTAGTATTATTTTAAAATATTGAATCACAACTGTTCTTTAAAACAATGTGAACAGAACACCCTGTCCTGAGAACACTGAGAATTGTTCCAAGATCATTTGGTACCTTATCAGGGACAGAAGTCAGAAGGTTCTTTCATGGAAATACTAGCGTGATACTTTTCAGGCAAATATTATATGGTACTTATAAATTATTCTGATATGGCAGGATGGACTATAAAACTCTATCATGCATATGAACAGCTTCATCTACATTTTGTAATAAAGCCTGCTTAAGCAAAAACTGTCAGCCTGTCAAATCACATGTAAAAAAAAAAAAAACACATGACCCATATTCTAAAGAACAAATGAATTAAACATGACTACTTAACACACATCTACAGGGCATAAGTAAAAGCCTGTCATTAAAGCAAAAGAAAATACGTCTGGTGGGAACTTCTTTCATTTTTCTCTTTTCAGGAGACTAATGCCCTATTTATTTAAAAAGGAAACTAACTGGGAAAAACGCTAGAAGTGTACTTTTTGTTTCATTTTACAACTGTGAAGTGACAACAGATATTTGATTTCTAAGAGTATTTAATGAAATATGTCCAAATAATTTCAGCATGAAGAAAAATGTGGGTTTAAAATTCTCATACTGAATTTAATAAAACTTCACTATGAAAACTGTCAGTGATGGAGAATGATGTAATATACAATCAGGTTTTGATAAATAAATCTATTCACTATAATTTCACTGTTTTTATACAACATTTTATTCTATAGTTACCCTTCATTCTATATCTATGTTTATTTACAATTTTTAAACATCTGCATAAAAATTCATAAGCATACTCTTTTTCCTCAAATGCATACTTCCTGAATAAAATGATACTTTGTCCATTATCTTTTAAAATATACCATTTTGTGTACTTTAGTACGCAGATTTATGCAGGTAGTCCTCAACTTACAACAGTTCACTTAGTGAGTGTTCAAAGTTACAATGGCATTGAAAAAAGTGACTTATGACAATTTTTCAGTTACGACCTATGAAACATCCCCATGATCATGTGATCAAAATTCAGATGCTTGGCAACTGGTTCACACTTACGACCGTTGCTATGTCCCAAGGTCATGTGATCACTTTTTGCGACTTTCTGACAAGCAAAGTCAATAGGGAAGCCAGATTCACTTAACAACCAGGTTACTAGCTTATCAACTGCAGTGATTCACTTAACAACTTTGTCAAGAAAGGATGTAAAATGGGGCAAAACTCACTTAACAAATGTATCACTTAACAACAGAAATTTTGGGCTCAATTGTGGTCATATGTCGAGGATTACCTGTACTCTGTTTTGATTGAAAAACAGCATCACAGAACTCATAAAGATACAAAAATAGATAACTGCATTTCTGCATGCAAATCTATTCAAGAAATACTGTTTAGAAATGTATGCTTTAAAAGTTGAGCCGAACAAATTTATCTCCCAGCCCTATTAACAGATCACATTGGTTTCCTGAAGCCACTGAATAAGTTTAAGCAAGACATTATCTCTCCAATGCAGTCCCCAATCTGCATCATGATGACAAGCTGTAGCTCCCACAATGCTCTAAAGAACCTTCTGAATAGCATCCTTGAAATCATTTTAATTGTTAGGACTCTGTCCAAACGGTTGGGTTGGTTAATATAAACAAGCCACAAATCAATGTTTAAATGTAATACAGCTTTAAATGCATTGTTGCATTCTGACTGGCAGTAACGGCCATAAGAGGGTTTAATGTATTTAGTTCATTAAAACTACAGCGACATTTTAAAACAGAAATCATCCATTTGTATGGTATTTTTACATGAACGCAAATGTACATTATCAATTCCTTAAAAAAAATAGATTTGAGATTTCAAAAAATGCTTTAATCTTTATATATGCATATGTATGTATATCCCCCCCTAGAGGAAAAGAAGAATAACCTCCTTTTTTCACCACATTAAGTTACTAGTTGTTAAATAAAGATTTTCTGAATAAATCAAGACGGTTGCATTCATGCAATAACCTGAGCCATAATCCATAGCTTATACATCATAGCAATTTTGTTCAGATACTTCATTAAGATAAACCCAAGCAAGATACTAACCATTATCGATTAGTATAATATATCAACCCAATGGTGGATTCTCTTTTATAGTCCTCTGTTACTTATGGTAATTGGGACCAGAATTTCCACTGATAAGTGATGTGGACCTAACACCATTTAGCAATAGCAATCTTGGAAGTCCTTATTGCTGTCATTAAGTGAGGTACATGGGTTATTAACTGATAACCTCCTCACAACTTTCTGTTGACTTCTAATAACCAAAGTCAATGGGGAAGCCAGCAGGAAGTTGCAAGTCCCAGGTGGTTTGCAAACAGGCTGGCAGACAGGTAACTGGCTGCTACCGGTAAATGGGGAAGGGTGCATAGGGATGTCTGAGGGGCAGGGAGGCACAAGCACAGCGGGGCTTGGGATGGCTGCTGCAGGGTGCAAGAGGTGCACAAGGTGGGGGATGGCGTAAGTGTCATAGGACTTGAGGTTGCTATTGCAGGGTGCAAATGGGACGAGTGCAGCAGGAGCACAGTGGGGCTTGGGTGGCTGCTGCTAGATGTGGGTAACTTACCAGAACAATTTTCGACTTTCCTTACTGGCTTTCCCATTGACTTTGCTTGTGGGAAGCTGGCAGGGAAGGTTGCAAATAGCAGTCATGTGACTGTGGAACACTGCAAACATTGTTAAGTGCAAGCGGTTGCCAAGCGCCCAGATTATGATCATGTGACTGGCCAGTTGCTGGGAGAACTGGAACCTCAAAGACCAGTCATAGTTACTACTCATTCAGCACCATTGTAACTTTGAACGGTTGCTGAATGGTACTGAATTGAGGACTAGCTATATATTTAAACATGGTAGGAGTATCTATAACACAAAGATTTAAAAAGCTCCATTAGAGAGATTACAATATATTTATTTCAGATTCAGTGGTGAAATCCAATTTTTTTTACTACTGGTTCTGTGGGCGTGGCTTGGTGGGCGTGGCAGGGGAAGGATACTGCAAAATTTCCATTCCCACCCCACTCCTGGGGGAAGGATATTGCAATATCTCCATTCCCACCCCACTCCAGGGAAAGGATACTGCAAAATCCCCATTCCCTCCCCACTCCTGGGGGAAGGATATTGCAAAATCTCCATTCCCACCCCATTCTGGGGCCAGCCAGAGGTGGTATTTGCCGGTTCTCCGAACTACTCAAAATTTTCGCTACTGGTTCTCCGAACTACTCAAAATTTCCGCTACCAGTTCTCCAGAACCTGTCAGAACCTGCTGGATTTCACCCCTTGCCTGAATTGTTACAAATGCCAAATCATCAATATAGGACTGTACCCAGGAGTGTCTACAGGGTTAACAATATCAAAATAGAAGGCAAAACTGACAACTAAAGCCTTGCCTCTACTAACATGGGGTAGGGGGAGCAATTAGATTACTCCAATATCATCCACCATTTTGAACCAGCTAACATTGCCAATGGATATCCCAAATGGTACTATGTTCTACAGCAAAGAATTTGATTCCTTCAACTATAAAGTAGATTTATTTATTTGTATCCCACCTTTATTATTATTTTTAGAATTAACTCAAGACAGTGAACATATCCAACACACCATCCTTCTCCTATTTTCCCAACAACAACTCTGTGAGGTGGGCTAAGAGTGACTTGCCCAAGGTCATGGCTAAAGCAAGATTAGAACTCGCAGTCTCTTGCTTTCTAGCCTGGTTGCTCTAACTACTAGACAAGACCAATTCTCAGATCTTAAAACAATACTTTAATGTCCATTTAAAAATCAGGCCAAAGAAACCTGTCTTAATTGAAAAGTCCTTTTGCCCTTTCTCCAGAGTCTACTGACAGAAGTAAGTTAAACCTCCTCATTGTGGTTTCTCAACAATGTAAACTACCTTTCTCAAAGAGTTTTAACTGTATCTAATAATATATTTTGGAGATGAATCCTCTAAATCAAAAGCAGAAAGGGCCCCCAAATCTTTTCATTTTTCACTGCAGGATGGCACTTTCTAAGATCAACCTTTATACTGAATCAAAGCAATTTAGCCCAGCAAAATATGACTAATATATCTATTTATAACTCTTTATGCGTTCCTCAACAATAACACAGCAATCCTAAAATATTTTCAGAATTCAGCCAGAGTGCTTGATCAAATCAAAACGGATATTTTTAGAGCATTAGCTCCAGTAGTGGGTTCTAAAACCTGTTGCTACCGGTTTGCACGCGTGCGCAACGCTTCTGCGCATGCGCAGAAGCATCCCGGAGGAGCATACCAGGCGGGTGGGTGGAGCCTCCCGCCGCTGCTGCTACCGGTTCTAAGAACCGGGCCGAACCAGGAGCAACCCACCGCTGATTAGCTCATAGCCTGAATGATAGACCAATGCTGCTAAAAGAAAATCTTTTATGGAGACATTAGCTAAAGCAGGCAAACTTCAAAGAAAGCTTTATCTTAATGCTTTGAGATAAGATCATTCCATGGTGACACCTCATCATTAATCTTTTTTAAGTTTTAACCAAATACCCTAACATATTTTAACAGATTAGCCTTGTTGCCATTTATTTATTCTGAGAATTATGCTTTTAATTACTCCATCATTCAGTTCTTCGCATTTTCAAATTACAGTATTGAATATACAAACCCTTTATTTACAAGACATTATTCTTTTAAATAAAAGGTATGGTATTTGAATGAGAAATCTGTTCACTGTAAATGGAGTTTTAAACTAAGTATTTACTTTATATTAAAAATCAAAGAGGAAAAGTCTCAATCAAATGAAAATTAAATCAAATTATTTGCTGACCTTGAAGTATACTGCTAAAATCATGTTTTTTCACGTTGTATTAATACATCAATGTAAAATTGATACATAATACTGAATAATAAATTATTTTACTATTTAATGGCATCTTAGGGTTTGAATTATTATAGAGCTAATAAATTTGCAAGATGTAGTTAATATTACCAATTATCTCAAAGCACAGCTAAAACTAATTAATTAGTTATTGCCTACGGTCCTTTCTATCAATAAATTCATGAAGTATTTTTAAAGATTATGGTATCATATTATTTGTTAAGTATGCTTGCTGTCCAAATAGATAAAAGTGGAGTTCTTAACATCTAATTCCTTAACATATTTTTATTTTTAATTTCAGATAATTATGAGACCATTGCATAAAACATTTGGTTTTGTGTTTTTCTGCATTTTTTTCAAACACTTACTGCAATCTTCTGGTTTACAAATCAATCTAAAACACTTTTGATCTAAAATTTATAAGCAGTTGCTAGTTACACAATCACAGTATACATACTTAAACCTAAAGAGATCCCAAGGTTCAGTATTGCAATTTAAACATTCTAGTAAAAAGAAGACCCTTATACTGCAGAACAAATTCCGCTTTTGATTATTCTCAACCTCAGTTTTTTAAAGCCATATTAAAGTGTTGATTATTTGAGGGACCATCTGTCTCCCATAACGTCTGTCCAGTCAATTCAATTCTGTATTCTTTTATATGTTTTAGTTTGCACAGATGGCTTATCGTAGGTGTCACATTTCTCCTGATATTTTGATTAAAAATCTGAGGTTGACTTATATGTGGATGGGCTTATATGTGAGTATACTGTATACATGATGCATGGTTACTTTAGAGAAGTGTACTGCCATATGTTTTCACAGATAAGCCCATCCATGAATAAACTGAACCCAATTGGGGGGGGGGTGTATTTTGGCACCTAAAATTCTCGGTTTTTCTGCAAGTTTACATAGTACACAGTACTTGTTTGCCCGTCAAACTGGAGTCTAGAGATTTCCTCTGCAAAAAGATTTTAAACTTTGTACCTAACTAGTTTCTTTTTTCCTTTCATTCTCCCTGCTCTTCTTTTGACATTCCCATTTGCTGAGCACAAGACTGAAGTTATAAAGAACCGGCTCTATTTCTGTACAAATCTTAGCTCTGAAGTTTAAAGGAAGAAGATCAAATGAAAGGCCAATTCAATGCTGCTTCTCTCTGTGATATAAGAACATCTGCACTTGCAAGCTGGGTAAACCACCTTTTGACAGCGAAAGAGTCAACTATGAGAAGGCAAAAAAAAAAAAACCCCAACCCTTTAGAAACAAAGATTTAATGCTCTGGAAAAAATGCTGGCCTATTTTTTAAAATATGGATTTAGGGTTTTTTTTAAAAAGCAATAGTTTTATGTACCCAGAAACTGGAAAAGAAAGACAAGTTCTGCCATATGTATATTGCTAGCTGATACGACTGGGTGTACAGGTAATCCTCGAGTTGCGAATGTAATACAGCCTGCCAATTACATTCGTAACCTGAGGATTAATTTCCCTGCTTTCCCCAATGCATTCGCTAATCAACATGGAGCCCAATGAGACAAAGGAAACAAGCTCCATGTTGACTGGCTGCCATGCCCCAATCCCTGAAGCTGCTCATTCGAACTAGCCAGTCAGCAGCAAGCAGGAGGCTGCTCGCCGGTGGCCAGACTGAGCCCAAACGAAGCCTGCAGGCCCTCATGGCAAAAAAGCCAGGCTTTTATTCAGATGGGGCGAAGCTGTTTTCCTTATATCTCACGTTCTTACAGCTTCACCGGCTTCTGAATAAAAGACTTTGCCTTCTCTGCCACGTGGGTCATCCGCTTTTGGAGCTCTTTGAAAAGTAAGTACAGTAAAGTCATGAGAAATGGGGTGGGGAGGAGTAAGTGGAATACGGGACGTTAGCAAAGCAGGCACAATGCCTGTGGAGACCCGGCGGGGTAGGATGGGGGGGAAATAGGCAGGGGGCATGTTGCAACATCTCTGCGGTCAGTCGTAAGGGCAAATGACCACTGTGGTGCTGCAACATGTGGAACTTTGGGACCGGGTTGAAAATAGTTTTTGGAGGGTATCATAATTTTGAACTGTCACTAATCGAATTGTCATAACTCGAGGAATACTTGTATTACAGATTTTCTGCTGTGCTTCTGCCAAAAAGTTTTGCATGGATTTGCTTTTTACTACTTTATTTCTTTTATGTTTCTCAGGACTCTTGCAAGAATGCTACAGCTATTGCCTTGACCAATCAATGCTCCTGGCCATTCAACTGTACTTTCCATAGCTGTTTGTGTAATGCACCATGGTTACTTCTTATCCTCAATGCAGAGTAGAAAGGCACCATTTAGCCCATTCTGTTCCAGCTTTGGAGGTGTCTCATATCAGGCTGATGACAGTTCTTACAGGCAGACCACTCACAATTGCATGATTCCAGAAATCTCCTGTAGTACATATGCTTTCCATAGCTCTTCCTTGGATTCTTCCAGTCATGAAATCAACTGGATCTCTTGGTCAGTCATTGCTAGTACAGCCACTTCCATGCAGTGCTTTTTGGAGACAGTCTTTGCTTAAAATAAAATAATTCCCATCTATTTTACTTGACATCCCTTTTAGGAGCCTGTCATGTTTGTTAATTGACCAATTTGACAGGTAGCTAAACCTTTTATTGTAAGTCTTCACACAAACTTTACCCACTCTTTACTAGGGAGAGTGTTTTCCTACCAGCAAGAGTCACTTTCTGGAAGGGATAAACAAAGCAAAGTGAATCTATCAAGTACCTTTCTTTATGTGGCCTGCAGTAAATAAATAACAGCACCATTTGCTGACCTTGTTACTGTAGCAGAATAGGATTCTACAGAATAGAAGAGGCAATTCTTTTGCTGGCTCAAGGACAGCTGCATAACACTTCAAATCAACTGCGAGAAACAGTCCTATTTCTATTCCGTTTCCATCAATTTGGAAACGGAAAAAAGCAGAAAAAAGATAAGCAGATTCCAAATATATCTTTTAGCCTTTCCTCCCTAAAGCATGACAGACAAAGCAATTTTAATGTGCAATTATAGATCTAATTTATCAGTTTGTGAAGTAGGCAGTTTTTCAAAATGAAAATACTACCTTGATAACTGGGTATTGGAACTGTCAGTCAAAGAATGATTAACACATGGCCGCACATTTCCATTTAAATTCTAGAGGAAAGTGAGGTGAAGAAACAGAGATTTGGTGGACATTCACTCACAACAGAATACCTTATTCCACCAGACTTGAAATTTTGGGCTTAGACAACTTAGAACTACGTCGCCTTAGAACCGATCTAAATGTAGTTCATAAAATTATCTGCCACAATGTCCTACCTGTCAATGACTACTTCAGCTTCAACCACAACAATACACGAGCACACAATAGATACAAACTTAATGTAAACCGCTCCAAACTCGACTGCAGAAAATATGACTTCAGCAACAGAGTGATCAATGCCTGGACTTCACTACCTGACTCTGTGGTTTCTTCCCCAAACCCAAAATACTTTAACCTTAGACTGTCTACTGTCGACCTCACCCCATTCCTAAGAGGTCTGTAAGGGGCGTGCATAAGCGCACCAGCGTGCCTACCGTCCCTGTCCTACTGTCCTATTGTCCTCATCTATCTGTATTCACCTTGATTATGTTTATGTTTATACCTATACCTGCTATCTTGTACATGTTTGACAAACAAACAAATAAAATAAATAAAATAAAAAACATGTGGGTAGGACAGGTATGAGAAGTCTATAGCCTCAACCCAAGGAAAGTCTCCTACTATCACTGTGAACAGATAAAAGTTAAATCCCTGACATATTCTTAAGAAGGGCCATATTCTAGAGCAAGATTTGAATTGTTGGATTCTATGGCTAAATATTGGTGCTTCTATCACCTGCCATATCACGTGAAGTGCCTCAGTTGTTGAAGATATTGTTCGTGTTTTTTTGACTGTCAACTGTATGTACTTCTTAGATTTACATATTTAACATCCCTCCTTGAAAAGATGGCCCACTGGGATCTGAATCGCAGATTGTTCTATTTCCTCCTGGGCTTTAAACTACATATTGTGAGCAGAATTGCTAAGTTTCTAGTTAAGGCACCAATTACATTGAACAGATCCTGTAAAGGTAATATATTTATCTGAATGCTGATCCTTTGTATTTACCACATATGTATTTTATTACTGTATTTTCTTCGGTATATTTTACCCTAGAATTAAATCTTGTATTTTATTTTATGATATGGACATAAGACTAATCAATAAACTACCACTACCACTATGTACAAATATTTATTGATATATAGATATTTTGTAGAACAATTAGGAGTCATCTTGCTGTGAAAGTAAAGAGAGGTCAAAGTAAATTATAAACTTAAAGGGAATGCTTTTACAGTTCTTTTTACAGAAGAATTGTTTTACTCTGTTTACTCCAAAGCATGTTACCTTTTATACACGCATACGTATATACAAATGCACATATGGATACATAAGAATGTACACATTACAAGCATTAAAAAAATTCCAAATCAGGAAAGTATTTGGTGGTGACAGAAAAACCAATAGATGCTATAATAATCTCCCCAGATTACTGAAATTATGCTGCAGTGCTGAAACACAAAAACAATGAGGGCATCTACTGTAATCAGGGTGTGCCACACAGCCACTTTTCTAAGAGCATTGCTTGAAGACAGGGCAACACTATGTAAAAAAGCTTCAAAGCCTTATGACAGGCCTAGTACTTAAGCTTTCATTCTTAACATTATATTCACTTGCAAAATTCTATAAAGAAATCAGCAAAGGTTTTACACATACAGTATATTCTGCATTATTAAATAGCATAGAAAAGATTAAGAAATATGTTTTCTTACCCACTACAATCGAGGATTCACAATGATAGTAGCCATTGGGTTGCTTTTTTTTCAACATTGAGCAAAGATCTAGACGGTTCATAAGTTCATCTCCAAAATAATGATTTTTGAAATTTGCAAACATGCTTGAATCAATTCTCTTCACTCCCTTGTAACATCAAAGAAAAAGCACAGAGAGAAGAAGAGAAAGTGAACATCATACAATGAGTATATATAAAACATTTCAAAGAATAACCTAAACATGTGAATCTTCGGGTAGTACTAGTTTAGATCTCATTAAGTTTTAAAATAAAGTTGATTATTTCCTAGCTAAAGATCTAATTTAGAAAACTACTAGAGCTGTGGGAATATATTAAGCATTAAATTTCACATGATCCATTAGCTTAACCAATAAGATTAGTATCTTCTTAAAGTAGCCTTCTGTCTGACAAAGAAAAAGATCAACACTGTAGACTGAAACCCGCTATCAGTTGTAAATGCAGTCTCTGATGGATCATGTGTACCCTGTTCATTAGTACAATTCTTTTAATTGGTAAATAATATAATTAGCAACTGAGGTTAACACTAGACTCATAGCTGATCTCTGGAAGCTCCAGGCTTTGCTGTTATATTCCCAGCTGTTCCTGGCAGTTCAGCTCTATCATGCAGACAATGGCAAGAGTGACAAGGTGCAGTATATTGTCACTCTTGTATATTCATATTGTTTGAACTCTTCCTCTGGGCAGTTGTGCAGATCGAGCTATGCAGGCAGTACAACCTTAGCTCTCTACCTACTGTATACTCTACTGCTCTCTTGTGATGAGAAGCTCATGAGGTGTTGAAGAATCAGTGCCAATGGATTTGCACATCAGGATTTCAATCGTCTCTACACTCTCCACTAAAATAAACAAGAATTGTTGCCCATGTTTGGGTTACTTTTTCCTAATTCTTTACCTTTGTGTCTTTTTTATGGGTTTCTGTGTTGAATAATGGAAATCAGCTCAATATTTTGTTATTTCTTCTGTAATCTGACTGTTACTAAAAATATGGATAACAAAATAAGTTTTTTGTTCTTTTCTTTTATTCTATCTCTATTTTCCCCTTTTCTCAGTTGTTTCCCTGTGTTTATTTCTGAATAGTAGTCCTTTGAGATTTTCCTGTATGGCATTTTGGATAGGATTCCAAAAATGTGTTAAGGATTGCAGAGAATTGTAAACTCAGCTCTTGGTCCCAACTATTTAGAATAGTTATGTCTTTCCAGGATCAAGCAGATGCCTTTCGTAACAGCTACACAATTTTGAGAAAAGGTGTGACTACTCTAATAAGTTGCAGGCAGGTGCTGTACTCATGTTCCCATATACATAACCGAATTTTACGTAACTGTACTTTACATAACCGAATCTGAACATAACTTTCACAATCTAGTGCAATATTTAAAAAAAAGTTAATTGTGACAATTACTGCCATTTGTGATAGGAAGGGACTTCTGCTACTCTATGTGAAAGTATTATATAAGTGAACAGAACAACAACCAATTGCATAACAGTAAATATTACGATATCAACCTGGCATCTGGTACTTAAAGAAAGTATTGATTCAATAATTTGAAATGATTTCCTACTAAGCGATATAACATGTACTTCAAAATACAGGCATATCATAAATGTAAATTTTAAAATACAATATTTAAAATAAAATAGGCAGAAAAAGACTTATAATCAGCTTTAAATTTAATTCACTCAAGGCACAAATGACCAGACTCAAAGTATCATATTTGGGGACATTATCTAGTTCTTTAGAAAAGTCTATTAAGTTGCTAAATGTGGTAGGAAAGAAAAGAAGAGGACAAGGTGCATGAACTCATTTATAACTGCAATGGGTGCAATTTTTCGAAGAACTAAAAGATCAGGTTAGGGGCATCTATCTATATGGCTTCTAAGAATCAAAGTTGACTGAATAGCACATAATAATCAATTATCATATTTTTTGCTTAAAGTTATCTATAAATAAGTGTTGTTATAGTTTTTCTTTCTTCTAGCAATGATTTATTTTGAGCAAAATTTCTTGCACATGAACCAAGCAACACTCTCAGAAAAATAAGGGGACATGTGAGATTTAGTACTAACTACTATATGATAGATAACTCTGTTTTGGTTAGTGCCTGAAATGCGGCTGACATCTAGTGGTGCATCATGTGTGCTGCATATGAGCTGCTTCTTGATATCTCACCCCTAGCTCCTTTTAGTTCCATAGCAAGTGTTTCTAAATGAATAACTATGGACAGAGGCTACTTAACCACCCGCACTGCCATTACAATACTGTAATAGCATAATACAATATTTGCATTCCATCAACTACCAAGGGATTTAAACAAATGAGAAAGAGGAGACAAACTAACCCTTTTAATGAGGGGTCCTTGGTGCTCTCTGAGCTGGGTTGTTTTCTTGCAGACATTTCATTACCCAAACTAGATAACATCATCAGTGCACTGAAACATCTGCAAGTAAACAACCAAGCTCAGAGATACCAAGGACCCCTCATTTCAACCCTGAATTACAAATATTCTCCTTTATTGGTAACTCCTCTAAATATGAAAAGCTGGTCCCTTTTCCTAATTTTAACAAGAGAATTTCCAAAACTGGAAAATTCAGTCTCATCTTCCTCTATAGATTGAACATTCCTCATCTTATGTCTAAGACATCTATATGAAGGACTGGTTTCCTAACCAACCTTTGTTATCCCTTTGTTTAACTCAAGAGATGTTTCTGTGAAAAAAAAAGACCTTGTGTAAATGCCTTACTCCAAATAAGTTCCCAAGTTAATTCAAAAACTAATTTTCATTCATTCGGGGGAGCAGAAACATGTAAGTTAGTCCTCTCCCCTCAAGATGCTGGTAATGAAGCTATTATTTTGATGTCATGGCATGCTAAATGGCTCACTTGAGTCATGTTAGTCTCTTCAGCCATCTCAAAGCATTTTTTTCCTGCGAGGTGACAACCCTTCCCCCAATTTTGTTTTGACAATGACAGAAAAGAGTCTGGAGAATAAACACTGAGGGGGGGAGGTGACCCTCTCTGGAATGCTGAAAGTGAGAGAAAATTGTGAGAGAATTTATTTAGGGAACAGAAATTATTTAGGAGGGATTTGAGGATCTTGTGTGTGTGCGCGCGTGCGCGCGCGTGTGTGTGTACATGTGCACAATCATGTGCTGTTTCCCATTGCTCGTGTGCCTTGGGGAATGGCGAGCTGGCCTTTTTTGATTGGCAGTAGTGGGGTTAGGGCTGAAGTCAAGGCCTAGGCCTCCATTTCAGGCCCAGTCTCGTGTTGTTATCAAGTGGTGCTGTTCAGGGGGGCCAACATGGGGGAGAGACGGAGGGAAGGTAAAGAATTTCCCTTTTGGTCAGGATGGTAGTAGTGTGATATGCCAACTGAGTCAAGTTAGGCAATTTTACATTTTTCACATGCCAAGCCCAAAAATTGCCATCACTGCCCTAGAGGCTCTGTCAAAGACAAGAAGTTTACTTTCTTTAAAACCAATACAGCCATCCTGGAATATTTATAAGCAAAGGATTACAAGAGGATGACTAGAGATGATGGGAAAATGCTTTACTTCTATGAGAAAATAATGCAAAAGAGACAAATTCAGAAAATAAATGTTATATAAAATGGGCTTTGATCGGAAAGTATTAGCAAGGTATTTTTGCAACTGTATTGCAACAGCATGCATAGGAAATATGCCAGTATATGTACCTGTGTGGATATCTGTCTGTAAAATAAGGCTATGCATCAATCAGAAATTATTCAAAAAAAATACAGTACACTGAACATATAAGAATGCAAGCATGGCATCTCAGCAAAGGGGTTTTCATTTTTTCCAAATAATTTTCAAAGCATGCACAAGACTAAAATATAGTACATGCATATAAATGTAAGAAGAAAAAATGGTATGAATTTAGGAAATATTGAACAAGCTAGTTTACACCATTGGAATAATTAGAAAATACTGTAAATGGAAGTCCACTTTAGAAAGGGGACAGTCAGCAACACTAGTACAAAACCTCTTAATTCTTACAAGGGATAAAGATAAAGTGAGGTGTTCTGCATGGAAAATATCTACTTTCAATATTAAAAAATGGCTTGTAGATAGATGAGGAATAGATTAACACTGTCATGGTATCTCTATTAGCAATATACTTATGCAGAATCTGGGTACTTTAGGCTTGGGACCAGGAATGCATTGGGGATTTTGTTAGTGTACTACTCGTCCTGATGCTGAAGGAAATTCCTATCGAGTTTATTTTGGATGTCATTTTCAAGTTTTAGAAGCATCTGGGCTTATTGTGCTGGGTGACTTCAATATCCACTGCGGAGCTGGTTTGTCTGGGGTAGTTTAGGAATATACAGCACCCAACAGAGCAATGGGTCAATATAATGCAGCTTCCATGATTAATTTGATTTTTTTGTTCTAATCAGGAGGCTGTTCTGACAGTGGAGAAGTCTGAGGTCTTCCCTGGAGTTATGGAGAGACTGCTATCTGGTTAATGTTGGATTAATGGCTATACATCATCTTTGTGGGGACCCTGAATCTATTAGGATGATTTACCCCCAAAAAACTATTGGACAGGTGACTTGAGATGGTATTTTTTTACCATATGTTCTTCTGATCTTTGTTTATTACTTCTACCTAGGAAGTTATTAGAGAAGATTTATTCAGTTCTGTAAATTTCTGAATAAATAAATATACTATGAATAAACATACTACATTCTTTAAAGGAGTCAATTATTAGATATCTTAAGCACAATGGATCTCTTAGAGATATCTCTCAGGGAGATATTACCGTATTTTTCGCAGTATAAGACGCACCTGACCATAAGATGCACCTAGGTTTAGAGGAGGAAAACAAGAAAAAAAATATGAATATGGAGCGCCGTCTTACTGTGAATATGGAGTGCCGAATATGGAGCAGCAGTGTAATGAGGGCAGGAGGCGGAGCCTGAGAGGACCACAGAGGTGGGCAATGACCAAGACAGAAGAGGCGGGGTTCAGCACTGTAAAAGTACCCCGCCGCCGTGGCCCGGCTGCTATTCACCAAAGGACCGGCTCCATTCGCTCCATAAGACGCACAGACATTTCTACCCACTTTGGGGGGTGGGGAATGTGTCTTATGGAACGAAAAATACGGTAATTGCTGCAGTCTATCTCAAACTTTTTCAATATTTACATGAAATGTCTGGTGGGGCATCATCAGGATACAGAACTGGGTGCTCTCAGTCTGATGATGACACCCAAATCTATTTCTGTATGACAACCTGAAGTTCCCTTATAGGACTGCCTGCCTGCAATCAATAATAAATTGTATGAAACCAAATGCAGACGAAATGGAAATGCTTACTGCAACTGGCATAATGGACTGGCATCTATTATGTGAATTTTTTCACATATTTAATTCTGTATACAAAAGCCATAATATAATACCAATCATGCAGAAGAATAACTGTTTGTTAGCTAAAATTTAATCTGGTTCATATATTGCTGTCCAGAATTTATATTTTTATAAAAGGGAAATATCTGTATATTTACATACACATTTGGTCCTGCATATTTATTGTGCACAATATTTCTATTTCGACTTTCTACTTCAAAGATTACAAATATCAGTAGTCTCACTTTAAGAATACTTCTGGGAAGCATATGTACTTTCAGTCTTGATTCCAAAATGCAAAACAAAATTATTTTTATTAATTCCTTATCTAACAATATTACAATAATTTTGAAGCCTTTCTTTTAAAAATGTATATAGAAAGATTATTGACCTGGTGTATGAATGTTGTATTTTAATTTAAAACTGGATGCAAGAAATAAATTAATGTTAAGGGTGAATGGGGCCCTCAGAATGTTCATGTGTATGAGTTAATTATCTTGTATTAATTAGATTTTGTCCTGGTCCATCCACTATTTTACCCTGGGCCCTTTTACTCTTTGATATATGGCTTCTAGCTTAAAAAGATTATATAATCCTCGTTTTGCACACATGTTCCATAAAGTATGAGCCACTAACACAATATTGTGTATCCAACTACACAGATGCTTGAACTTTTTTGAAGTCAAGGAAAATGAGTACTGCTGCTACTTTTTCCAACCAGTGCCAGTTCCAACCTCAGCATGTCACTGAAGAAGATGAAGGGCCATCTGAAATCTACCTGTGTGTTTTGTGGTATGGAGGTGAACTGGGAATTGTTTACTATGACACTGGAGACTGCTCAGTATATTTCATGTCTGACACACCTGACAATGAAGACCTCAAACTGCTTCAGAGAGTGGTAGATGAGGTCTCTCCCAAATGTATATTGAGTAGTGCCAAACAAGATTCTAACATTGCCAAATTTCTGACCAATATAGGTACCACTGAAGGAGAAAAGCCAGAAGGAGGAAAACTAGAGGTTGTCCTCTATCCAAATATGGATTTTGGTTTGGAAGTGAGCAAACAAAGGATTCTATCTAGGCAATTCCCTTTTGTCCCTTCTCACATGACAGCAACCGAGAAAATTCTCTATTTGTCCTCTATTTTACCTTTTGAGAGCCCTCTTGTGCTAAGAGCATTAGGAGGTCTGCTAAAATTCCTTGACAGGAGAAGGCCTGGAGTTGAACTAGAAGATAGTCATGTTGTTGTCCCCATCTTGGCCTTTAAAAAGTTTGTATTGACAGATACTGTAAATGTGGATCAAGACACTTACTGTGTTCTGCAGATTTTTAAAAGTGAAGTACATCCTTCTGTGTATAAGCAGGCCACTGGGAAGAAAGAAGGTCTGAGCTTATATGGAATTCTGAACCACTGTAGGTGCAAGTGGGGAGAGAAACTGATGAGACTGTGGCTCATGAGGCCCACCAGCAACTTTACAGAGCTTAATAAGCGACTGAATGTTATCCAATTCTTGTTATTAGCTCAGAACCATGAAACAATTCTGACCTTACAGGAATGTCTCAAAAATATAAAAAATGTACCTCTGATTCTTAAGAGGATGGCTCTTTCTAACACAAAGGTAAGCGACTGGCAGGCACTTTACAAAACTGTTTACAGTGCTGTGTGCCTAAGAGATAAATGTCGCTCTCTCCCAAGCACCATTGAGCTTTTCCAGACAATTTCTCATGTTTTCACTGATGATCTACACTATATAGCCAGCCTAATTAGCAAAGTGGTAGATTTTGAAAGCAGCATCTCGGAAAACCACTTCATTGTCAGACCAAATGTGGACCCCATAATTGATGAGAAGAAACGAAAACTAGTGGGGCTTTCAGACTTCCTTACAGAGGTAGCTCGCAAAGAACTAGAGGACCTGGATAGTAGGATTCCATCTTGCAGTGTTATTTATATTCCTTTGATAGGGTTCTTACTCTCTATTCCACGGCTGCCCACAATGGTGGGCAAGACTGACTTTGAGATTGAAGGTCTAGATTTTATGTTCTTATCAGAAGAAAAGCTGCATTATCGCAGTGCCAGGACCAAAGAATTGGATAGTTTGCTTGGTGACCTTCACTGTGAAATACGAGATCAGGAAACATTAATCATGTACCAGCTACAGTCTAAGATCCTGGAAAAATCTGCAGTTCTTAGTGATGTGATTGAATATACAGCACATTTAGATGTGCTATTATCCATGGCAGTCATGGCTCGAGAGAATGGATATACCAGACCCAGCTTCTCTCATTCTCATATTATTCACATAAAAGATGGAAGGCACCCTCTGATAGAGTTATGCGCAAAAACTTTTGTGCCTAATTCAGTGGACAGCAGTGAAACATATGGACGGATTAAGCTCCTTACTGGGCCTAATTCATCCGGTAAAAGTGTGTACCTAAAACAAGTAGGTCTTATTACATTTATGGCTCTAATTGGCAGTTATGTCCCTGCTACTGAAGCTGAAATAGGACCTATAGATGGAATTTATACAAGGATCCACAGCAGAGAATCAGTATCTCTTGGACTGTCCACTTTCATGATTGATCTTAACCAGATAGCCAAAGCAGTGAATAATGCCACTGAAAACTCTTTGGTGTTAATTGACGAGTTTGGCAAAGGCACAAATACTATAGATGGCCTCTCTCTTTTGGCTGCTGTTCTAAGGCACTGGATTGCACAAGTGAGCCAGTGCCCACACATTTTTGTTGCCACTAATTTCCATAGCCTGATGCAACTAAAACTCTTGCCCCACACTCCTCTTGTGCAATATCTGACCATGGATACCCATCAAGATGGAGATGAGCTTGTATTTTTCTATCAGATTAAAGAAGGCATGTCCACTGTTAGCCATGCAGCCAATATTGCAGCTTTGGCTGGCATGCCTTCCAAAATTATTGACAGAGGAGTCAAAGTATCAGAACTGTTTCGCAATGGAAAACCTATCCAACGTACTGACCACCCCTCAAAAGAGAAACAGATGCAAAATTGCAAATCTCTGGTGGATAAATTCCTCTCCCTAGATCTTGATAATTCCCAACTGGATGTAAAGGAGTTTATGATTCAAGAGGTGCTACCTTCTTCAGCTTCCATATTGTAACCTATTAACCTAGAGTGATTTGAATAGAGAACATATAAGTAATTGTAATACAAATAATATAAGACTGAACTATATAGTTTAGTGTATGCTGAATTGTTACAAAGTAGGAAATACATCAGAAAGAAATGCCACTTATTGCTTCAGACAAAAAGCCTGAAAAATTCATAATACACCAAACTGAGTTTCACCGATCAGGCCTTTATTATGTTTTACCCAATGCTTGTCACATCCAACCAGCATATCCCATTCCGTCATATATGGGAGATGGCAAAACTATGATCCTGATCCTGCAAACTACCATACAGCTATTGTTACATTTAATGAACTATTAATGTGTATTCATGAATAAATTATAACTGAAATTAAATTTAGAAAATTATTTATAGATTTCCCTGTATTTTTGTAAATATATTTGTCAATATTTGGACACACAAATGGATTATGTTCAGGTTATTTACTTACTTTTTTTCCACTGATAAATAATTTCTAAATTTGTGTTATGTGCATTAACTATGTCCATAACACAAAAATAGTCCAGAAAATATACAATGCAAAAACATTTAAAAGCAAAGAAATTGGTATTAATATTCCTTTTTTAATAGTAATTTTGTCTTTGCTTTGTTGTGTATGTTAAATGTTTTTGTATGCTGGTGTTCTAAAAAATAAAATCTACAATGCTTCATGTTGATGTTGTTTTCAAATGTCCCAGTTTCTTTAGCTTTACAATAGAACTCTCTAATTCAGAACGCTCAGGTATTTTGCATACCAAAAAAATACCTTTATTACTGGTTACTAAAATACAGTTATAATACATGAGAAATTGAATTAGTTCAGGCACAACCATAGATGGCAGTATATGATCAAGACAAGATTATATTTCTCTCTTTCTCTCTCTTTTTAGTTTGCTTTTGCATCCACAGTAGGAACCTATGGCTTCCATATACATTTAAACCCATACTATTCTTAAATCATTCATTATGGCTGACATTAGATCAAGAGTGAGATACTAGTCCTGTTTAGATGACAACACAAATAAAATCATACATGAACTTGTTATAATTACTAAATTAGTTTTATTATTTATTATGAACACTTGCTAGTAATGAGACAACTATTATCCTATAAAATGGAGATGTATCTCTTTACTCTTAAATTTCTCAATACGTAGTGAAAAAAGAAAATTTGATAATACAGTAAAACTAGAAGTATTCAGAAGAGGAAGCTGTAAATCATTTATATCATAACAAACAAATTTGCTAATAATGTTCTTACTGCATTTTTTTCTGAGTTCAAATTACTCTAAAATTTTCAGCTATGTTATTCATAATCTTAGAAAAATAAATATATTTCTAAAATATGTAATTAATTCTTAATTCTACTTTCATATTTTTTAAAAATATATTTTCCTGAATCTTATCCGCAAACATCTTCACAATGGCTACACTTAAAAGTTACATTATTTTCATTATTACTCAAGGGCTTCAGTACGTACCTTTACTTTGGAAATAAATACTTTGGAAGGCTCACTTCTAAGTGGACAGGCAAAAGGTTATACTACCAATATTGTTCGATTTTTAACTCAAATTAAAATTAATGAAAACAGAAACTACATGTATGTAAGAATGTGTATATATCATTCTAACATCTTATAAATCAGGGCAATTTACATATTATTTCCCAGATGCTCCATTATAAAATATATGCAATGAATAATGACATCAAGGCAAAGGTCAATAAAGAAGTACTATATTTATTACAGCCCAGATAAGTGCTTGGCCCCAGTATTTCCTTATAGTCATTTAAAAAAATCCTATGAGTTGGGAATTACCGTATTTTTCAGACTATAAGATGCACCAGAGTATAAGATGCACCAAGATTTTGAAGAGGTAAACAAAAAAAAAGTTTTTGCCCTCCCCGGCCCCCAGGAGCACTCTGCAGGCCTCCCAAACCCTCTGCGCGTCCTGTTTTTGCGAAAAACAGGGCATGAAGAGAGTTTGGGAGGCCTGCAAAGTGCTCCTGGGGACTGGGGAGGGCAAAAACACCCCCGCTTTTGCAAAAAACGGGCCCATTTTTGGCCTCCCAAACCCATGTGTCACTTTTTGCCCTCCCCAGTCCCCAGGAGCACTCTGCAGGCCTCCCAAACCCTCTGCACGCCCATTTTTGCGAAAAATGGGCCTGTTTTTAGCTTGTTTTTGCTCTCCCCAGCCCCCAGGAGCACTTTGCAGGCCTCCCAAACCATCTGCACGCCCTGTTTTTTGCGAAAAATGGGCCCGTTTTTCACAAAAACGGGACACGCGAGGCAGGGTTTCAGGAGGCCAAAAGTGGCTGTATTCGGTGTATAATGCACCAACATTTCCACCCTCTTTTGGGGGGGGGGAAGTGCGTCTTATACTTTGAAAAGTGCGGTACTATTAAAAAAGCACGAAAACTTCAGAGGAAAACAGAATTTGTAAAAATGCCCTCTCCCTTAATCTTTCTTTTCTTTATTTAAGAGAGCTGTACAAGCTGAAGTTAATAGTTTTTGTACATAAATGTTTTAATAATCTCAGATATATAATTATGCTGTCTGTTGGATTAGATTTCAACTGTGAAATAATGTATATAGGATTTCCTGATAACAGACTTAATACTGATTTACTGTCACTCGGCTACATTTAAATGTAAAATCATATAAAAATAATTTGTGGACAATCTAAATCTTTACAATGCAAACTGCCCTTCAGCACTATTGTGATTACTTCACCTGCTTTTGTAGTTTTGGGGATTTTGACAACTTCATGAAGGTCAAGTGAGGCTTTAAAACTTTGTCATCTATGACGATACCTTTTTCTTGAAACATCTTCTTCACAATTTCTAGGTTTAAAAAAATAGAAGTACTTAGAGGTAAATCAGAGAATGAGAAATATCTGTTTCATGAAAAAAGAAGAACCCACTAAAAAGAGAAAACACTTTATTTCTAAATTTGCTATAACTAAACCATATAATTTTACACATGTAACATTAATTGCATATAATTATGGTGCAGATTATTTCTTGGAGAAAGCAGGAATCCTACCTCCAACATGGCTGTATAGTGATACACAAGGATTGCCTTATTCTGAGATCGCTCTCACACTTAATTTTGCTATTACTGGGATGTGTGAAAGCAAACTGTCAGCTCACATTTGCTTCAGGCATGTTAATGCTAAATCACGTTGTGTATGAAACTTAAATGTATTTGGAAAGTCAGTAGTAAAGCAAACACTATTGTGACTTTTACAAAAGTATGATCAGGCAGCAGAACTATTTTTAGTCTACTGCAATGTATTTTTTTTAATCTTAGACAGATGTCAAGAGTTTAAACTTTTTTTATATCATAATAACATATTTAAAAGAAGAAGAGGGAATTGTAGAACCACAGAGCTGGAAAGTCTATTGAGTCCACATCCTGCTCAGTGCAGGAATCTAAATCAAAGCATTCTTAACATATGGCTGTCTTGCCTCCACTTGAAGACATTAAAGGGGACCAATTACCTTCAAGGTGCTCTTGGTGTTGTTGTTTTTCTTATTGAACTGGATTCTGCCTTCCTGTTACTTAAATCTGTTATTCTGAATCTTGCACTCTAAAGAGAACAGGGATTGCTCCAGGGGTGAAATGCTCCCGGTTCGGCCCAGTCCGGGCGTACCGGTAGCGCCACCTGCCGGTGGTTCGGAGAACCGGTAGCGACGGCAGCACGAGGCTCCACCCACCCGCTGGGACGTCGTCATTTTGTTGTTTTTTACCCTCTGCGCATGCACAAAGCGTTCTGCGCATGCGCAGAGGGTGAAAAAGCCCGTGCGCGTGCGGAGCGAGCGCTTCCAAACTGGTAGGGAAGGTAAGTAGATTTCAACCCTGGATATCCCTTCAAGTATTTGAAGAACACTATTAGTCATCTTTTGTCAAGGCCCTGTTTCTCCAATGTCTCTTCACAGGAGTTCGTTTCTAGCTCCATGATCATTATTTTCTGAATCTTTTCAGTTTTCTTCAATATGTCTTGAAATACGTGCCCAGAACTGAACACAACACTCAAGATGGGATTTGACCAAGTAGAATGGTTACTACTTACTTACCATGTAGAAATTATACTTTTATTGATGTGATATAAAAAGTGTGTTTGTCATCTTTCAATACATCAGTTGGTTTATATTCAGTTTGCAATCACTTACTGCTGTAATATCTTTTTCAAAAGTACTATTACCAAATCAAGTATTCTATAGCTGTACCTTTGATTTTTATTACCGAAGAACTTTGCACTTGTCACTTTCAATTTTCACTCTGTATGTTTGATTTGAATTTCATTTCTGTCTTCTGGTATATTAGCTATCACATCCAATTTTCTATCATCTGCAAACTGATAAGCATTCCTCCACCACTGCACCCAAATCATTAATTAAAACCCTGAAAAATAGAAGACTGAACCAAGCAGCATTCTCTCTCCAATTTGATGAGGAACCACTGACAAGAATCTGATGAGTATGATTTTCAAGCTAATTATAAATCCACCTAATGATCATGCCATCCAGCCCATACATAATAGCTTTTTAATCAATATGGTATGGAGTCCTTTGTCAAATGCTTTTCTGCAGTTAAGGTATAGTTTGTCTACAGTAATCCCATAATATATCAAGGAAGTTACTGCAGCAAAACTATTTTTTATGACATAAAATTAGTCTGGCCAAATTTGTTCTTGACAAATGCATGCTGATATCCAGCAATTGTAAATTGTTTTCAAGGTATTTACAGATCAATCTTTTTAAAGCCGCTACAGAATTTCTATAGGTATTGCTATGATGCTGACGGCTGGTTTCTTGGTTTCCCTCCCCCCCCCCAATTTTGGAAGATAGGAATATTTGCCCTCCTTCATTCATGAGGCAGTTCAGATCTCCAGAGTGCCTCAAAATCTAATACACAAGGTTTCATCAAGAGTATTAGCTAATTCCTTCAATACTCTTAAGATAAGAGCCGAGGTGGCGCAGTGGGTAGAGTGCAGTACTGCAGGCTACTTCAGCTGACTGCTAGCTGCAGTTCGGCAGTTCAAATCTCACCGGCTCAAGGTTGACTCAGCCTTCCATCCTTCCGAGGTGGGTAAAATGAGGACTCACATTGTTGGGGGCAATATGCTGACTCTGTGAACCGCTTAGAGAGGGCTGTGAAGCACTGTAAAGCGGTATATAAGTCTAAGTGCTATTGCTAAGATGCAATTAATCTGATTCTGGAGGCTGAAATACCTTAACATGGTTCTTTCAGTACATTCATCCTGTCCTTCATATTTTGCTGTGGAACACATTGATTTTTGTTGGAGAAAATTGGACCAAAATAGGAGCTACGTAACTGCATTTTTTTTTTGTTTACCTTCTTCACTGAACAGTTGGGATACTAGTTTTTTATTCTCCTTTGTTAATATAATATGGTCATGGATCAGAAAACAGTTCTCTTTGAATTTTTAAAATAGGCTACAGTTATCTGATCAAAGGCTTATATTAAACTTTAAATGTTAATATCAATGGTTTATTGGAATTTCTCAGTATCTCCTTCTGACATTCATTCCCCATTTTAATTTCCTTTGCTTTATTTTCATACAAAGAAACCTGTGATATTTACAGTTGTTAACACAGCTGGATTCAGATTTCATGCCTCAGTAACCTTTCACAGACATGTCCTCTGATTTTTCTCTTTGAACTAGAAACTTCAGTAGGCCTGTTCAGAGATTCTACGTAAGTTGGGAATGCCCAGAACTGAGTTCTATCTATTTTATCTCTGTCTTCACGAGCCCATTTCTTCATTCAGCTAAATAGTTACTTATAGACCTATTTAACTGACCTATTTAGTAATAGGACTTATATCGTTTCATAGCGCTTTATAGCCCTCTCTTAGCGGTTTACAGAATTAGCATATTGCCCCCAACAATTTGTGTCGATTTTTTACCGATCTTGGAAGGATGGAAGGCTGAGTTGACTTTGAGTTGGTCAATATCAAACTGCTGGCAGTTGGCAGAATTAGCCTGCAATAATGCATTTTAACCACTGCACCACCACGGATAAGAGAGAAAACTATTTTTGTCCCTATTGTTCCAATTTTTAAACATTTCTAGAATCAGAAATATAAATCTACAACAGAACTTCAAATAATCTATAGGTAGTCCTGGTTTAATTCCACAGCTGAGACCAGCAACCTGGTTCTTAAGTAAATGATCACTAGGTGAAACAACAATTCTATTTATAATCTTACTTTGGCTTTCCTTTGTTTTCCTTTCCTTTGTTTCCTGTGTTTTCCTTTCCTTTGTTTGAGCCATGGTGGCGCAGTGGTTAAGAGTGCAGTACTGCAGGCTACTTCTGCTGACTGCCGGCTGACTGCAATTTGGAAGTTCAAATCTCACCAGGCTCAAGGTTGACTCAGCCTTCCATCTTTCCGAGGTGGGTAAAATGAGGACCCAGATTGTTGGGAGCAATATGCTGACTGCATAAACTGCTTAGAGAGGGCTGTAAAGCACTGTAAAGTGGTATGTAAGCCTAAGTGCTATTGATATTGCTATTTACAGACCTGTGAAGGTTGTAAATGTGACAATTAGTTGTGAAGTTAAATTTTCATCTTTGTTGTAATTGCAACCAGTTGCTAGATGAGGCAGTTGCAAAATGAAGACTACCTGTATTTTCTGTCAAAAAACTTAAGATTTATGTTGAAAGGCAAAATGACACCAGAACTATAGTTACCGATTATAGTCTGACAAATATGGCAGAAATGAAGTTGTAGCACTAAACAAAATTTGCTCAAGATTGAAAAAGGAAAACTGCTTACCCACAGAACCTGAAATACTTTATGGTGAAAATTATAAACTTTTAAAATTTTAATAAATCTAGAAAGATTATAGAAGTGACCAGAAAAATAACTATCTAGAAGTGACAGCACAGTAATAAAAGATCCCTCTGCTATCAGTATCACCAAAGCATATCCATGCTGAAAAAAGAATTGCTCATTTTCGGTTTTCACACATCAAAAAACCTTTGAAGGCCACATGAAAGTCAGTACTTTTCAAATGATATTTTAACTGCTTGTTTACTAAAGTAGAAAGCTCATCTAAAACAACTTGTGCAATGCTGATTTCAGTCTTCTGCAATGTACAGCAATGGGGATTCATTGATCATTTTCTAGGTTACTTTTTAGTTCATTCAGGTCCAACAGATTTGAGCTGTACCTTGTGTAAAGCGGTAATATCTGTTGTGCCCTCGAGTTTCCTACAACAGACAGGATTGGGTTATAGATGCATAAAAATGCATTGATAATGAAAATGATAGCCAGCCATGCAGTTTTATGCAACATTTTCAAACAAGGAAACAGGAAAAATAAAATATGACAGAGAGAAAGGAAGATTATTTGCACCCTATTCTACTTCTAGCTCTACCTCTTGCCTGTTTCAGTCTTAGTCATTCTAGGAAAATGTGGCTTTTGGAAGAAAAAAAGATTCCTTACCCACTTAATATAATGATTGTTTTGTTTGACTTCTCTGGAAATCTGACAAATTTTAGAATGATTGTCTCAAGTTAAAAACATAGGCAAGCAGCTGAGGGACAATGATTTGCTTTGCAGAAATTTGGGATTTAATTTGGGATTCAAGAGGATCTTGGACTACTGAATTTGTTCTGACATTGCTATTAACCACATCTACTAACCAAGTAGAACTTTTACGCTACTTGAATTTTGAATGGAACAAATATTTTGGAATGACAAACATTGTGTCTAATAGCTATATTTAAATAAAGACTTATTGTACTCCCTAATGCATTCCCCTCCTCCTTTCCTGATTGCTGGGTAACGCTTGTAGTAAATGTAGGCTTTTATGAAATAGGAGTCCCATTTCATGCTACAAAGAGCCAGAGTAAGTGCTCTAACATTGTCAATAAAGACCCACACAGTTTCAAGACATAAGCTTTTCAATTGTTAGTTTGTGTGCCATCAGCACAAAATAGGTAAGGAAAGAAAAGTCATTGTTTGAGATAAATGCTTTCTCACAGCCTAACAGTATGAAAATGTATTTCCAATTACTCTCCCTTTACCTTTTTTGTAAGATGCATGTGAGATTTTTTTTAAAAGCTTCACTTATAGGTGTTGAGGTGCTGATGTACCAAATGTCACAGCTGGGTAACAGCAGGTGGCAGCACTTCACTGACCATGGCTGATCTTTATTTTTTTATTTTATTTGTTTGTCAAACATGTACAAGATAGCAGGTATAGGTATAAACATAAACATAATCAAGGTGAATACAGATAGATGAGGACAATAGGACAGTAGGACAGGGATGGTAGGCACGCTGGTGCGCTTATGCACGCCCCTTACAGACCTCTTAGGAATGGGGTGAGGTCGACAGTAGACAGTCTAAGGTTAAAGTTTTTTGGGTTTGGGGAAGAAACCACAGAGTCAGGTAGTGAATTCCAGGCATTGATCACTCTGTTGCTGAAGTCATATTTCCTGCAGTCGAGTTTGGAGCGCTTTACATTAAGTTTGTATCTAGTGTGTGCTCGTGTATTGTTGGGGTTGCAGCTGAAGTAG
>QLTV01002568.1:1093611-1111984 GCA_003457575.1 Thermophis baileyi
CATCTAGCCAACTACATCCTACCAGAGGCGAAGTTAGCAACAGAACGTTCATGTGCAAAAAAACAGGAAGGAGGAATTTGAGATTTATCAGGTAGGCAGAAAAGCAGCATCTAGCCAACTACATCCTACCAGAGGCGAAGTTAGCAACAGAACGTTCATGTGCAAAAAAACAGGAAGGAGGAATTTGAGATTAACAATCTCATCAACAAAGAACAGAAATAGTTAGCGATAAAACCACAGAGAGAATTCCTAACAGATTTTCTGTGTCTTGTGGTCAGTAAGTTATAAAAAACTGAAGTTACATCTTCAATAACATCATCATCTTTTCCCCTTCCCTTGCAATTTTTAGGGAAGTAATTAAGAACGTAAGAGAATAAGCCTGGTTTTTAAATTAATTAAAGGGGGGAGGAGAGGAATGAAACAGAAGAAAGAACAAGTGAAAAAAATACATTCAAATTGAAAAAGAAAGAAAACAAAGAGCCGTATGCACGTTTCAGATGAATTCTGGATTCAGAAGCAAAGTGTATGGATGCAGAAAGATTTCTTTGACTCCTTCCACATTTGAAACAGCTGGCTTCCCACTAGCAAAGGACCTGCTTACTCCTTTGGGATTCCCATCTACTTCTCTCCCATATGTAATCATTAATGACTTTTTTCCCATTTACAAAAGAAAACAGTGCTAGAGGCAGGAAGATGGGAGGAAGGACAATGGCTGGGCCATTAATTTTCTTGGAATCTCCTTGCAGATGGCCCTTTTTTCTTTTCCTTGCTTTGAAACTCTCCTCCTTGGACACCCTGAGATAAACCATGAGCATCCTCACGCAGTGCGGAAGAGTGAGAGGAGAGAGGCTGCTGGCTGTGCCACAAATTTAAAAAATAGCTCTAAAACTTAGTAAATGACTTTGGGATTCAAAAGTCTATACAAATATTGGCAATGCATTTCCCAAAACAGATACATTTGTTCTTGAGGAAAATAAGAAAATAAAAATAAGAGAACAAAAAAGGGGCAATAATGTGGCAGACAGTTCAAGTTTTAATCATAGTGAAATTATTCCTCTAGAGCTCACTAATCTTTCTGATCTATGGGGAAAGATCCTGAAAAAAATCTAAGGCAGAGGTCCCCAAACTTGGCAATTTTAAGACTTGTGGACTTCAACTCCCAGAATTCTCTATGCTGGCTGGAGAATTCTGGGAGTTGAAGTCCACAAGTCTTAAAGTTGCCAAGTTTGAAGACCTCTGATCTAAGGTATTGTTGTGGCCCATCAACTGCCAGCAGAGCTAGCTGCAGAGTCAGACGAGGAGGAGGTGGAGGGAGAGCCTGGGCTGGCTTCAGAGCCTTTGGAAGGCTCTGATAAGAAACAGCATCAGAGAGAGGCAGAGACAGGTCCTTCCGTCCTCCCCCAGATGGAGAAGCAGCTGTCTTTGGGGCCTGAGCTGAGTGAGAGGCAGGCACAGATGGGGCCCATTCCAGATGCGCGTGTGCAGAGAAGAAAGGAGAGGAGAGCAAAGGAAAACAATAAGCCGGCTCTCAAGGAAAAGCAAACGTGGATGCTAGCCAGCCCCTCCCTGGCTGGGAAATAAATAGGAGGGGTTTGGGAGTGGCTGGTTGTCACAGACAACCGTTCGCTTTTAGGATATAGCAAGCAATTCGGATTTCTTGGCCAGATCTGTTGGGACTAATTAAGTTTTTTGTTCATCCACGTGAATAAAAGACTGTTCCTACCCTGTTTGAAAAGGGGTTTGTTTTTACTTGTGAGTAAGCGGCTTATCATTACTTGCTAAGGCTGGGTCAGAACAGGTATTTTCTTACACTGTTTGCCATTTTTTAATAGGTTTCTCTATAAAAATGTAGATTTCATAATCTGCCATAGTGCTTCAGGTTCATCATCAAGCTCAATTTTATTATTATTTTTGATTAATCCACATAATGTTCAGAAACAAGAAATATTTACAGTAATATAAAAAAGTAATCCCATGTATAGTTTTTTTTTTGCATTTTTTAACATTTGCAGACATATCAATATCTTATTTTCATTCTAGAAGTATGTGAAAATAAAGTGATGTAATTGAACCAAAAAACTATGAAAAATTGACTTTGCAATCATTTATTTAAAAAAATTAACATATGAATTTCCTTCTGTGGAAAAAGCTCCTTGGCTCCTTTGGCAGAAACAAACTCAAGTAAGCATTTATTATCAATGTCTACCAGTTTTTGATATTGACTGGAAAGACTTCTTTCCCACTTCTCCATGCAGAATATTTTCAGCTGTGTGATGTTTAATTGGTTTCTTGCATGCGTTTCAAATCACCTGACAATGTCATATAAATTAATCAGATTTTCATTTGGCTAAGCCATTTCAAAAAAATTAATAATAACAGAGATCTTGAACCTACTTTTTAACTGTGTGAATTTCTAGAAACAGAGTTGTCAGAAAAAATGTTCCACAGCATGAGATATTTCATGACGTCATATATATATAACTGGGTAGAACAAAGGACCATTAGAGTGTTTGGTATTTATTTTTGTGTTTTTTCTCATAATTGGTTATTAGTTATTGCTCCTAGAAACATTTTGTTTATAGATTTAAAATTAAAATACAAGGTTGCTCTTGTTGTTTGTGCTTTCAAGTCATTGACACCTGACAACTGCTTGGAACATTTTCTTGGCAAAATTTCGGAAGTGGTTTGCCAATGTCTTCTTCCTAGGGTTGAGGGAGAGTGTCTGCCCCAAAGTTACCCAACCAGCTTTTATGCCTAAGGTGGGAGTAGAACGCATGATCCCCAATTTTATAACCTCGTATCTTATCCACTATATCAAATTGGCTGCCATATCAAAGAGATATAATGCTACAAAATTTAATAATGCTTAAGTATTGCAGTATACAATACTAGAATCTTTTGAGTTAAAACTGGAAATACTTTTTTTTTGGCTACCAAGGTCCAACTTGGAAAAATGCTCCCTTTCTAATAAGTCCTGATTTATTTTTTAAGGACGTGTATTTTATTTTCCATGAGTGGAACAACATGTTTATCTCATTCTCTCTGAAAATGTTTTCAGTGCTACTAAAACTGCCCCCATCTCCATCCTCCAGTTTCATACTAATCATTTGGAAATTAGAGAAATACATAGAACGCCTGTGAATCTTATATTGAGCTATGCAAAACATAATCAAGATGGCTGTGGCCTTTGCAACTTTGAAAAATTCTCCTAATGTGAGTCACACAATATTCAGGCATGGTACGACTTCACATTCCTTCGAGCACAAAAGAACATTCATTGCATCTAATAATGTCTTAAAGGAAAACTTTTCAAGAAATGATTGGAATTTGGGGAACAGTCTAAAAGGACAATGTCAAACTCCAGGCTTTTCTCCAAGACTGAGATCTTTTTGTTAATTTATTTTTCCAACACTTTGCTTTATCAGATGGTTTCTGTTTTTTAATACCACGTATTGTATTGCTCCCATTTTAAGTTCCATTCAATTGGATCTAATGCCTACAATCTCTCATTTCTCATATACCTAGCAAAAATCATGGGGCAATTCTTTACTTTCTCCCTGCTTTCCTTAGCAAGTGATACATGACAACAGGTTACATCTCATTCTGAAAATTGTTTGTAGCCATCCTGATCACTTGTCAGAGATAATTTCTTTCTCCATAAATCTGCGTTATTTAGTTAAAGTGCTGTATTTAGCAGCCAACCAAAATTGTAATTGCAATCAAACTTTCTCTATAACTGTCTGGTTTGGTTCTGCAACCCAACAAGACAGACACAGACTTCAGAGGATAATGAGAACTGCAGAAAAAACAATTACTACCAACCTGCCTTCCATTGAGGACCTGTATACTGCACGACTCAAAAAGAGGGCTGTGAAAATATTTACAGACCCCTCGCATCCTGGACATAAATTGTTTCAACTCCTACCCTCAAAACGACGTTATAGAGCACTGCACTCCAAAACAACTAGACACAAGAACAGTTTTCCCCCGAACGCCATCACTCTGCTAAACAAATAATTCCCTCAACACTGTCAAATAATTTACTAATACTGCATTACTATTATTCTTCTCTTCCTTCCTAGTATCTATCTCTTCCCACTTATTACTATAACCATGTTGCTTGTATCTTTCAATTTATATTGTTTTTATATGTTTCTTAGTACGATTTGATAGCTTATTAGTAACCTTGACTATCACTCAGTGTTGTATCTTTTTATTCTTGATGAATGTATTTTATTCTTTTTATTTACACCGAGATACACTGAGTATATGCACCAAAGACAAATTCCTTGTGTGTCCAATCACACTTGGCCACTATTGAATTCTATTCTATTCTATTCTATTCTATTCTATTCTATTCTATTCTATTCTATTCTATTCTATTATTCTATTCTATTCTATTCTATTCTATTCCTCTCCTCTCAAGATATTGGCCTAAAAGCAGTATTGCCATCACCAAAGGATGAAACTCAAACAAAATCATATCATTGACATTACTTTCTCCACTGAACCTTCCTTTCCCATTCCTACCTTCATGAATTTTACACCCTCTGACAAATATCAATATGTATGTAGAACATGAAATAAATCCTACAGAAATTTTACACATCCCCCACCTTCACAATAGCAATAGCATTTAGACTTATATACCGCTTCATAGTGCTTTACAGCCCTCTAAGCGGTTTACAGAGTTAGCATATTGCCCCCACTTCTACAAACCTCCACTGATGTTTAAGCTAAAAACTCTACTTCCTTGATACACTTGAAGTAATAACTGTTTTCTTTACACTTAAGCAACCAACGAAACTTGTAGTAGTCCATTTTATATATATTTTTGCTGTGCTTTTTTCACTAAAGATACTCCTGTGATTGCCCCTCACCTCCCAGTTCACATTTCACACAGTCGAACAGGAAAAAAGCTCTTAAGAGTATTTGCTGGCTTGCAGATCTGTAGCCATGCAATGCTCTCAGGAGTTGCTCTTAGGGAATACACATTTCATCTTGAAGGATCCTGTAGAGCTATGGAGTAAGATTTTTTTAGGCTTCTCTGTACATTTTTAATACTTTCAAAATGAATTAGATCTTAAGGAAGAATGTTTTACAATCCAACAGATAAATGTGCACATACATACTACGTAAGTGCAGTGTGTGTGTGTGTGTGTGTGTGTGTGTGTGTGTGTGTGTGTGTGTGTGTGTGTGTGTGTGTGTACAAACACGTTTATGCAAGGATGCCCAGGAACTTAATTACTCCTCTTTTGGTGAAGGGAAAGGCTTTAAAAAAAAAATATCTCAGGAGCACTGGAAGCTCTGGGAACATTTAGCAATTTGCAGACAGGGTGAGTCCTCTATGGCTGCTCCTTCTGTGGCCTCGGACATAGTCCAGCTCAGCATCAGAAGTTGCTCTTTTTAAATTCTAAACCCACAAGCATACAGACATTAAACTAAAAGTGGTTTAGATCTGGAAATGGCGAGGACAAAGTATGGCAATCATGGGGTGGTTTTAAAATGGGTTGAGAATCACTTAGAACGGGAAAGCTAGTGATTATGGCAGAGTTCTGAGTTTGAAGCATTATCTACATAGGATGCCTTATTGCTCAGTGCAGTCCAACCAATCTCATGTAGAACTCGTGACTTTGTAACCTTCAAACACGATCTTATGGATGAGACAGGAATAGCAGACCTTAAGTCTTCTGTGGCTTTTTCCTTAATATGAAGATTGGTTTCCAGATGCTTAGATTATCAATGAATTTGAGTCTCTGCCTAGGAAAACCTCTAGCTCTGTGATTGTAAATAACGATTGTTGCTCTCTTCATAACAGGACCATGGATACAGTTGTGCATTGCATGCAAGTGGTCTATCACTGCATTATATTAATGATAATCTTTCATTTATTGTTATCTCAGTTTCGGATGTAATAAAAATAACCGTTTCCAGTTATATATATATATATATATATTTAGTAAATCACATGTTAATGTCTGCAACTTGTTCCATATCTGTGAAAACTAATTATTTCCACAATGTGGAAAAGTGGGATCTATAGCTGCTTAAAAGCAATGTTACAAAAACAAACAAACCCAAAATCAAACTGAGTTTTTAGACTATATCTAGCCTCAACACTATGAGCCTCTCAATTACAGACATCACAGAGAACTGTGATTAGGCTTTAATATGAAGTTCATTTTTGTAGGCATGAAATAAAAATAATAAGAAAGGATTGCAGGTGCCCAAAGTGTATCTCTGCTTGTTCTCCTATCCTGCAATCTGAGGCTTCAGATTATATCTGAATCAATCTAGGGCAGTGATGGCGAACCTTTTTTTGCTCGGGTGCCAAAAGGGCGCGCATGCGCGAGATGGCACGCCACACCCATAATGCAATTCTCTCCCCCCGTGCATGTGCGCACAACCCCCCCGTGCATGCGCGCACAACCCCCTGTGCTGCCCCCCCACGTGCATGCGTGCAGACCTCACTGAAGCCTCCGGACTTCCGGTAGGCCTGTTGTGCCATTTTTCGCCCTCCCCAGGCTTCAGTAGGCTTTCCTGAAGCCTGGGGAGGGCGAAAATGGCATCCCCCCGCTCTCTGGAAGGCTGAAAATCAGCTGGCCAGCGTGCACATGCGCGCTGGAGTTGACATAGGGCAACGCCTTGCGTGCCCTCAGATATGGTTCCGCGTGTCACCTGTGCCATAGGTTCACCATCACGGATCTAGGGTATCTAATCCTTCTTGAATTGGTGAATGATCATGTAGTTGCCAATCATTCTATAGGAGTGGTAGTATAGTGATATTATCTCCATTTCTAGAGCTATTATTTTGTGTTCTCTTTAACTCCAGATTCACAAATGGATCAAGCTTGCTCAAGGACCAATGTAGCAGCTATATCTAAAGAACATTAAAAAAAAAATTAGGCTACTTTGTAATAATATTAAAAAAGATTTACCTGCTATCTTTAAAAGCGTGGTTGTGTTATCACCCTCAGTCAACTTTACAAATCCAATTTGATTTCTGAAGTGATCAGTACCTTGAAAAGATAAATTCAAAGGCTTTCCTTGCAGTAATTCTTCAATTAAACCTCCACTCTCCAGGAAAGCACCAACACCACTATCAGAAAGAAAATAATATATATATTAATCTATCAATCTATCATCTATCTATCTGACTTAATACATACAATCACTACATTAACTTGCTACAGGTAATTCTGGCTTAATGATCATTGGTTCTGTGACCAAAGTCATAGCAGCACTCAATGAATAATACTTATAGCCGGTTCCCAGAGTTATTGCCATAGCAGTGCCCCCATGGTCACATGATCAGAATTTGAGTGCTTTGCAGCTCACAAAAAGTTAGGATTGCAGGATGCTTCAATTCCTCCCCTGCCTACCCCACCCCCATTTCTGCCTTTTTGGCCACTTTGTACACTGACACTCCTTGATGGTGGCAGAAATGCTGAGGCTGAAATAGAGGCTTGGGCCTTTAGCTGTCTCACTCCCAAGCCTGCTGTGCCTAGTTGACCTGTGCTATCTTCCTCCCTCTGCTGACAAGGCATGCAAAGCCTGGCCCTACCCAAAGCAGCTGCTGGCCACACCAGGCCTTCCTTCTTCACGAGGCCACTTGCATCGTTTTAAAAAAAGGATTGTCATTGTCCAAATAGCTTTCAACGTTCTCGTGATGCTTTGGAAGATCTCAGAAGCTTTTGGAAGGCTTTCTGAAGCATTGCAAGAACCAGCATGCGTTATTTGGAGAATGATGGGTGCGGCCTTCTCACGAGGTTTCAGGAGGCCTCAGAAGCCTCTCAAAGCAACACAAGAATGGTGCGTGCTATTTGGAGAATTGTGTGAGTGGCCTTAGGAAGGCCTGGGGTAACCAACAGCTGCCTCGCGTGGGGCTAGGCCTGGTATGCCTTGTCAGCAGGAGAAGAACAGCAAAGATAAGCCGGGAGAAGCAGGGCCTTCAGAGCACAGGGCAGCAGGGGCTTTGTGTTGTGATGGCAGGCAGTGGTGTGGGGCTTGAGGTGGCACTCCATGGCAGCAGCGGTGCCGGGATTGAAGTAGAGGCCCAGGGGAACTGACAGCAGACTAGACTGCTGAAGACCCCAGGGCCTTTACCTCAACTCCTGTACTGCCACCAAGGAGTGTCGCTGTGCAGGACAGTCAAAAGGGAAGAGATGGGATAGGTGGATTAGAGGATTAGAAGAGGAGGCAGGGGAGGGCACTCCCTTATGTTAGAAGGCTTGAGACTGGGAGGGACCAGGCTGGGAACTGAACCCAGGGTGGGTTCTCACCTAACAACTGGTAGGCTACAGATAATGACAGCAACGGGGACTGCTGGGATTGGGGTTGCTAAATGATGAGGTTATGTGGCATCATGCTTTACAAGTGCATTGTTTAGCAACAGAAATTCCAGTCCCAATTATGACTGCAACTTGAGCATTACCTGTATTAATTATTTTCTACATTGGCTCCCTCATTATTATATTTCATAGATTTCCTGTTTAGAGAATACTAAAAATAATTTAAATTATCAATTTACCATATGCAGTTGTATAAAATGTTAGCTTTACTGAGCTACTAGACAACTCCTGACACACACACACACCCCACCTGGTCATGAGTTCAGAGATATTTCTTTACCAGAGTCCTCAATGCCTTCAACAATGGCAGAGCTTCTAATATGCTTGGAAAGTTCTTCAAAAATTTAAAAAGATGCATCCGCCTTGAAAGGAGCCCATGTCAAATATCAGGAGCTGATCACAGGAAATGTTTTATGACATTTTGTATTGTGACATGAAATGCTTTCTGATCATTTTTATGTCATAAAATGTTCTGTGAAATCTGCCAAATTTCAATTCCACAGGAGTCATGGAGCCTGGATTTTAGACTCATTCTTTAAGTTAGCCCGTTTGAGAAACCTTGGCTGAAAAACTTTTGCCCTACAGATACACTGTTTTGCCCAGTTTATAGACACGAGAGTTTTAGCAGTATATAGATAAATCCAGAGAAAGCCACAGTGCTTTCTTGTAGGCTTGCAGTTTGACTGAAGGCAAGAAAAACGTCAGTGATATTTCAGCCTTGCCTTGTTGCCCATTTTGGCAACCTTTGCACACTGCTTTCTGTAACTGATACAATAGAGAAAATGTCTTTTCCCTAGCACAGTTTCAGATCAAGTTGCCTAATGCAATATTTCTGTGACATATTTTGCCATAGGGGGGAAAAAATTACCTGACCTGTCTTGCATGTTTTTTAAAAAAAATCTTGTTCTTTCAGTGTTATGGATGAAGTAAAGTATCAGACTAGGACTTGGGAGAGTTGGATACAGAGCAAATTACAAAATGATATGGTTAACCTTGGGTCAGGACCCTGGTTTTTGAAATCTTATATTTCAGTGTTATTCTGGTGAGAAAAGGATAAGATTAAAACACAATACAGCTTAAAAAATAATTAATGGGATTTCCTGCCAGTAGGCATCATTAAGATTTCAGCCTTATTAAGCCTATTAAGGTCTTTAAAACCTTTGTTGTTGTTATTGTTGCCATTGTATTCACATAACTATCACTAGGTGGCAGTAACTACCTTTTAAGCAAGCATCTTTCCTTTCATACTTTGTACTGTAAAAATGCATTTTGACCCAAGGTATGTCTTAGGCAAAGAAATGGTAAGATATGCAATTAGTTCCTTTAATAATTACAAGATAGCCTACTAAAGCCATAACTGTGGCTTGGGACAGTAACACGGAACACAATCAACACAAATAAGGCATATATATGTTCTGACAATCATTTCCTTTAAATTAATCATTTTCTAGCTTTCTCTCTCCACTCTTTTTTGTTTACTGTGAACTCTGAAGGGCTTTGCTACAATATTGATGTGAATTGTAGAGGCTCCCATGACATGTCCTGGAGATCACATATGTCACACTTTTCAAGCCATATTATTTCAACGTATAACTGTGCCTATAAATAAATGTAATAATCTCCCATAGCAACACACTACAGTACAGGGAAGAATCAACAGCTAGGAACTGGTTTTCAAGGAAACATGTTCACTACAATCCACTGAGAAGGGCAGCAAAATAATAACTGTTTCCTAGAACACAGCTTTAAAATTACTGTTGTAAAATCATGGATTTCATAGGAAAAAGAACAAGAAAACAAAACAGGAAGCAGTAAGCCTGGATAACGGATAAGCTCTTGGATTTGAACTACAAAGACCCAATTTTCATCCCTCCTTGACCAGGGAGTCTGGATGGGTCTCATAACCAACTTTAAAAGGTTGCTATTATGAGAGATAGAAAGGGAAATGGGGTGATTTTATAAATTCCCATAAAATTAAAAAAATATTCTGAGTTTTTAGAAAAAGTTGGAATATAAATGCAGTAAGATAAGACTGTTTCGAGGCTTAGTTCACATACAGCAACTCTTTCTCCACATGATTGTTTCTAATATTAGATTCTACAAAGAAACTCAAGGCCTACATGCTAAGGAAAGAGGCAAGGATTGGTTAGTTTCTGTAGTAAAGGCAGCCCTTTATTTCAATCCATCACAAGTATAGGAACCAGCCACATGAGAGTGGTTTTTCTTCCCATTCTCTGATAAGGAGGGTCATAAGAGTAAATGGCTGGATTGCACGTGTGAACAAGTAAATATTACATGGTAAAGAAACCAACAAAGAATGGTTTATATACAGCTCTCCCAACCAAGAATGTAGAAAGCTCCAAAACTCACTCACACCAGATTTATAATTTCTAAATAAGTAAAAGTAAGTAAAAAATAACAATAATCAAGTTGCATGAACACTAATAACTGCCTGGTTTTGATATCTCCAAAAAAGAGGTATATATTAGCAAAGAAACATACCCGTGTTTCCCCGAAAACAAGACCCTGTCTTATATTTTTTTGAACCCTGAAATAAGCGCTTGGCCTTATTGCCATGCACTCAAAAGCCCGATTGGGCTTATTATCAGGGGATGTCTTATTTTGGGGGAAACAGGTTACTATTCTTTATACTTTCTTAAACATTATTTACGCCTTCAGCCACCCAACTTTCTCCTTAATCACTTTCTACCCTATATATGCAAATGGTTCTTAGCTATCCTACAAACCTAACTGTCTCAGAGACCTTCTATTGCCAGTCTCTAAACTAAGCAATAGCTGATTCATATGCTGACAGCAACCACACAAGCAAAGCATGAATGATTCTTACTTCTTCTGCTTCTAGTTCTGCTATATGGGGGGGAAAAAAGCAATCCTCTTTCACACCGAGAATTGTGATGGTTGAAGTTTAAGTTTAAGTTTATTTGTATTTCTATGTCACCCAACTCCCAAAGGACTCTGGGCGGCTTACAACAATATAAAAAAACTTGATAAAATATAAAAAACTATTAAAAAGAGACATAATAAAAACATTTAAAAACAATTAAAAACTCATACACACCGTTTCATGGCCGGATCTCGCCAAATTGCAGAAGCAAGATCAACGGCCCCAAGCCTGCCGGAACAGCCAGGTCTTCACCGCTTTCTGGAAGGCCAGCAGGATGGGGGTAGTCCGGATCTCAGGAGGTAACTGGTTCCGGAGGGCCGGGGCAGCCACAGAGAAGGCCCTCCCCCGCGGGCCCGCCAGCCGGCACTGTTTAGTGGACGGGACCTGGAGGAGCCCAACCCTGTGAGATCTTACCGGTCACTGGGAGCTATGTGAAGTTAACTAGATCTCACATTACAATAGAAACTTATCATGCTGGTGACCCAAGAGTGGGCTAGCATCTATTATCTTTTGTCCACGCTATGTGATCTTGGAATGTACTTTGGAGATTCTGAAAGGTAACATGGATTTTTGAAGTACGGTATTTTATTTTCTTTCTATTTTTTCAGCAGTGACCATTTTCAGAAAGCTATCCCTTAGATTTATTTAATTATTTACCTTTTTTTTTTTTTGCTATCGAACTTTCCTTTGTAAAGCAAAGTTATAAACATAAACCATTTTTTAAAAAAAATATATCTCATGAACCCTTTTCAGATTTTCCCTTTTTCAGGTTTGTCTTTTATGTTTTCCAAGAAAATTTAATCACCATATCTATAAACCACTTGGTAAAAAGACAAAAGTCAAATCCAGGTAAATGCACTCAAGTCAATATTTCAAGTGACATTATGTTAGGCTTAACAAACAAGCAAGCTGTCATCCTGAACTCCTATTATAATTGAAGCACCAGTATATATAATGTACTTATTGGAGAAGCTACTGTTAAGATAACACAAGGTCAAGGCCACAAGAAATAACCATTTGCAGGAGATAGGTTCCTCTCAGATAAGGATAACAAACGACAGATAATGAGCTGGTTGGACATGTGAACTTTTCCTGGAATGAATCAATTTCAGAAAACATATCTAGCCAGATGATACTGTAACATTCCCGCTGGATGAAAAGATAGCAAGATGTTTAGATAGCCTTTGAGTGACTGCTGTGAAAAATATGGTAATTATATTAGTAACAGCTATACAAACATCTGAGATTGTAAGTGTCAAAGAAGACTAGGGCCATCATCCAAACTTTTATAAAATGGTGATCATTTTATAAAATTGGATGGCTATCAAAATAAAAAAAAAATATGGGGCATAGAGAAGAGGTGCTATCAGATTCAGAAATGGAAGAACTTTTTATTTGATGACAGAGGAAAAAAGGCTAGAAATATATTTGACCAATATAAAGGTGTTAAAAAATATACCACTTTTAGGTGGTATATTTAGCACAGCATGTGCAAAGGAATTCTGCTGCCAATTTTACACAGTAAATGAAGAGAGAGAGAGAGAGTTTCTTTAACAATAAACTCATAAACGTAGGTTTCATTTCCATTGGAGATATACCACAGACTGAACCTAACTATCTCCAGAAGCAATGGCATATTTCAGATGCTGCACTGGCTTTCAGTAATTGATGGTATGCTGAGACACAGACTGAAGGAGAAGACCTGTTTCCATATGACCCCCTTTTTAATTAGTGAAGGATGAAACTCCATGTTCAATATTTTTAAGTGGTCATTTGCATATTTCACTACTCCTGCTAGAGAATACAGAACTTCAAGTTGGCACTGAAAGAACATTCAGAAATAATGAGTGCACAAGCATAAATTGAATTATGAGGAGACAAAGAAATTGCAGGAAAAGGGAGAAAGGGAAAAGAATAGAAAAGAAAAGGCAGTGGATGCAGCAAAACAAGTCTTTATAAGCAGTGCTTGATTTTTTTAAATAAATCATTAAATAAAATATAATGTTTAAGAGACTGCTTATGTCAGAAATTAAACTTCTTCACTTTTTTCATTGTTAACTTAAAGCTGTGTTAAAAGTAAATTTTGCAGCAGATCAATAGTGTATTCAACATCTGCTAACTGTAGGGTTTAAGATCACAGCTAAAATTACTGGAAGCAAGTAAATGGAAATGTTTTGGCTTTTAGCACAGTTATGTTGAGAGGTTCAGCCACAGACTCATTATATCCTCCAATTTACCACATGATTTATTTTTGCTAAACTCAAGCCATTAGCTGCTTTGTGAAAAGTCAGAGCTGAACACAAAGTTCCCAAAAACAGTTTAACTATTTTTTTCTGGTCAAAATTCATAGGCCCTCAGCCAAATGCAACCGTGTATGAAAAGTATGTAAGTGGACTTTAGTGGTGCCATCAACATTAAGTACAGTATATACTCACCAGAAAGTTAAAATCTAGCTTGAATAGACAAAGATAATCAACCAGAGTAACATATGCCATTTGTGTCCTATAATCAAGCCTAAATTCTGACTGAGAAGAATCTGGATAATCTGTTTCATTTAGTCCAAAGCTAATTTGTCACCACCTTCTCAACCAAGGTTAGAAAGTGGGTGAACATTATTAAAAAGGGCTGGCTCTCTTCAGACAAAAGCACATTACTGAATTCTTAAAAGCAAGGAGCATTACATCCTTTCCCAGAGCGGTGCTTCTAACTTGCTCACATCTCACTTAACCATCCAAAGGCCTTGGGAAGGACATGGACTGAGTCCACAACTGGCATAATTCAGACTACTGAGACCAGTAACCACTTCTTGTTCTAAACTCAAAAGAAATCCAGATTAAAAAAATTTTAAAATATGATTTGTTCACCAGAGTAGGTTCTGTTCAACTAGCACCCAACCCAAAGTAGATATCTACTAAGATACCCACAAATTCCGGTGTGCCTGTCCCACTCATCTTTTCTCAAAAGAATACAGGTTACTCTAAATGGAATAGCTGGGCAGCAATTTATGAATGTAATAAATGTGGAGAAAAGTGACATTTTGGTGCTCTTCCTGCCACCATGTAATCTCAAAAGACAAGCTTATCTCAATATTTAATCGTGTCCATTTCTAGGTTTTCACCAGGTAAGTTTAAATGCCACTATTTATGTGTACAGTACTAATGTACAGTGCTAACATATCAATGAGGAGCATATCACTTCACAGTTACTAAGTATGTATTAGTTCTAGTTATCTAGAAGTAACTAATCATTTCCCTCCTGGACTATAGAAATTCATATTAATGATGGTTACTGGGTAAGTAATTGATGTCATAATTAGTATTAAAATAATTAATAATTGTTTCTACTCCTATTCAATTGTCATTCTTTTCCCAGTTCTATCCTAAACAAAACAGGTTTTAAAACAACATTTGATTTCAGAATGAAACACATACTTGCTAATTGCTTCTTCATTGGACAGGTGCATCACTAAGAGGGTGACATGGAAAGAGCCATAATGAATCATTGCTTTGGAGAGCCTATTATCTTTTTGTATGATTGTGTTCTGAAGAGTCTGAATGCCATCTATAATCTAAGATAAAACAGAAGCATATAGAAAACCAAATTACTGTAAAGATTACTACAATTAACAGCAAAAGAAAAAAGGGTAGGGGAAAAAAAGATTGAGCATTTTAGTTTTAGGTAAGCAAATATGATAGTCAGTAGGGTCATGGAAGAACACAACCAACAAAGGCAAGGTATCCATTATGTCTTAGTGGGATTTATGCCGAAAACCAGTCCAGTGTATGGCATTTTTTTCAAAATTGTTCCAGTGGACAAGTATATAATCAGCTCTCTGATTGGAGTTTTAAATCTGCTTCAGTAAATTTGAAGCTGGTGGGGAATAAATAATTAGGGGATAAAATGGCACCCTGCTGTCACATCTTTTTATGGTTTCTCCTTGCAAAAGCATGTCACTATACACCATTTGTGCCCGATTATATGCTTTCATAAACATTTCATTCATATTAATCTTAAGCAAAGGACATGACGGCAAGTAAGATTTCCCATTAAAACATGCAAATCCAATCATAACATTGATTAATGAATACAATCATTGAAAAAAGGACAGACTGTATTAGCTTTTTCTCTGAAGAGAATTGTGATGGCATGTCCAGTCTATTTGACTGGAAATGCCAAAACAAAGCAGTAAAAGATGCTATTATCACAAAACATCTGTGTTACATCAACCTCATTTTAACAGCACGTATTGCTAGCTTGGAAATTATAGGAATGAGAACATGTAGCCCATCCTCAAATATTAATACCGTATATATAGGAATTAGAGTCCATTTTATACCACATCAACATAAAGAGTTTGATTGTTCTTGAGTCATCACTGCCTGGGACATTACATTTGTACAGAGTCTGGCAAACAATTACAGGATTATAAAGTAACTCCACTAAGTTAAATCAACTGTAGCAATGGGATGAGGGATATTAGTATTGGTTAGAGATTCACAAAACATATGAATAAGGTGCTTCCCTGTTCAGTGAGCAGGATCGTACATTTTTGTTGTTGTTGTTGTTGTTGGCCTGGGACAAATTTAACATAATGGGAAAGAATGAGGGCTATAATATGCAGGGAGAGAATGCCATGATATTCATTGAGGATTTTTAAAACCCATTTAGGATTTACATAATAGTATTTTTGTAATGTAACCCCTGAATTCTTCAGACTGAAGTAAACTGTACCCGCAATATTTGACAAGTTGATAGCACTGTCAAAAAGCATTGTAAATATGCTTTAATTTGGATCCTTATGCTGCATAGTGGGGTTGGACTTGATGACCAAAATAGTCTCTTCCATCTCTATTTCTAAGAGTCATACAAAATGGATTGTGAGGCCATAATTTTTACATCTCTAATAAAAGAAGCCTAAATAATAGAGAGAGTCAAATAATTATTCATTATATTACTCATATTTGTTAAATTGGAAGAACTTTTTAATATAAAGACCAAGCTTACTTAGGATAAGGATATCATTACTTGATGCATGTATAATTCATAATTAATGTTCATAGTTTTCCCCCCAAAATTATATTCCAAGAAATTTCTAAGCATTATGTTCAACTTTATCTATTTGAACTATTCATTTTCATATGCTGCATGTAAGCTTCTGAGTAAAACTTAAGAAACACTTTACAAGATGTTTACATTTTGATCTGAAAGCAGCAGGAAAGTATAATACTCAGTCGAGTACGTTTGGTTTGAAGTAAGCCGAGGTCAAAGAAAGCTGTTAAGATTAATCACAATTTAGTGTATGAACGTAACTGCCTTTAATAAAAAAGAGTTTCCAAATATCATATCTGGAACTGCAACAAGATTCACTGCAGTTTCAATTTAATGTATCTCCTAATTCCTAGCATAAGATTCTCTTTCCTGCAAGCCTAGAATAACCGTATGGTTCACTTGTAGAGTTAAGCCTAACTACAGGTTGTCCTTGACTTACAACCACAATTGAGCCCAAAATTTCCATTGCTAAGTGAGGCAGTTGTTAAGTGAATTGTGCCTCATTTTATTACCTTTTTCGCCACATTGTTAAGCCAATCACTGAAGTTGTTAAGTGAATCATATGGTCCTTAAGTGAATGTGGCTTCTCCCACTGACTTTGCTTGTCAGAAGCCAACTGGGAAGGTTACAAATGGTGACCCCACGACCCCAGGACAGAGCAATGCTAGTTGCCAAACGGCCAAATTTTGATCACATGAACATGGGGATGCTCCAACGGTAGTAATTGTGAAAAACGGTCATAAGTCACTTTTTTCAGTGCTGTTGTAATTTCAAACGGTCAGTAAACAAATGGTTGTTAAGTCGAGGACTGCCTGTATAACTGTGCTTACTAAGAACTATTACCGGTAGTTCAGGGCTATTGCCTCCAAATGACAACAAATGAGTGCAAATTTAAAGGGAACAGAAATTCAAAGAATAATATATAGTATGATAAAGAACTGGCTCAAATAAAAGTATTCATTTTACTGTAAAGTCAATTCCTTTGAACTGAGCTTGACTCTTGCAAATTTCATTGCCAGGGTTTCCTGACCACAATGTAGATGTGATCTGCCAGTATGTTTTTCTGAAAGTCTTTTTTTAAATTTACAACCTAACTTGTGACCCTGAATGTATCCAGGGAGCTCCTGTCCAAGATCTGACCCCGATTAGCTTTTCAAGATTAGCCAAGATTAGCCAAGCCCTGTCATTTTGGTGAACACTTCAGAAAAGCAGTAATCAAATTATTTCAAGTTGGGATTAAAGTGGGGGAACCTTAAAAAAAATTCATACATCTATTACTGACTTTCCAGCTTTCATCAGATCATGCCTTCCTGGTAAGAGTAATAAGAAATGCTTTACAATAAGGTTATAGACACAGTATATATTAAGTAACATGACCAACTATCTTAGTTATTAGAATACTGTACATAACCATGAGAGTTGAAAGAAAAGGTCCTAAGAGAGGAAATATCCCAGTTAGCAATAGCAATAGCACTTAGACTTATATGCCGCTTCACAGTGCTTTATAGCCCTCTTTAAGCGGTTTAGAGTCAGCCTATTGCCCCAACAATCCATGTCCTCATTTTACTGACCTTGGAAGAATGGAAGGTTGAGCAGGTAAGGATTGAACTCCTGGCAGTGAACTGAATTAGCCTGCAATACTGCATTCTAACCACTGCACCACCATGACTCCACAGATAAGTACATTGTTTATTTATTTTATTTATTTATTTATTTGTCAAACATGTACAAGATGGCAGGTATAGGTATAAACATAAACATAATCAAAGTGAATACAGATAGATGAGGACAATAGGACAGTAGGACAGGGACGGTAGGCACGCTTATGCACGCCCCTTACAGACCTCTTAGGAATGGGGTGAGGTCGACAGTAGACAGTCTAAGGTTAAAGTTTTTTGGGTTTGGGGAAGAAACCACAGAGTCAGGTAGTGAATTCCAGGCATTGATCACTCTGTTGCTGAAGTCGTATTTTCTGCAGTCGAGGTTGGAGCGGTTTACATTAAGTTTGTATCTATTGTGTGCTCGTGTATTGTGGTGGGTGAAGCTGAAGTAGTAATTGAAAGGTAGG
>QLTV01002568.1:1112790-1151978 GCA_003457575.1 Thermophis baileyi
CCCCCCCCACGCCCCATTTTGGGCCTGGAAAGCCTCCTGCCCCCACCTGGAAGGCAAAACGGGGTGCGGGGGCACTGCACGAGCCCCCAAAATGCAATGCGAGCACCCCCCTGCACATTCGCTCCGCCCCCGCATATGCGGCAGAGAACCGAAGACCAGCTGGCCGGCGGAAGGCGCGTGCACATGCGCGGTGGAGCTGGGCTGGGGCGACAGCTGGTGTGCCCGCAGAGAGGGCTCTGCGTGCCACCTGTGACACGCGTGCCATAGGTTCGCCATCACGGGCCTAGACTTATGAAACACAACAAACTATAAAGTAAAACATTGAGAACAAACTCACTAGCCATATTTTAACCTAGCATGTTATGCAAACCCAGATAATATGTTTGAGGGAAAGAAAAAATGCTAGTTAGGCAGATAATTCTTTCTCAAAAATCTTCCTGTTTTCAAACTACCCTCTTACTTTCCTCACTCCTTCCACCCTCTTATTATCTTTAATGTCACTGTTGCAATCAGAATAGGTGAGCCTTTTCTAGATAACATGATTTTAAATCAGTGGAGTTCCTGTGCCAACAATATGGAACAGATTGTTGTGATTAGAACTAAACTGTGATTTATTAACTCTATGCCATTTTGGCTACTAAAAGAGTAGATTTTAAGAAAAAAAAAGATCACCTTTGGATTTGTGATTGGAACAGAAATGAAATAATTGGGTCTGTCTTGGTTTTTCTTTTTCTTCGTTATTGTACTGTCTTCTTCACTCTCCTTTCCTGCTACTCTCTTTCTCTTCTTTTTAACAGATGGTTTAGATTTGCTTGAGGCTGGATAGAAAGCAAAACAGTTATTATACTGTAAGCACTTGTAAGTAGAACAATGCATAACATCTGATAAATACAACATCAAAAGGCCATTCAGACATTATTTTATCCTCATTTTCAAATCCGAATGCTAAAGTTTCATCCTTTCTTAGTCAGAAACAACAACATTTCCATTCTGTTCAAGATGTTCCTCTGTCCTTGGAAGTCCCAAAGGTGCTTTTTCAAAATGCAACTGGACTTTCTTTGTTTTGCTTGAAGGTGTTTCACTTCTCATCCAAGAAGCTTCCTTAGTTCTGAACTGAAATGCAGATTTGAAGAAGGTTCTTGGATGAGGAGCGAAATGTCTTCAATCAAAACAATGAAAGTCCAGTTGCCTTTTGAAAAGCACCTTTGGGACACCCATGACCTGGATGGTCAAGACTCTCCATAGACACCAACCCTTGGAAGTAATGCTAAGGAGTACAGAAGGAAGGAAGAACTAAAAACAAAGGCCACATTGCCCACTTTTTTCAATGTTTAAAAAACCCAACCACTGCTAAGTACAAATCTGGTCCCAGTCCAGGATTAAAAACCTGGAGCTTCCACATATTTTGGACTGAAATTCCTTGCCACTGGCTGTACTGGCAGTAGCTAATGATTAACTAAAGCCAAGAATCCAATAGAAGAGAATAAGTGTAGTTCAGAGTTGAATTGTGGCGTCCTTGGTGTTCTCTAAGCTTGCTGTTTGCTTGCAGATATTTCATTACCCGACAAGATAACATCACCAGTGCTAGGGAACATGGAGTTTGCTACCTGTTGTATACAACAGTTTGGCCTGCCAGCGTATGTAGGGACATGATTTTCTCTTTACTAGTTCCTTGATTAGGCTATTGCCTTCTGCTAGATTGCTCATCTGGTCTTAAACTGGGTGCTGATTGCTGCAGAGGATGTGTTTAAGTACACATCGGTGTTCAAGACAAGCAATCTAGCAAAAAACAATACCCTAAATGAAGAAACTGTCAAGGAGAAAACCACACCCCCATCAACACTGGTAGGCAAGCTATGGTGAGGAGCAAACTCCATATCCCTAGCACTGATGATATGATCTAGTCAGGTAATGAAATGTCTGCAAGCAAGCAACCAAACGAAGAGAGCACTAAGAACTCCAAAGCCCAGAATATCTGATACCAGTTTGCTTAATCCAGCTAATGTTTTTTCAATTCAACCTCTAATACATTGATGGGAAAATCAATGCCCCAAACATACATTTGTCGTGGCTAAAAAAGCACCGAAAATTCAAAGTTTGAATAGTTTCTACCTGTTATAAACATAAAACATAGTGGGTCAAGATGATTAGGAAATACTGTTGTTTCCAGAAGGGGCACTTGTTTGTTCATTTTTTCTTTTATGACACTCATACAATGTTGCTTCAAAATTATTGTATTCCAGTACCTTCAGGGGCACCTTAAATCCATGTCATTTTTTCAGAGGGCTTGTGTGAGTGTACCCTTTGTGCATGTTTTGAAACTTAAAACTCAAATTACAACATCATTCGGTTCCAGGTGGCCTTTGCAGGGTACTTATTAAGACTTCCTTCTGCTCTGCTCTGCTCCTAAAGCTTTAATTAGTTCTGTGTTCATACACCCTGGTCACACTTAATCTTTTAGTTACCGTAGTTGCCTCAGGTATAATCAAGCAATCCCATCTTTCTTTATTAAATATTTTAACTGCATTTTTCATTATTGAAATTGCACTTTTGTGGCATTTCCCTACAAGGTTAGCACCAGCAAGCATTAGAAAGGAAGCTTTTGCTTCATAGAAAGAATTCTTATACTGAATAACTTGGAATTCAAATATATTTCAGAAAAAAGGAAACTTCTAGCCATTTTGAAAGGGAGAATTAACAAGACCTGAAATTTGAAATGGCAAAGGTTAGGGGAATTTTTTTTTTTAAGAAATCTGGCCTAAATGGCACTTATTTGCTTAACTACAATGTGAATATCCAATCTAACAAAGTTTCATAGCTCTATTCTACTAAACTTACTGCTAAGGTCAAGTTCAATATCTGCTTCAGCAAATGGCATTTCCGCCATCAAGTTATCAATCGAATTGTTAGAGCTGTATGGTTTCTTCCTTTGCTTTTTCCGTTCTTTTTTCTTGCACTCCACAGTTTGTTTTCCATCTGGAATACATTTAAAACAATGAATTTGGTTTTAGATTTCATGGCTGATTAAACCATCACCAATAAAATTCTGTCCTAGACTTACAAGCTCATTACAAGGCAGTTTTTGAAGCACAATATCAGAGGTTCTCCAGCATTTGCTTATTTCTCCAGTTTGCAAGTTTAACTGACTTTTTAAAGCATTAAATACATTACAATAAGAGATATGCATATATATTTTGATCTCCATTTGAAAAACAGGGATGAAGTTGACTCACGTCTTTCATAACAATCTGCAGTTTACAGTAATTCTCTTGCTCTGATTTTTAAGCTTTAAAACTAGAATAAATTTCTCTGGGTATGGCTAAGTAAGCTATTAACAGTGTTTTATTAATGTGAAGAAAGGTTGGCGACTCAGTTCTGCACTGAAAAAAATGATTCAGCCAAGATACATTCAAAGGCTTCTCATAGCTGGAACTGTTAAATGGAAACAATATTATCACTTGTTTGGCTTCAGATTTTATTGGTTACCGCTCATTTCTTATTTAGAGCTATTTGGGAAACTTACGATAAAAGGTGGGATACATACTTTTAAATAAAGTAAACTCAAACTTTTTTTCTATTCCAAATACTCAAGTATTTGCAACTCCACTATTGTGTTATCGTTATGTATGCATTCAGGGACATAACCAAAAGCCTTGATTAAATTATATTCTTGTTAGACGTGAGATTCAGCCGGTTCAGACCGGTTCGGGCGAACCGGATGTTAATTTTACGTCCAGTTCGGCGAACCAGTAGTTCCGACGACTGGCTGACCCAGCCCCATCTCTCCCAGGAGTCCCCATGCAGCCTGTTTTGGATCCCAGGTAAGCGCAGGGGGTGCATGGAGCCCGGGGAAGTGGAAAACGGGCCCTCCACAGCCCGTTTTTGCTCCCAGGAGGCTGCAGGGAGGCCTACTACGCCCAAAATGGGGTGGGGGGGGCAGTGCCCCCCCGCGGCCCATTTTTGCTCCCAGGGGGGTGCAGGAGGCCGAGTGCTGCCTGTAACACCCCCTGGCCACGCCCACACCCACCCAGCCGGTCATTAGGGCAGAGAACCGGTTGTTAATTTATTTAAATTCCACCACTGATATCCATTACTTAATGACTTGTAATGATGCTTATCAAACAACCACATAACAGAGGAATTGAGAGAATTGTTTTTCATTTTGATCTAGGTTGCAGATCTAAACAGATTTAGAGAGATTGTTAGGGAATCTCGGAAACCTTGCTGAGTTCCCCAAGGCTGGCTTTAGGAAAAATGAGCACAGGATTCCATCCTGAAAAGCAATAAACTCAGCTAACATGTTTACGTTTTGCTCCGTATCACTACATTACGTTTATTAGCCATATTTTTATATATCCTTCAAGTATTTTCCAGAATTCCATGCCACTTTGAATATACCATGTGCTGTACAAATATTATGTTTGCGCCTTTAAAAAAGAGGGCTTAAAATTCTTTGGTGTGTTTGGCTTTTTCTTTTCTTGAGGCTTTTTACACTAGAGCAGTAATGGCAAACTACAGGTGATATGCCATGCCATTTCTGATGACACACAAGGCCTCCAGACCCTCTAGAGTCTAGACTCGAGCTCACCTGAGAGGGCCCTGCTCTCACACGGCCTCTGGGGCCTCATGCAAGAATTTCAGAGTGAAGTAAAAAATCTCCCATCACTGCAGAAAGTCACATCTCATTGTCAAGGTTGGGTATTCCACTTCTAACCCAGAGGGAATTTGGCAGCAGAGGAGCACATTCTATTCTTAAGACATAAAAAGAAACCAGTGGCTTGATAGATGGAGTGTGGAAAAACCCAAACATTTCATCCAGATTATTAGTGTCCTGTATAGTGTTTCCTGGATACCTCATCCCTAGCGCTAGGGGAGATAAGCCACCTGATTACAAGCTAATTGGCTTCAGAGTTCAAAAAACAAGGAAAGGATAACTGCTCCTGGAAGCTGTACAGAAATTGTAATAGCTCTTAGATGGCGACCGATTGGGGGGGGGGAAAGATATCTCTTGTATGAAATGCTAAGATGAACATCCTAGCTGAGCAATCCTGTCTTCAATAGGTTAATGGTTTTAAAACCACTATGTGCCTTTTTATCTCGGGAGGGGAGGGGAGGGGAGGGGGAGAAGAAAAATTGCCTGCCCCAAAATCAGAATTGAATTTCATCAGCATGAATGTCAGTTGCTCTGTTTTAGACAGGCAGCTAAAAGCTTACAAATGTATGCACCATGTGGGCAATTTATTGGGACATAGAGTTCCTTTTAGGTGCACTATCACTGACCAAATCTAGTTTGCCATCTTAAATTTCCAAAATTATTACAAGTAAAAGGGCTATTACTGCAACTGTCTTTTATTAGTCTGATACTTTTGGTCCTGTATGAAGACAGTATTTAATAAAACAAACAAACAAAAAGGTAAGATGAATTTCCCTGATGGCTTTGTGTCAGAGCTTAATTGCCCCATTTGCAACACATAGAAATGTGTGGTCTGGCCATTATATAAATATAAATGCTATGAACAATCAATACACAAGGAAGCAGAAACTGCTGAACAAAATGATTTGCCATATTAACAAGTGAGGCAGGTATTCTTTCTCTCAAGGGAAATCAACAAAAAAGGATGAGACAAACAAGTGAGTCATAGTCATGAGTGGATAGTCTGCTGGTTAACAACAATAGATAGATCGATCATAAGTTACTCCAACACATAACGGTTGGTTATTGTCATTTATTGGCCTATAACTTCCATTAAAGATAGTTTTTTGTAAAAGTTTCATTCACAAAAAAGACCAATTATACTTTGCAACCCAATCTATATACCTCTAATAATGAAAGCTTTTGCTCTCATTTTCTGATAGTGTCAGGGAAATGAAAAGCTTTAAGTTTCCTGCTGTAAGTTGCAGGTTGAACTGAATAGCCTCAATGATTCCTTTCAACTCTATGACCGTATTGTTATAAAACAATGATAATCTCTAATTGAGTAGACGCCTAGGATTGGGTACTTTCACAGAATATACTGTTCTTTCTTTGTTTTCAAACTGAAGATGCATTTTTAATTACGGAGAAGCAGGGGTGTGGCTACTAGTCGAATGGAAGGCATCTAGGGAATACAAGAGATGTAGACTAGATTGAGAAATCAAAACAACGCATTAGAAAATGTCTATGGCAAACCACATCTGGGACTGTTACCAATAAAATCATAAAAATCTATTCATTATATCATCAGGAATTGAGCCTGACCTGGAGAATCTACTGCAAAGATTCATAGCCTGTTCTGCTCCTTATTACTGGGAAACAGTGATTTGAACCAGATTCTATCGTAAATGTTCAATTTCTAAAATACGAACACTCTTTCAGGAATAGACAACATGTGGTTTTATAACAAGGTTGTTCTTACTGCGGTCATACAGAAGCATGTAATCCTTAATTATTAGAAATTTTGCAACTCTGGAATGCCTGATAGGCTTTGCTGAAGCTATACTACCTGGATCTGTGAGTAGATTCAAATACTATTCATAACTATTAGGAGCATAATAAAATATACCTTGAGTCAACCCTTGCATCTCCCAAGATAGGTATTTCCTCATTATTTGTGCTACCATTTCGGCCCTTGAGAGTACCGGTTGTTAACTAGGAACTAGGGTTTATTTCAGCATATCCTGCATTGTAAAATATTTTTTGGAAGTTTTCAGTATCACTCAGTGAAAGAAAAGTACTCTGTTTTCGTTGTCTGTAACTAACAAACAGGCAACATTTTAATACAGGTGGCCCTTGACTCACGACCACAATTTATGTTGCTAATCAAAGTGGTTGTTAATTGAACCATGTCTGGTTTTACCTTTTTTGCTATGGTTGTTAAGTGAATCACTGTGGTTATTAAGTGAATTATACGGTTGTTAAATGAATCTGGCTTTCTCCATTGACTTTGGTTGTCAGAAGCCATCTGGGAAGATTACAAATGGTGATCACATGACCCCAGGATGCTACAACCATTATAAATACTTGCCGGTTGCTAAGCACCCAAATTTTGATCATGTGACTATGAGGATGCTGTGAGAGTTGTAAGTGCGAGTCAGTTTTTTTCAATACTGTTATAACTTCAAACTAGTGCTAAACCGGTTGTAAGTTGAGGACTACCTGTACCTGAATAATTGCTGTATTAGGTAGTAAATATGAATGCACCTCACTGACACTTTCCCCCAAACTGTATTAAAAATCTACTACAAAGCCTGAGTTGCTGGCAGCTGTTAGAGCAGTCCAGATATTAATATCACTTTGCTTTCTAAGTGGATTTAAAAGATAGACACTTTTAATTTCCCTCAGTAATTTGGTTTCTATGAGAAAATGGAAGGGCAGGGGCACAAAAAGCACCTGTAATTTTAATGCAAACTAAAACAGTTTGAGATAATGGAATAAGATGGATAGAAAATTCAACTTCATATTGTACCATAAAGTTTATCACATACCACCAAGTTTTAGTCAAATTTCTCTAACAGGATAAACATACGGTGAAAGAAAATCAGTTCATGTGTTATGCCCACTAAAAAAAGAACAAAATACCCACATGAAGTAATACATGTAAAACCAAAAGGTGACTTAACGAACAAAATGCAGTGACTTCTAAGGCATTGCTTACTTTCTGTGCCAATCTGGGGCACAGAAAAATAGTTCAAATTGAGGTTTTATTACCCTTACCAACTGTTTGCTTAAAAAGCATGGGTTAATAAATAGTGGCATGTTTATGCACTTAAATGCTCACTTACTACACTTCAATAAGCCCATCATAACTCCCATTCCTAAGTGGTAACCTCCAGCTGCCAGTTACAAGATAAACCAGCAGCAGGATTAGACTTGATCACTAAATTGGAAAGGAGGCCATCAGAAAACATCCTAATAGCAAGCTAGACTGAATTTTTTTTTTAAAAAAAGGAGATGACAGAGGCAAGTCACTTTGTACTCTTGCCAAGAAAGCAAAAGGGGACATGTCTGTATAACATCCAGAAGTTGAATTGGACTCAAACAAGATCCTCCTTTAGTTGCAAGGTTTTCTACTCAAGTCTTTTCAGTCCAATTCGTTGATTTCTTTTAGCAGGATTATCACCCCTTTTGTGGAATAATTATTTATAATACATAGGGAACACTCATAATTATTCATTCACGCATCGGATGGTCTCTCTAGAGAGATTCTGATGCCCTTACGGTGACCGAGCTCTCTTTTTGGGTTAACTAAGCGCCGGAACAAAGCATTGCACAAGTTTTAGACGAGGAAGGGAGGTTTCATTATCTGCGACTGCCAAACTGTGAGAGGCAAAATGGAAGTGCCCCCCCCTCCCACGTTAAGGAAGGAAAAGTTGAATAGAAGGGTGGATCTGCTGGACGCTCCTCTCTTGGCTTTGGGGCCGCTGCTAGCATTCATTATCTCCTCCTCACCGATCTGTTGTGACAACTGCTTGCTCGCAGTTGGAGGCTGAACTTTTCCTCCTATTCCTCCTCGCCCAGCTTCCTCCTCCTCCTCTGCTTCCAGCCTTTGGGAATCCGCCCGGAGAGGGGAGGATCCCTGTGCAGCCATAACGGCGCCGGAGAACAGAGATCCCCGTCCCACCTCTGGGGGCGCCCAGGGGATCTGGGGACTAGAGGACCCAGCTGCCCCCGCGGCTAAGCGAACGGAGCGGAGAGTCCGGAAAAGAAGTCGCGGCAGTTTCGATAGCATAACCCGGGCTTTCGCCTTCTCCGAGCACCTACGGAAAAACGGAGGAGTCAAAGGAAAGCTCCACCGGTCACTGCCGTTCAATCGGCGGAGCAGACACGATTCTGCTCCCCCGCACGTCTAATTTAGGGAAAACTACGACTCCCAGCATGCAACGCAGCTTGCAGAGGGGGCTCGAAACGAGGGGAAAGAACGAGCCGTGCATTGTGACGCCGCTTCGAATGTTTATTGGGAGTCAACAGCGTTAGGCCTCTCTGATCGGTTTGCATCGCGTGTTACTCGTGTGAAAATGATTTCCAGCTCTTATTCTGTTGTATTCTCTGAAGAACCAAAGTTCTTGGTGTGGAATATGGACTGCATCTGCATAATATTCTTGAGCCTTATAACCCGTAATTCCCGCCATAGCTGCTTTTTATTGGAAGTGGCAACACACCCCTGTTAACCAGATCAAGGTTTAACCGTTTTGGAAAATAGTGTTTCTCAATATTTTGTCCTCTGTGGTATCCCACGAGCCTTTGTGCCAGGAGAGCACTGGTAACCTCACTACAGCAATATGACTGGTTCAAACAGGAAGTGATGGGTATGGCAGCCAAGCAATTTTGAAAGGTGTATGGCATGCTGCTGTTGCATGGCCCTTAGCAGCCAACTTCATAATGAGTGCCTTGTATTTTCAGCTGCTCTACACCTGTCCACATACCTGGCTTTGAAATATAAACAGGAATTGAAGAGGTTTCTAGAACAAGGCTTCACTGGGAGATGTCTTAATTGATGATTTACTTAGAATGCGGTGATGCTAGAATGGTTCTCATTTGGGTATACATTCAGTTTGTGCATTTGCACAATGCATTGCACCTAAAAATTACCAGTTAAATATATTTTGCAAATTTACTCAATGTAGGCAAATAAATGCAGACACAGAATATTACAGAACGTTTTAAACTTGGATGTGTTTATTGACTTGTAGCTCAATGTACTGTGGAAGTTTTAATAAAGTTAATTTATGCTCCATTAAATCATGTAAATCCATGTTAACTCAGGAAACTAAGGCTGTCAATCATGAGCTAGTAAGTTGTGTGAACCCAGCCAGAGCAAAGGTGTTCACCAAAAGAGATGATGGAATTCTAGTCACAATGCAAGCCCTGCCCTTTTTACACATGTCTATGTGACATCAATGCATATACAAAAAAGAGTGACGTTTGTATAGCTTATGTTGTTTCCACCTTCTTGCTTTTTGAATCTCCCTCCTAGCAGATGATCTTTGAAATGTTCTTACTACTTGACCGCTCCATCCTTTTGATCAAGACCCCATCATTCGTAGCCCATTAAATTATTTTTTTGTTTTTGGTGGTCTTGGGCAAACATTTGAGTATATACAAATCTGAAACAGCTGTTTTTGCCTTTAAGGCAGCGGTTCTCAACCTGTGGGTCGCGACCCCTTTGGGGGTCGAACAACCATTTCACAGGGGTCGCCGCGCACGTTAGCCCGCCATCTTGGTGCCACCGTCACTTGCAGGGGTGAAATGCTCCCGGTTCGGCCGTGCCTGTGGGTCACCGGACAGCCGGTAGCTAGAGAAGCGGGAGACTTCATCCACCCGCCCGGACACCGCCATTTGGGTTCTTTTACCCTCTGCGCATGCGCAGAACTCTTTGTGCATGCGCAGAGGGTAAAAGAACCCAAATGGCGGCATCCGGGCGAAGTCTCCCACTTCCGTTGCTATCAGCTGTTCGGCGACCCGCAGGCAAGCCCGAACTGGGAGCATTTCACCCCTGGTGCCACGCCCCCTTTGTCATCTCATCCCACGCGGGGAGGGGGCGGGGCGGGGGTCGCAGTGGTGGGAGGGGTCGTGGCGGCGGGGGGTCATGGCATTAGAAAGGTTGAGAACCACTGCTTTAAGGAAACTAAATAAATAATCTCTTGGGCAAGCACCTGTAATTTCTTGAGAAGAGGCCCAAAATATTTAATCTCCATGCTCTTCCCTCCCCATTAGTAAACATGGTGTTTGTCATAAGGATAAGGGGTTGGGCTATGAATGGAGGAAATCAAGTTCCAGTTCTCCCTCAGCCATGGAAGCTCACTGGGCCAGTCGTTCTCTTTTAGCACAATCTATGTCACTGGATTGTTGGGGGGGGGCGGGAAGTAATGAAGGAAGAGCAATGCTTACATTGTTGAACTGCTAAATAAAAGCAAGATATAAATCTAATAAAATAATCCTTAACTTTGTCAAAATATTCTGGTTCTGGTATTCTGGAACATGTTTCCATCAATATGTTGTAATCTTGAACCGTTTGGAGTTTTCACATAGCATTTAGTCTGTCTGCCTAGTCAAAGCCAAATCTATTCTTCTGAGATCTGGTCCTTTCATATCTGTTGGGACTACAGTACCCAAAATTCCCAAGATGGGAAAGACTTCAATTAATCTGGGGATGATTTAACAAAATAAAACAAAGCTAGGTTATCTCCCATGCAAATTCACCCGCAGAGCATGAATAGAACTGAAGCTGCAGCAGACATCTAAGGAGGAAGGAAGGAGTTAATAAGGCACTGGGAAAAAAGGGGGAAAGTGTTCATATGGAACCAATTACAATGGTATTATAAAGGATGTTCCCTCCAGAGGAAGAAAGCTAGCTAATGGAAGAGTTATCTTTCTGGAAATGCAACAACACACATCTTGAACAGCTGGCAATGAACTGAAATATTTTTAAACCCCTTTGTTAGAGATTAAAGGGAAAGAGTGACCAGTAAGATCTAGAAAAATAGTTTGAATGCAGCCCATTTTCTACCAGTTTCCAGATTTTGAATTGGTTGGGAGGGAAGGATATTTATAGTGCTGCAGTTTTAATCGCCTTGGTTCTTTACTATTCAATTCAGTGATTTTCAAGGTATGTTATAACTTTCAAATTAAAGAGCAGGCTTGAGATATCTTTTTCATCAAAATTAGTATTCTGCTACAGAATGTTAAAAGACCAGTTGAACCTGGCCTGGTAGCCTGAGTTCCTTATTTAATGGCTCTTTTCAAAGGGCAAATCTAATTGTGAGTGACTTATGTCCTAACTAGACTTGCGTATTCCACTTCTTACTAATTATCACAAAGATTTTATAAAGGCAGCAAACTTGCATTGTACATGGAACAGAAAAATGGAAATCTAAACGCCAAGCGGCATTGAAAAAGTAAAATATTACCAATCACCACTTAACCTTTATATAGCACACCCTACAACAGGAAATGCCATTGAGGATTTATTTGCTTACGGATTTGTGATTGTGGATGTAGGATCATCTGAGAGATGGATTTGTGATTGGAGTCTAGACTTCATAGTGATCTATGTGTCTTTTATAAAGCTAGCAGATGTCACTTCATCTAATTTGGCTGAAAAATGGACAAGGGAGGAATCAATGGTCATGGTATATGTTGGCATTAATGTTGGTTAAATGTTATGGAGAAATGCTGAAATATAGCTAAAACAGACATACTGGAACCCTAGTGAAATGGACTGAACTAGTGAAGATACAAATTATAGAAAGGAAAGGGAAACACAATTGGAATTTGTGTCACAAAAGAAAGTAGTGAATATCCTCTTATTTCAAGCTTCAATTTACCGTATTTTTCGGAGTATAAGATGTTCCGGACTATAAGACGCACCTACCTTTTTTGGGGAGGAAAACAAGAAAAAAAAATCTGCCTCTGCCTCCCAGCAATTTGCCTCCTTGCAGCAAACAGAAAACAGCCCGTTTCAGCTTCAGCACAGCCTGATTAGCACAAGAAAAAAAAAATCTGCCTCTGCCTCCCAGCAATTTGCCTCCTTGCAGCAAACAGAAAACAGCCTGTTTCAGTTTCACTTTCAGTTTCAGCACAGCCTGATTAGCACAAGAAAAAAAAATCTGCCTCTGCCTCCCAGCAATTTGCCTCCTTGCAGCAAATAGCAAACAGCCCGTTTCAGCTTCAGCACAGGCTGATTAGCACAAGCAGCTAATTGTAGGTTGGATTGGCCTCCCGACGATCAGCTGTTTCAGGCTGCAAGGAATGCCATAGCCAATTGTGGCCTCCGCGCGCCCCATTTTCGGCGGGTGGGCTATATTCGGTGTATAAGACGCACCCAAATTTTCACCCTCCTTTAGGGGGGAAAAAGTGTGTCTTATACTCCGAAAAATACGGTATATTGACCATATGTGACTGGAGCCTACCCTCTACAAATAATAGTAATAGTAATAGTAATAGTAATAGTAATAATAATATAAAAACATGGAAAGTTTGCTACCTTAAAACATTAAGAACGGGATCCTATATATTTCGGTATGTCAGCGGATAGGATTTCAGCCCAAGACTGAGGTGCCATGCACTAATATCTAAAAGCATCCTTCATTGCAGATAGAGAAACTAAATAAATATTCATTGCATCATAAATGACTACTGAATTTCAACAGAGTAATGTTAGAAATATTAACATTCATGAAATTCATTAACCATTTATGATGGTATTCTATATCCGTGTGGAAGTAAAACCCATTATATTCAATTCTTGTGACTTCCTAATAAGGTTAACACTTGTATCATAGGAATAAACCCCACTAAAGTGAGTACTACTTAGTGTATTTGTGAGCAGAAAATTTTTTTAGGATAAGGACATAAGAAAAGCCTTGCTGAATCAATCTAAAGCTCCATTTGATCCTGCATTCTATGTCATATGCTGACTAACCAAATGCATCTAATCTATTATCTAGGAATTTGTATTTAGGATTCTAAAAGTAGAATCCTAAATTAGAATTGCAGCCTTCCATATTCAATAGGAAATCAAAGATTCTCTAGTCATATCTGATCAATATAAGAATTGGTAAACAAGTGTAAAATATGGAGAGTTCGTTTTGCACGTTAGTAATTTATGAAGTTGAATCTGACACAAATACGCGTCCAAAATTTATTAGATGCTACCCAAGCCTTGTCACTTGTTTCTGTGGGGATGAAAAGCTGAGGGTTCTAGATCAGGATTAAGCAAAATTTTGGTTAAGTTAAGATACTGGGGGATACCGAAGACCACATTGGGGAACACAGCAAAGTAGGCAAGACCATGTAAGATATAAAGGTAAGGATTGGGTTTTCTGGTCTTCTTGCATTCAGAAATTTGGAGTTTCCTTTTGTTTTAAATTACTTGCCCCTTAAAATAATAGCTTCTTTACCAGTTTGCATAGAGTCAGTGAATAAAAGACTCAAAAAGTCTCCAATGTTGCAATGTATGAATTAAAGTCAGGGGTGGGTTCCTCCCGGTTCGGACCAGTTCTCCCAAACCGGTAGCAGCCCACTGGTGACATCACGATGACATCACCGAGCCGGATCGGTCGGTGCCAGTCCGTGGGGGCCGCCATCTTTTTTTTTTTGAATTTTTTTTGAATTTTTTGAATTTTTTTTTTTTTAATTTTTTTTTTTTTAAATTTCTTCTGAGCATGTGCAGAAGCTGAATTTCCGGCACTGTGCATGCGGTCGCCATCTTGTTTTCAGCTTTTTTTCTTTCTTTTTTTGAATTTTTTTGAATTTTTTTGAATTTTTTTATTTATTTTTTCTTCTGAGCATGTGCAGAAGCCAAGTTTCCAGCACTGTGCATGCGGTCGCCATCTTGTTTTTGGCTTTTTAAAATTATTATTATTTATTTATTTATTTTGGGGGGCACTGCGCATGCGCACGCCCACGAGGAAGAACTGGCAGCAAGGTAAGTTAGAACCCACCCCTGATTAAAGTACAACTTAGAACTACGTCGCCTTAGAACTGATCTAAATGTAGTTCATAAAATTATCTGACACAATGTCCTACCTGTCAATGACTACTTCAGCTTCAACCACAACAATACACGAGCACACAATAGATACAAACTTAATGTAAACCGCTCCAAACTCGACTGCAGAAAATACGACTTCAGCAACAGAGTGGTCAATGCCTGGAATTCACTGCCTCACTCTGTGGTTTCTTCCCCAAACCCAAAAAACTTTAACCTTAGACTGTCTACTGTCGACCTCACCCCATTCCTAAGAGGTCTGTAAGGGGCGTGCATAAGCGCACCAGCGTGCCTACCGTCCCTGTCCTACTGTCCTATTGTCCTCATCTATCTGTATTCACTTTGATTATGTTTATGTTTATACCTATACCTGCTATCTTGTACATGTTTGACAAATAAATAAATAAATAAATAAATAAATAAATAAATAAATAAATAAATAAATAAATAAATAAATAAATCATTTGAAAGCAGGCCTGTTGCTGAGATTCTATGGTTTTTCCCTATCTTCTTTCAATAAATATTGAGACCTAACACTCTAGGAAAAACTTGCTATTGAAGTGGGTTGGCAAGGTTTAAATATGGTTAAAATTGTCTTAAATTAATTAGTTGGCTCTAATACAAATGCCTATGTAATCTAAGTCAGATTACTATTCCATAGGTCACTTATGAATCTCCCCAGCAGTCCCAATCATGCTCTCAAAGTTCAATTATTCATTTCTGGTGGTAGAAATTGGATATGCCACACTCAAAGCTAAGGCTGTTGACAGTAGCATTACTTGGCTGCTCAGCCTACCTACTCCTCCCACTATTTTCCTAGCCCCTTCCTTTCCTAACATCCCCTTTGCTACCGCCAATAATTTTGGGGGTTTTTCCTTTTCTCCTCCTGAATCATTTCTAGCCAAACATAGATCACCTAGAACTAGCTATCTGCATACAGAATAATGTGTATAGAAGGTTGCATAGCTCTATATTTTTGTAATTTGACAGCTGATGCATGGGAGGTTAGATATGGGTTGGCAGCAATTCCATGCACACTTGTAGCATGTTCTGCTCTGTTAGGTGCATTTTTTTTTCTTATTAGTCCCATATTAGATTGGGAATTCTAAAAGTAATTGGAAGAAGAAGGCAATGGCAAATCCCTTTCATGCTGATTTCTAGAAAACTTCATGGATCTGCCCATGTCTCAAAGAGGCAAGTTTGAAGGAGATTTAGTTTTTTTTAAAAACCAAATAATTAAAATGCATCTCTTTATTATGACATTTGATTCTTCCTGATGAATTTGCTTCCAACTAATTTATGCTATTTCTATTTTTTAGTTTCCATTTCATTTTTCTAGTAAATCATTTTGTGCTCACTGGAGAGCATTATGTAGTGAAATGTGTGTTCTTCTTAGCCTGTAGGCTTGAGCTGCAATGTTATGAATTTGGGATGTTTACTTTTTTAACTATTGCAATTAAGTTTTCAAAATCGTATTCTTGTGGCTCTTCCAAATTCCCTAACATGCTATGGAAAACTGGTGTTTACAACTATTATAGCTGGGGTTTTTTTTTAATCCTCTAAGATATGAAGATAATGGTTTCAGTTGTCTTATTTTGAAAACATGTAATCTTATCTTTTGTATGGAAACAAGGAATGATGATGTCTTTAATTGGGCTGCTGTGGCGCATGGCTTTTTGATGGAGCACTTCTGTTTACTTACAACTGATCTGATCCTATCAGAGAGCTTTCTGTATGCTTAGGATCCAAGACACTTCCAGGCCTTATTGATCTCCAAGTAGTATTTCTCAGCATTGCATGCTGAGCAAAATCCATATAGCTTACAGTTTCTGAATACAGAGTTTTGACACCATTCCAGGATGCCACATTGCATTACTGCATGAAGTCAGCACAAAGCAGGAAACTGCTTCAATGGGATGTCTGTTGCCTTTTTGTTTCCTGCCTTCCGAAAAGAAAACGTATCTCTAAGTAAAAGGATATGCGCTTGAGAGGCCATTATCAGAAATTATTCACCAAAGCAAGATGCCATGAAACAGCTCACTAAAATCCAAAAATCTCATACTTTTGAAACAGGTTGATCAGGGGAAATGTGCCTCTCTCGTACAACAACACTGGCAAATCTTTGCACTCAGAGAAGGGGTGTGGGGGGGGGGAGGATGGAAATCTTCCAACGCTGTAAGTATTTTGAATTAATCTTCAGTCTCAAATGGACTGCAGAGAAAATGTGTCAAATAGATCATTAAAAAGCAACATCCACAATAAAAGGCATAATTTCAGCTTGATGCATATGCTGTGTAGTTATTTCTTTTCTGAGAAAAAGACTTGATTTTGCATTTTTGCTCATGTGTATACATAACTATCCTTTCCAACAAAACAGAACACTCTTAATTGATTTCACTGGGATTTTCAGTGAGGAATGCAGAACTGGATCCAAAAAATTTTCTTGTTCCAGTTGGAAGAGATGTATTTTTGCAACCTAGTAAAACCATTGTTTTAAGACTAAATTCATTGTTGGATAAAAATCCAGATGTAAAACCTGCTTCCACAACATTATTTTTTGTGAAACATTATGGTTTCTATTTTTCTATGTATGCTTTTTAAAAATTTATCCTTCATTACAGTTATATCTTTTTAAAAAAAAATCCTTTTGAGATGTTTACTTTTTATCTGTCTAAAGAGCTATGTTGTGAAATAAAGGATATTGTTATCTCTCTATTTTTTTAGGTGCAGAGGATATTGACAGCATTACGTAGGATGCCATGAAACAGCTTGCACAACAGGGAAGCTCAAGTTTTATAGAAGGATAAAGAAAACAGTAGATGAGGGATACAATGAAAAGACATCTTAATAATATCCAGTAGCTACAGAATGCTAGTTGACCAAAATGAAAAGAAGTTTATAGAAATTCAGCAACATGTTGAATACGCATGCAGCCTCTTTTAAACTCAGTTTGCTCGTTTTTGGTCTCGTTTTGCAAGAGCTCCTCTTTCCCCATATAGTTACAAATTCAGTCATTCATGTATATCTGTGTGTGCACAAAAACACAGAAAGACACAGGTAGACACACTCATGTAGAGTCAATTGCCTAAATTATCCAAGGCAGACAATGGATTTACTGTAGGTACTGTTATTTTTATTTCACACATATTTTGAATCACAAATTAAGTTCAAATTTTCATTCAAAACTCCAACAATATTTAACAAAAGTAATGCAAAAATACACGTTATTTAATAAGTAATGAGGAAACTAGGTTAATACATGTAATTTAGGAACACATTTATATGGGAATATAGAAAAAAACAGTGGTAATCCTTTGTTTTTACAGAGGAAAAACTGTATCATTTTACACATCTTCATAGCATATGAACTGGCAGAGTAACTCTCATCCTAAGGTCCGAACATAAAACAAATATGGCTGTCCATTCTATGTTTCTCTTTCCAAGACTGTTCCACATTTGAAAGGGAAAGTAGAATTATACATTCCTATTAAAGATCATCTTATTAGATCATGCAAGTCTTTTCTAAGGGGGGGGGGGACTTGCAGCAAAATAGCTCCTTTAGATAGCAATATCTTGCAAACTTCTCTTTCAATCTGTGCAAGAAGATATAAGTTGCCATCAAATTTGTTCTGAGTATAGATCCAGCTCCAGAAGCTGGTTTCTCTATTTCTTCTTGTTCTTTGCACTGTTTGCCTTTGCCTGCTGCTTTCTCTCTTTTATTTCCTCTGCCCCCAGTTCTTGACTCTGTAAGCTTTTCATTACCCCTAGAAAGTATTACTCAGCAGGTGTAACAGTTTCTTCCACATACCTTGACTTCCAAAGGCTGCAACACCCATCTTGCTTCTTATTGCAATCTATTGTGCCTTGCACATGGGGGCATTGGTGTTTGGACAGAGGCAACTTGAATGTGGGAGGACATTGAATGAATTATTGACATGTGTAAATAGTAAGCCAAATATATATATTTGGACTCGTAAGTAGTAGATTCATCTAGGCCAGGATTCCTCAAAGAAGTCAGTATTGACCCCTGGGTTGAAGAGACCGTCAAGGGGTCGCTAAAAGTTTGGAGACCAGCAGGTGAACAATAATAATGGAAGGTTGATTGTGATCAATCTTTTGGGAATCTCTGTAGAGTTCCTGAAGATGAGATGGATATTAACAGTTTCAGTAAAAAAAAAAAAGCTAAATCTTATATTGTTCATATTTTAAATATTACCTATTTTTATGAACTCATTATGATCTATGATAATTATTGTTATTCATGGTACTATTAAATTAGTATTTATTAAATTATTTTAATGGATGTTTGGGAGTTGATGAACAATCTGAAACTTCATGAAAGGATTGATGAACTGAAGAGTTTGGGGACCTCTGATCAGGCACAATCTTGCTAGGCAATAATATTAACTCAAAATTATTGAATGTACATTGCTAATTTAAATTGATTTAGTATGGGTTTTCATAATCTGAATCTCAGTTGTAACAGCCAAAATGCAGACCTCTATCCTGTTTTTGATTATAGCAAGTTAGGAGAGCCCAATTTAATATTTTGTATTACTACACTTAGCGTGAGGTAACTAAAAGGATAAATATCAGAAGTAGTCATTATCTTCATCGTCGTCGTCGTCGTCGTCATCATCTTCATCTTCCTAGCATTATTCCTGCAAGTGCAGGATCTGCTTTTTGGATCGAAGAATACCATCTTGAAATGACAGCATCCAGGTCATGTCTGCATTTTGACGGAGATGGCTGTAGATGGGTTGGGACAAAAAATTGACCAACTGGCGTGTCACCTGGCTTTATGTTAGTTTGATCTGTGTTCACCTTAGCATCGCCCTGGTGAGCGGCAGTATCCAGCAGCACCACTAAGAGGAGCAGACCTCACTGCCAAATATCAAAAGTAGTGATGGCCACATTTTTTAAATTATCACAACATTTACAGATTCCTACATAGCACTTAGCAGAGAGTGTCCTTCTCTCTTGCACCTCATACATTTCTTCTCTGAACATTTCCCATCAATCGGCCAAAGTCGCTTTGACTAAGGAGATCCATCATCCTAAGACTCTTAAGAGGCAGTTTTCCTTTCTTGCACAAACATTTGAACGTAACGTTTGATTGTCTTTTCTGACAGAGCCAGCAGCTAACTATTATGGGAAAAGCAGATAGACTTTCACTCTTCTTTGCCAACACAAGCTGGTTATATTCTGTGTCTTGGCGTTTTTCTGAGTCTCTTTATTCTGGGTAACGTTACTAGAGCAGAAAAGCCTATCTTTTGTCCTTGTTTATAAAGGGATATTTTATTCACAAGGATATAGTGTATACAGTACTGATTTGCAAGAGAACAGCTGGACTGAAATTCAAACCTATAATATTGTACTTTGGCGATGGTCCCTGAACAGATAGTTCCATATTCTGGGTTCCATAGAAACAAGAACTTTGTTGAGGAAAAAACATGAAGTTAACCTCTTTAAAAGGAAAATTAACACTTTAGTCTCCTCACATGTTTAACCTGGAGAATATATTTGAATTATGAGCTGCATTAGTGGTGTATATGTGTACACAGGGGATAGTAATGTAATGTCCAATGGAATGTAAACCATTGGACTGGAAATGGAGAAAAAGAACATTTGCTTATAGTGATGTTTTGAATGATGTTTAGTTATGTCATATTGTGGGTTAACTTTTATTTGTAACTTCACAACAGGGTGCTCTGTCCACCAACAGAGATACTGTACTTATAGCTCATTTGATTTCTTTAATGTTATTTCCACATTGTAAACCAGATGGTGAACAGAATAAGACACTGCTCTAGTGTTTTTGTATTGTTTTATGCTTTTTAACATTGTAAGCTGCCTAGTCATCTCGTAGTATGATGCATGGATAACTAACTAACTAACTAACTAACTAACTAACTAACTAACTAACTAACTAACTAACTAACTAACTAAGTAGCTAGCTAGCTAAATAAATAAATAAATAATAAATAAATAAATAAATAAATAAATAAATAAATAAATAAATAAATAAATAAATAAATAAATAAATAAATAAATAAATAAATAAATAAATAATTTCCCCTACTCCCTGACTGAAATCACCAGATTCTTCAAAGCCAATGGACACTTTCTTCCTGTACATACAGTGGGTACCATTGCAGAAGGAACTGCTGATAGATGAACACTGAAAATAGATGATATAATGATGCTGCAATAGATAATAATGTGGCAACATAGTTTGCAGGATTGCAGAAGCTATGCACCGATACACAGAAATTTATTTGCACACTTAAATAGAAATATATAAAAAGAAGGACTTCAAAAAGAATTATTGGGTGAGCAGCATTGTATATATATATATATTCTTATGCCTGCACATCCCCCAGTTAATCAGATTAGTTACATATGCTAATGGATACTTCTGCCTATGAGGAGATATCTACATCCTTGTTGACATGAGGGCTTCTGAACTGGGACAAAGCTGGATGGATTTCATCTGTTCGCTTCAATCCACAGCTCTCTCTGGGTTCTCATACTGCCACACACCTTCTATTTGCAGACTTTGTGAAATTCACTGGACAAAGGGATCACACCTTGCTGCTATACACAATGGAAGGCTTCAGCATTTAAATATGTTTCCTGCAATACACATGTGCTTAATGCTATTCCATGTTCATAGTGTTCAAGAACTAGAATGGACTTCTGTACCTCCTGGAGTACTATGTTAAATCTAGAAAAAGTTTCTAGAAAGATTATCTCTTTTTAACCACTTTATGATGTGCATTTGTGGATATTCTAACTTTAAGTAAAGATTTTCATACATTTTGCAGTATCTATTTGCTTAAAAAAAATTGGCCTTGCTTAAAAAATAAATAAAGGTGATATGAAGAGAGCCAGGATGGTATAATAGTTCAGTTATGGAACTAGAACTTGGAAGTTCCAAGTTTCAAGTCCACCCTCAGCTATGGAAATTCTCAGCTATGGAAATTAACTGGATGACTTTGAACCAGTCATTCTGTCTCAGCCTAATCTTGAGGGGCACCTGTCTCCAATTGTTTCTGCTGGCCACCAAATTTAAGCAAAATGGGTGTGCTCCAGATCCCTTAAATGTTGCCATTTTGTGGGACACATGTCTTTTCTATCATTGCCCCTGTCCTCAGGAACAGCATCCTTCCAGAGATATGTATGGCACATTTTATTTATTTAATTTATATGCTGCCCATCTCACCTAGAAGCAACTACTCTCCTGTGGCTCTGGAAAGCCCTAAAGACCTTGTTGTGTACCAAAGCCTGGGGTTAATGTTTTTCTGTTATATTTGTTGTATCCCTGTTATAATTGTACCATCTATTGTTATAGTTGTTTTAGTCTGGGCTATCTGTTTATGTGTGTTTTAATTTTTTAATTTTTTTTTACTGTTTGAGAGATTTGGTAAGCCACCCAAAAACCTCTGGAATGGGTGGCCACTACACATCTAATAAAGGTAAAGGTAAAGGTTTGCCCTGCCCAGTTGTATCTGAATCTAGAGGCTGGTGCTCATCTCTGTTTCTTGGTCGAGAGAGCGAGCGTTGTCCAAAGACATTTCCATGGTCATGTGGCCAGCATGACTATACACCAAGGCACACAGAACACTGTTACCTTCCCACTCCCATTTATCTACTCGCATTTGCATGCTTTCGAACTGCTAGATGGGCAGGAGCTGGAGCAAGTAACGGGAGCTCGCCCTGTCGCATGGCACTCGGTTCTTGAACTCTTGCTGCCAACTTTCCAGCTGACAAGCTCAGTGTCTTCAATTGTGCCCCCTCTTAACACATCTAATAAATTAAATTAGTTAAATTAAATTAATTAAATTAAATCGTGTTCTTGGAGGCATTATTGGATATAAATGTAGAGCAGGTAGTCCTTGCTCACTGATTATTTGTTCAGCAATCTGTTGAAGTTGTAATGACTGGTATTTATGACTGAAGTGCTGCCCATTGTAGCCATCCCATGGTCACATGATCACAATTCAGGCGATCCACTTACACTTACAATGGTTACAGCATCATGCAGTCATGTGATTGCCATTTGCAACTTTCCTTGCTGACCTCCCACAAGCAAAGTCAATGGGGAAGATGGCAGGGAAAGTCACCAATTGCTGTGGCAAGTCCCCCCAGGCTCATGTGATCAGAGCCATGGTGACGCAGTTGTTAGAATGCAGTACTGCAGGTTACTTCTGCTGACTGACAGCTGCCTGCAATTTGGCAATTTGAATCTCACTAGGCTCAAGGTTGACTCAGCCTTCCATCCTTCCGAGGTCAGTAAAATGAGGACCCAGATTGTTGGCAATATGCTGACTCTGTAAACTGCGCAGAGAGGGCTGTGAAGCGGTATATAAGTCTAAGTGCTATTGCTATCAGTCCCTGCCTGCACCATCCCCTCCCCATCCTTCCTGTGCTTGCGCCCTGCTGCTCCCTGACCTTCCTGCACTCACATGCAGCCTGTCTCCCCCATCCCTCCTTCAACACCCCTCCCCCCTGCACCACTCCTGCAATCATTACCTGGGATGCCCAACGTTCTTGCTTAACAACTTATGTGGAAAATCTTGCCCAGCTTGGGGTTACGACAGCAACTGGGACTGTCAAGATTATCGCCATTAAATGATGCAGTCTCATGATATTGCCCTTTACCACTGCATCACTTAGTGACAGCAATGCCAGTCCCAATTGCTGTTGTAATGGGGTCTACCTGTAATGTCAAATAAAAGATTACTTTATTTCATGCCAGTCCTGTCTGCAACTGAAATGATAAATGTAGCACTAGTGACATTCAGATGTGGTAAGCAGACAAAACTGGTTATTGAGTGCAATGAGTATGGGTCTTGATTCAGCAATAATCTGTAATTAAACTGTTGTGACTGCTTATATGTGAACACCTGGTCAAACGTTGCATTGGGACAATGTTTCTTAATCACAGGGAGCTCAGTAAGTTATTCATATATCATGTCAAATATAAACTATAATTAAGATTGGTCATCCTTATACATTACAATTGAACTACTTTGTCTTACCTATCACTTCATAAATGGTAATAAATTGGGGGAGAAGTTATTTTCTGTAATCCTGTAGTTATAGAAATAATTGCTAATAGATATTGGAATTGCCAATTGGTGAGTCTTTATTTGTTCTAATTTGCTCAGCAATACAATACAACTGCAGCATGACACTAATATTGACATAGGTTCTTATAGTAGACCTTACTATTTCAATTCAAGTATCAGCGCAGCTTTCTTTTAGGCCAAAAGAAAGACGATGAACATTTGTGTGGTTGGTACTGTTCCCAACCGGTACTAGTTATGATTCAGAAAATGGATAGACGCACACTTCTATTCTACCTTTTATTCATGCATAAATTCATGAACAATGTTAACTGAAATTAATTTCTATAGACATTTCTATAGCCTCTTTTTTTAAGAACACTCACTGTAATAATGCTTTTATTAAGAATAACGGCACCTGCATTATAATAGTGAAAGCAATGTATGGAACATGGCCTTTTGTTCAATCTAAACTGCTTATGAAATTGTTGCTTATGAAAGAATTCTGTATATTTCTTGGATAAAATCACATTGTAATGGTACATGAGAATGACCTTGGGAGACAGGAGGAATCAGATAAGAGGCAGCTTAGCCCACGGAAGGAATGGGGCCATGGCAAACAGGAATGGGGCTATGGACCCTCTCTAGTTTCTTGGATTGTAAAGTTGAGGGAGATGAGAAGATGTGCTTTCAGGCTTGCAAGATTCTGTTAATGCAGAGATGGGCAATTAATTTTTCCAAAGAGCCACATGAGAAACTGGGGCTGTTGTGGGGGCCGAATCAATATGGTTATGAAGGTGCATAGGCATGCAGGCACACACATACTTAAATTGGGTGTGGGGGGGAAATACCAGTCACCTTCAAAATAAAAGCAATGTAGTTGCACTCCAGACATGGCATACACTTATTTGTATTTTTAATTTCCAACAGGGGATAGCCAAAGTGCCAGATGTGGCCCTGGAGCCATCAAATGCCCAGGTCTGTTTTAATGTAACCTTACAAGAACGTTAGAGCTATTACTTCTGGGTGTGCATCTTGTCTGGACTATCTACCACTTTGAAATGGGTGCTGGCTGGGCAGACTCTACTATGGGAAATGAGGCAAGGTCTTATGAAGTTAACTGGGCTTCTTTTCAGCTTGTAGAACCTGAGAAAGGGGGTAAAAGCCTTTCTCTTGTAAACTGTCCTCTCTTGGCTCTTTTGGGGTGTGAGCATGTAAATTGTCACTTCTTTTTTGAGGGAGAGGAATGCTGCCTGCCTTGAAGATGGTGGGAGTGTACCAGCACCCAAAGACCCTCGCTTGATCTGACCATTTTTGATAATTATTGCTCAATCTCCCACTGTTCCTTTTTAAGGGAAGGCTATTGAGAAGGTAATGCAATTCAGATTCAGAGGCTCTTATAAGAAAAAGTTTATCTGAATCCTTGTCATTTAAGGTCCAATCCTAATCATTTTTACATAATTCAGAAATGGCACTGCATGCTCCAGTTGATGACTGTCCCTAAGATCTTGATGGAGGGAAATCACTACTGTGGGCCCCATTGGCTTTTGATACTGTTAACCATGGTGTCCTAATAAACCATCTGCAAGGAGTTGGGGGCAGCATACTTTGATGGTTTATCTTCTGGCTGGGCAGTTATAGCATGAGGGACCAGAGCTGTAACTCTTGGCTGCTCCAGTATACTGATGACATGTTTAGAATAAAGAAAAAACACATCTATAACGTAAGAAATCTAAGTTTCTGGTTTTTAAGAAAGATGCAAAATGTTATATGTGAATAACAACATATTATGTGGAGAATCAGTTTCCATTGATGGAACTTTTTGTTCCATCAAGGAAGTCTACTCCATCACTGGAATCAAAGATTCCCAGTGTGTTGCTTTCTGTATTATCATTTCAGATTCTATTTCTGGAAGACTTGAGGACCTCTGGAGCAATTTCTTTTCAAGACAGGAAGTATGAGCACGAAATCCTGTTACTGATGTGAACATCTGCTTTTACAACATTGGATCTTGCTCCCAGAAAAAGTCTTGTTTATTTGACTTTCAGCATAATCCAGTTTGTGCAAACCAATATGTTATGATCTCTGAACTCAATTGTACTGACTCTCAAATAAGATTGCAGCTGATATGTGAGAGATCCCAGCTTATAAAGAATGGAATTTCAAACTGTTTTGTACTCAAATAAAATAAAATAAAAAACACTTGCTTTTGTGTCATCTCATTTTAACACTCTAATTTATGGTTTCTTTTTCATTCTGACCTTGAAATACATCTATAACTATTAAAATATGAATAACTAAACAACTAGTGAAAGAATCATAAGGTTTGTGGATTATTTGATATAGATAACTATCCTGTTTCCCCCAAAATAAGACATCCCCTGATAATAAGCCCAATCGGGCTTTTGAATGCATGGCAATAAGGCCAAGCATTTCAGGGTTCAAAAAAATATAAGACAGGGTCTTATTTTTGGGGAAACATGGGTAGGAATACTTTATGTTACTTACATACTGTTCATTTCAAAGTGTGTGATTAGTGGCACAGTAAAATAACAAGACTAGTGATACAGTAGTTACGTATTAAATATTTTAAGGGGTTGCATTAGAAGCATCACAGATAAATAGGACAAGCTTTGCCAAGAGCATAATTACGCATAAACAGACACTTGACAAAGACTGCCGGGTTTTCCTCAATGGAATAATAAAAGACCAAAATCTAAGGTGGAATTCTATTTAATGACATAAATAAATAAAAAATAAAGGAGTCAGTTTTGAGTTGCATGCTATATTTTCATCTGCTGTATTTTTTTTCTTCCCTATAATTTCAAGTAAGTGGTGCCTACAAGGTTGATGATGAAATACAGTATGAAGTTCGTTAAATACAGTTTAAGAAGTTCATACAATGATCAAAAACACTTCATACAATGATTATACCACGATCAGTAGAATGGTTTTATGTGTATTTGCAAATATTTTTTATTTTCTGTATATCTTTTGCAAAAATGAAATTATATTGGAAATAAATGCTAACATTACAAGCTTTGTATACATGTAGCAGTTAAACTATAGACAGTTTTGAACCTGTACTTTAACACCCTGTACTTTAACTGCTACATGTATACTCTATTTAATACAAACATGTGTACAGGATCTAGGTGGTTTTTTGAGCCTGGGCTAAGCATATATGGGGGGGGGGGAGAGAACTTTTGCTTGTTACAGCTGTTAAAGCATTTTGTTTTTCCCTTCATAATGATATTTAGTTATTAAACTTATATGCCATCTGATTTTATATGCCATCTAAGAACAAGAAAAAATAATCACACTATTCAAACTGGAAATTTGTACACTGTAGTGGAACTTTACATGCTAATCCTTAATAATGTAAGGAACCACTTAAATGATATTTCAAGGATTATCAAGTCAGAGCCAAATCAGTGCAGGTGAATTTAGGAATGTTATTTGGTTAGTTCATGACAGCTGTAAAGTCACCAATGACAACATGTAAACTATACCAGACACACAATGATCAAAATACAATTGAACAGAATTTTAGATAATCTTTCATCTCCTAATCAAAGCAATTTGTGCAAGGTGTGAAAAATATCTCCTTGTTTATTTATAAAAGTAGAAAGATCTATGTAGTATGTAATATATTATATAAAACAGTATTATCTTAGGTAAGAATAACTAAGATCAAACAATGTTTCCTTTCTGTTTTAATTAGGTTTTATTTATGTGTTAAAGAGGAGGATTGCAATGAATTAAGCTGAAAATAACTGAACTGCAAAATAAAAGTTGAGTGGAAAAGCAAATGTTTCATGAATATCAAAACAGAACAAAACAATATTTGTAGCCAACAAACCTGTTTTCCCATTTGGTTTTAGCCACACCTCCATTAGATATTTGCACGTTCAAAAGTGGATATAAATTAACTGCTTTTATTTTGAAGCAAAAGCAGCTTTAAGGGCTTGTTTTTGAAATATGCTTTTAATCCAGGCCAGGTGCATCTATGTGACAGATGCCTGCTGCCCCACTTCTGACTACTAGTTGCTTGCAATAAGCTATCTCAAAGGCAATGGAATATTTAATTGAAAGTTGAGATGAGACTTCATCTGAATGAAAGCCTAATGGAGATGCTATCCTGGATGTAAACTTGTCGGCTTGGGGAAGGGGGTGGGGAGGGAGATGTAGGATAATCTGCAGGCAATAAACAAATATCCCAAAAAGTCTACATATAGTAGACTGCATACAAAACAAAAAACTTATTTCCACCATTTTTAGTTGCTATATAGAAAACTGAGGACAAAACATCTGTATGAAATCTTGAACATCTCAGTTCAAGCCGAGGTGGCGCAGTGGTTAGAGTGCAGTACTGCAGGCTACTTCAGCTGACTGCTAGCTGCAGTTCAGCGGTTCAAATCTCACCGGCTCAAGGTTGACTCAGCCTTCCATCCTTCCGAGGTGGGTAAAATGAGGACCCAGATTATTGGAGGCAATATGCTGACTCTGTGAACCACTTAGAGAGGGCTGTAAAGCACTATGAAGCAGTATATAAGTCTAAGTGCTATTGCTATTGCTATTGCTACACTGAATGACCACCCTAGATGAATGTTTTGGTTATTACTGTTCTTCATTGGTCATAGATAGCAACAACTTGGCAGACTAGACATAAAAGGGATAAGATGGATCCATCTTTAGATGGAACTACTATTGTAACTCATATGTCTGTATTGTGCCTGTTCATGGCTTCAATTTAAACTTTCATCCAAAGGTCTCATCTATGAAGACTCTCCTTTATCACATTCTCAGTTATCTACTCACAGTGTGCCTCATACTGGAGGTATCAGAGCTATTTGTCCTCAGTGTAACATCACTTGCCATAGCTCATAAAATTGACTCTGTCTTAGGACTATTTTTCCAGTTTTCTATTGAAAACCTTTCCATACGGATGGAACAGTGGAGTCTGGGGGAGGGGGTGAGTGTTTCATAATCTGCAAGAATTGCAGGCTTGGGTATTGCAGTCAAAGTCCTGCCTCTTTTATATGTGCTCACAGGTAAAAGGGGTGGGGATTCAGTTGTGAAATTGAGAATGCCAGATTACACATTCCCCCCCCCCCTTGCTGATGCCCATGGGTGGAAAGGTTGTTCCCTCCCCCAAATGCAAATTGACGAGACTAGGTTAGATCAGGCCATCATTTTGACAAAGATGGGCAGAGAAAGCAAGCCAACTCGCCATGGGAAAACTCACCCCGGGACAATTTTAACAATTCTATTTAATTATTTAAAATAAATAAAAATTATTTTAATTTTTGCCATTCACATTTCATTCTGTCTCTCCTTTTGCATCCTTTCTTTAATGACTCTATTCCACCAATTCTTTGATATTAGTGTAACTCTTGTCCTGCAGCAAGTTGGCCGTGGCAAGTTGGCCGTGGTGTGTTGGCCATGGCGAATTGTCATAGGCCTCTTCAAGGAAGTCCAGGCCAGAGGCATAACCACGAATACTAACTCTGCCTTTATTATACCATTACATTATAGAATCTTGCAAGACTGAAAGTATTCCCCCCTTTTCCTTTTACTCTCCAGAAAACTAGAGAGGGTCCCTTCTGAAATGATTTCCCACCTACTCTCCTGTGGGCTTTTATAAGCCAGTTGTCCAATCTACAGCTCCTCCTCCTGTCTCCCAAGGTTATTCCCACATACCATTACATCTAGCTTGGCAAGGGGCAGGAGAGGAGTTACAGGCATCAGAGTCTCAGGTGGTGATTTCCTTTGTTGATCCCTGCTTCCCTACTTACAGGAGCTGATGACAGTGGTTGGCCTGGTGGGGGCTGGACCTGGGGGAGCATATGACCTGTCACCTCCTTCAATTTATACTTGCAAGTGCCATTCTTGCTTGTTCTTCAAAGTAAAACAATTTTAAACAATACCGGTACTTTAAGAGTGTGGGCCCCATGTTTCTCTTCATGGCTTAGGATACAATAGACTTTTATCTTTTTTCAATTAAGGAGACTTGCTGTACATATTATCAGCCACCTTTCATCCGAGCAATAAATGTTAAACGCTCACAGATGATTTAGTGAAGCTATTTAAATATGCAGCTTCCAAACCAAGCTAATGTGCAGACATTGATTAGAAAGTAGGTAATGGCATTAATGCAAGGAGAAAGAAAATTAAAATGACCTGGAGGTGGGAAGCATTACCCCATGGGGCTTCTACCTCAAAAATACACTTCTGCTTAGTTAGATTTGATGCCATCCAGAAATATAGCAATAGCAATAGCAATAGCACTTAGATTTATATACTGCTTCATAGTGCTTTACAGCCCTCTCTAAGCGGTTCACAGAGTCAGCATATTGCCCCCAACAATCTGGGTCCTCATTTTATCCACCTCGGAAGGATGGAAGGTTGAGTCAACCTTGAGCCGGTGAGATTTGAACCGCCGAACTGCAGCTAGCAGTCAGCTGAAGTAGCTGCAGTACTGCACTCTAACCACTGCGCCACCTCGCCTCCTTATAATGCTGTTGAAGGCCCAACCTGTTAGCTGGAAGAGGCTAGCCATTATGATCATTATGAATGGCAGTAGAACGGAGTTAGCACATCCTTGGATGTTGTTAGCGCCTTCCTGCTAATGACTTTCACATCTCCACTGAGGTATTACTAATTCAGTAAGTCTGGACAGGTGCCCATTAATATGGAACTGGAATCCTCTACTTTGCAGGAACAGGGAAGAAATTTTACCGAAGTCCCAACCAGTTAATTATTCAGGGAAAAGACAATGGGATGATTGGCAGACCTGAGGGAAAATGTTGATGTTCTCTTATGTATTCCTGATAAAATTATGCTTGCTTGTTCCTTCTAAATACCTCTGTTAATTTATATATTATACAGTATATAATTCCCTTGGCCCCATGACAGAAATCAAAATAACGGACAACATAAATACTTGTTAAAGTCATATTTTAGCTGCCATTCCACCAAACTTCAGCAGAGTGTGTTGGAAACCAATGTTTGTCTCCAGAAAAAAGTTCTCAGAGGTGTAGTTGTTTTAAGTTCCTCTTTTCTCTAAATAGATTATTTTGAGAATTTTATGAATTTGTGCCACAGTTAGTTTTTACTCATTCCCTCCCATGCCTTTTTATTCTATGGAAACACAAAAATGCAGTTATTGAAATCCAAACTGTTGCTGTGTCATTACCAAAATTAAAAAATGAAGAAAAAATAGAAAGCAGCAGCAAACAATAGCTAAAAATTTCTAGTTCAAGATCCTGACCATTAACCCCATTTGGAAATAGACACCCCAGAATGAATTAACTGTTTAAACTTTTTATGGGACTACAGTTTAACTTTTGGCAGTGAGGGCTGTAAGGAAGCAGTGTCTCTCAAAAGCTTGCTTAAAGCTCATAAATTCCTCTTTGTCAAAGCATAAGTGAAAAGCATGACGGAGCAAGGAGACAGCATTGTTGTTTAAACCAACATTGCTGACAGCTAGACTGTTTACTTTCTGCCGAGGTTTTTCTTTTCTCTTTATACAAGCCTGTGTCAGTGGGTCACATTTTCAGCCAAGACAAATGGCTTTAAAAACATGAGAAGTATCAGAATGGAGTTAAAATCTGTGCATGCAATGGAAGGAATGTTAGATACCAAGTTTCTCGACTATTAAGACAACTGGTTAAGGAAAAATAGGGAAGAAGAGACCTGCAAAATGCTTCCTTCTCTGTTTGGCTTTGTCTTGTCCAGGAAAACATCTTGCTAGTGACAATATGCTTGGGAGGCTTAATTGAGAGAAGGGGCTCATAGCTCCAGTTGTTTATAACATGGTGTTAATTAAACCTGCTGAGGCTAGTGTCATTAAAATCATTAAAAGCCATTATAGCATCAGAGTGAAAGAGGAACTGGCTTGCATGTCTCCTATGCGTCTTCAGAGCTTCATCTTTAAAGGCAAAAGTTGCTGCTGCTTCTGGGTCAGTGTTGGAGAACATTCTTCCCATTCTTTCTGAGATTTTCGAAACCCTAGGGAAAACAGAAATGTGGAGAAAACACATAAGCTGTGTTGACTCAACTGCAAGTGCAAATCTTGCCAAGAAGTATGCTGTTGAGAAGTAATTGCTTTGCTCTTCTATGGTTCAAACACAGCAGTGGTTTGGTTAACTAGGAATTACTGTGCTAAGCACCATAGGAGGTATCATGCTATTCAGTTTGAAAATTGGTATGAGAAATGACATTTTGGAAGGCCCATCAGGTAAAATGAAACTGAATTAATTCTTAACTGATGTGTGACAAATCCCCATTTTAATATAAATGGATTATGTTGATTTCTTTAAGGCCACAGGCAACCTTAACCTGCCAGATGTCATTATCCCACATCCATGACCATGGTGCTAGGACTTAAGAGTTTTGTAATATCAAAAGGAAATGTATTTCACTGAATACATTTTTGCAGGGGAGTTCATAATTTTAGGAGGTAAAGTTAAACTATTTTGTGTTAAAAAATCTATGCAATTGAATTTGTTTTAATCTCCCAACTTCACATCAATTTATCTCATCATTTTGGGTGATATGATACATGATTTATTATTTTAATCCTTTAGGTATGTGAAAAGCAAATAGCTATCCATCTGTATCTATATATTTACACATTTATACTAAGCAGAAAATAAATGTCGAGTATTGGGCCAGTATATACTTCAAAGATTTTGCAAAAGAGCATAGATGTAAATGCTATGGGAGAGAAGTCACCTTGAACAGTGAATTATTTTTTAAAAAATATATGATATAAATAATTTTAAAGTATAAATGGAATAAGTAAATAAGTAAATAAGTAAGTAAGTAAGTAAGTAAGTAAGTAAGTAAGTAAATAAATAAATAAAAAATCCAGGTGGATTGGGATTTGGGGATTTTCCCAACAATTTGGCAGGCACCTCTCTGTCCACATTTGGTAGATTTTTGGAATACGAAGGGAGCAGGGCACGGGATGAAATTGTTGTAGAAGTTGGGAAGTTGAGCTTCAGCCATTCCAGAGTGGGGTGATTCAGACCCTGGCTCTAGGTCCTTTGTTACTTAGCATCTATTTGATACTTACTTGTCAATCAGAGGTGAGGCAGTGGTAAAATCCAAATTTTTTTACTACCGGTTCTGTGGGTGTGGCGTGGTGGGCATGGTGTGGCTTGGTAGGCGTGGCTTGGTGGGCATGGCAGGGGAAGGATACTGCAAAATCTCCATTCCCACCCCACTCCAGGGGAAGGATACTGCAAAATCCCCATTCCCTCCCCACTCCTGGGGGAAGGATATTGCAAAATCTCCATTCCCACCCCACTCTGGGGCCAGCCAGAGGTGGTATTTGCGAACTCCGAACTACTCAAAATTTCCGCTACCGGTTCTCCGAACTACTCAAAATTTCCGCTACCGGTTCTCCAGAACCTGTCAGAACCTGCTGGATTTCACCCCTGAGGTGAGGTATATCAGTATGCTGAAGATCTGTTTATCTGTTAACTGTTTATTAGTCAACTGTTTATTGCCATCGTAGCCAATCTGTGGATTCTATGGAAGTCCTAAATTGGTGTCCAGAAGTGAAAGGAACCTGTGTGAGGAGAAATGAGTTCAAATAATTCCTACCAAGAAAGAGTTGTAAGACTCCAGCAGTATGATAGGGTTGCATTCCACACACACCCCATGCTTGTCTGTGACTTGAGCATCAGTGCAAGCCATGGTACCTTTGCTCAGCTCCAATTGTTGTGTTGCTTGTGGCCTGGTTTGGACCAAGATGTTCACGGGACATGCTCTGATCCCCACAGAACTGGACTATTTCACCCTATTCTACATAGGGCTATCATTGAATTCAAAATGGAAACTACAACTGACCCAAAATTTGGAGCTAGGGAAATTTGCTATTGTAGAATTATATTTATTCTTAGATCTACAGGTTACCAATACTCTACATACAATTCAAATGCACTGGTTGTGGCTATTTCTAAACCATGGCACCAGGATATATCCAGAATTGCCTTGCCCATCAAAAAAGCCCTATGGAGAATCCTGTGCCCTCCTGCACCCATCAGAGATTGGTGTGGTTCAGACAAAATGTCAGGCCCTTTTAATAAGACTCACTGCCCGACCTCCTTTATCTTAGAAATATAGCAAGTCCCAATTTTCCTTTTATTTGGAAAAACACTTTATTTTTTTGATGTGTGCCAATATGTTCACAGTAAAAAAAGTGTCAGTAAAGGATATCTTATTTATTGTCTGGATTTAAAGATACCAGAGCCCAGAAAGGGCAGTTTTTAAATTATGGGTCATTATTATATTAAAATTAATTTTAATATAATTTTTCCCTTTTGAATTTTGGGAATCATTTCGAATACTAGCGATTGGGATGACACCCCGGAACAAATAAAACTAAAAATATTAAGTGAGCTAACAAAGATTGCTGCTTGGTCCCCATTTGGTGCAAGTATCTCACGTGGCTGCGTTTCTAGTTATCCCGAGGGCAATGCATATGGGACGCGATGGATGACATAAGCGACATTAAAAGCTCCTGGGCAAAGAAAACTCAGTCATCGCGCTGCATCCCAGGTTTGCCTCCCGCCTAAAATTGCAACAAACGATTTGGCAGGAAAAAAGGAACCACTGAAACATTTTAAATCGCCAATTCACTTAGGGCAGCTTATCCTCCCTCCTCCCACTCCCTTTGCATTTCTCGTCCCCAGAGCAGAAAACATTAACGCGAAGACAGCGCGCGCCCCGCGGGCCCGAAGGCGCGGTTCTTCAAACTTCAAGTCTGGCGATTGCTGGGCGTGGCTAGAAAAAGCAGGAGGGAGGCAGGCAACTGGCCATGCTTGTGATTGACGGGCCAGGGAACCCCCCCCCCAAGAGGGTATAGGTGGGGTCGAGAGCTGTCCCAGGCCCTTGATTGGCTTAGAGGCGCAAAGGGGGCGTGGTTCCAGGCGGAGGCAGTTTAGGGCTGGGGTGGGGCTGACGGCCTCGGCCAGGGAATTTCAATTTTGAGTCAGACTGAGGGAGACGGTGCGCGGGGACGAGCTGGAGGAAGGCAGGTAGGGAGCGCTCAGCGCGCGTAGCCGGAGCGAGTTGTGCCTGTTGGCGGGCTGAGCGCGGGGCTCGGCGTCAGGCGCCTTCTCCTCCCCTCGGGGGCTCGGAGCGGGGGAGGCGTGTGAGGCAGGCAGCGGGGCACCGAGCGAGCGGGAGAGGCGGAGCGCAGAAGGCGCTGGTTTTCCCCTTCCTTCTTCGGGCGCCGGAGGTGAGTGGAGGTCTGTCGGTTCTGCGCCCTGGGCAGCGGTTACTGCCTCTGCCGGGAGGTGCGGCTCCTGTTCATTTTCAGCCCCAGACTTAGATCGGCTCGGTGGGGCATGTGGCCAGCGCTGTTTCTTGCTGTGCTCTCCGCCTCCCCCACTTCCCCCTCGCCGGTCGCCTCCTCGTCCTCTGGGCCAGATCGGTGATGTAGTTCGAATCGGTGGCGCCTCCGCCTCCGCGAAAGTCAGCCCGGGCTGAGGGAGAGGAAGAGTGGGGGCTGCAGCAGTTCCGCCAGGAAGGCGCTTGTCCGCTCGGCCTCGGGGAAATCCGTTTCTCTCTTTTCGTGGGATGGAAGAAGGGGTCGCGGTCTAGCGAGAGGGGGACGGACGGACGGACGGACGACGAGCCCGCAACTTTCGGGCCGAGCCGGGTTCGAGCTCTTGACGAGTTGCACCGCGGTCGGTGGAGTGAGGTGTAGAGATGCGCCGATGGCCCGGAGACGTTTCTTTCGCGCTGAGGTTGGGAACGGCGCCTTCATTGCCAGTTGCAAAAAAAGAAAGAAAGAAAAAGAGAGGGAGAAGGAAAGAAAGAAAGATCTCCTGCGCCGTCGGAAACTTCCTTTAGTTAAGCTGCATCCTGGAGCTGGCGCTGGTGTTTGTTGAAATCTCCCTCCTTTTTTACACCTTGCCGTGTGTGTGTTCTCAACACCCAAAGTGCGCCCTGGGGCGAGTGTGAGAATGAGCAGCGGCGACACTTTTTTGGAAGTTCGCCCACAAAATCTCGGGATCATAACTTATTAGGGAAGCCGCTGCAAGTGGGAAAGGGGGAGATCTGTCAACTCTGTTTTTACACATTGGAGACAGCTGCTGTGGTTCATTTTTTGGGGGGGGGGGAGAACCACCGGCCAAGATCACCATAAAAAAAAATTGTTTAAGAGGGAAGGCAGGAGTATTATATGAATGCAGCTAACATATGAATCATATCAAAGTTATTGAAAAATGATGATTCTAACAGTTTTGGAAAACATTACAGTATTTGTGAGGCTTATATCCTATCTGGTCTGCAGCAGCCCAACACAGTGTACGGTAGGTAGTGCTCTCTCCTCCTGGTTTTTCTCACAACAGAAACCCTATGAGGTAAATTGGACTGAGAAAATTTATCCAGAATGCTTTGGGTGAAGATGTGCTTGAATTTGGGCCTCTCCAATTCTACATCTACCATCTTCACAATTATGCATCAGTGATTCTCTTTAAAAATCTAAAACCCACAATAGCACTCTTATAATGATATTTTTAAACGAAGATTGTAAGCTTTTTCTTTTTGTCCTGTTAATCTAACTACTGAGAGGGTGGCATTATACAACAAGTTTCATTCAGGATTTTTCTATTGAACATTTGATAGGACAAAAGAAAAAAAAAACACTTGCCCTTTCCCCCAAAGTAGTGGTGCTTGTAAAATCCTAAATTTAATTTATGAAATTTAAAAATGAATATTAGGAGGACACATTTGGTATTACATTATGCTAACATAAGTCTGAATTAGTATGAGGACATGTACATAGAGAAATGATCACTCAGGATTATATGCACAATCTCTGCATTAAAGGTTAAAGTGATAATTCTGGTTTAGGGTAGGTGAGATAGAGAATATAGGGTAGGTGAGATGGAGAAGACTGAAGTCACCAAGAGTCGGGCTTAACCTGATGAAGATGTTAGCTTCATACTTCGAAGAGTGAAGACCTATGAATATTATGTCCCATCTTTTAATCTTACCTAGCTAATTGTTTTTCATTTCTGCGGGATATTCCAGGCTAGGATATTGTATGGTATGAGAAAATGGAATGGATGGAATAGGAAAGCTGTGACTTGTTTATTTACTTGTTGATGAAAATGAGAGAAAGTGGCTAGGGAACTATTAAGGATGGTGGAAATATAGATAATAACTTTCTTTTATTTCAACAGAGCTCTGTCTAGATTGGCTTCAGTTTTGAATCTCAAAGGATAAACTGAATTAATATCTTTCTATTGTGACATACTCTAACAGGTACAAAAGTATGATACAAAGGATTTTGTCTTTATTAGCTTTCCTTTATGTTTTCCTTCTTTGCTTTTTTCAGCATGCTTTGAGAACATTTTTCTGTAATTTAACCAATCTTCTGTCCTGGAAAAGGCCCAATGTACATATTTAAGGATATGTCATGTAAGAATGGTACAGATGTGTCTTGAACACTATATTTCTTTGCCACACCCTTTTTTCTGAATTTTTGTCCATCTTGTCTAATGAAAAATTTTTCAAACTTTGATCATAGAATTGCTTTGTAAACTTTCAATTATTTTAATGAATATATTATCTCAGTATAGTTTATTTAGTGGTTTGAAATTTAATTCAAGTTGTTGATCAGTAGTTTTTGGAATAAGCTTAGAACATACTGGAAATAAAACTACAGTCTTAAGTAAAATGATTTCAAAATTGTTTTAAGGTGAAATGATTTGATTATTAAACAATCATGGTAATAACTTTCGAACATAAGCAACTTGTGCAGCAATAATTATGAGCAATTTTGTCCCCTCTCCTGGGAATTGGTTGAAATTTAGCAAACATACAGTACAAAGACGTAACTAGATAATAGAACAGAGAAAAATTGACAAGTGTATTTCAGTTAATGTAGGTTTTATAATAATATTTCCAAATTTCTGAAAAGTTAATAATGTCCAGATATAGCATGAGCTGTTGTACATGTAAACAGCAAAAATACCACTAATTTATAGAGATTTTTTTTATCTCTGTCATAAAAGAGTGTATTTCTAGGAATTATTTCTAAATTTTATAGTACTGAATTTCCTTCAAGATCTGCAACATATTGATTATGTGCCATCAAGTCAGTGACAACTCTTCCTGACCACATAGATTTTCTCCTTGATGATTGTTCCCTGACTTTGTTCTTCCGGTCCTCTACCAGTATCTTCAACAGAACCACTAAAACATTCTTCCAGGTCTACAAATGGGGGTGGTGGTGTTTGGTTACGATTGGACTATCAAAAGTATTTGGAGTAATTACCTGATTTGGGATGTATGATTGCTTGCCAGGTTAGGAAAAGTAAACATATTACCTTCCATTGTTTGAAGAGGAGGAATAACATGCCACTCCTTTTGAGACTGTTTGCTTTAATTGTCTTGCTTTCCCTGTTTATACACAAAGACAATGAAAAGTGTAATGAGCAAAAAAGGATGCCTCCCTTTATAAGCGTACGTGTAGAATTACGTGTAGGCGTAATTCTGAAATAAACATATTTAAAGCCATATTATTTTTATTCCACTTTACTGAAATGGCATGTTTCTTTTAAAACCCAAGGGAAGTTTGGTTCTTTTATGCTTTAGGAGACATGTCTTTGATTCTTCTAGTTTGAGAAGAAAATGGCTAACATTCATGTGCTGAGAACCACAGAGTGCCATCGTGCAAAACTTCAGATGGGCCTTTTTACTTTTAGCACATGGAATGCAGTCCGTTCTGATATTAGTGAGGCATTTATAGTGGCATCTTTAAGATCGTTAATGAAGATCTACCTTTTCATAAGAACTTCTCTATATGAACGTTGCATGAATAGTTTCCATGTTTTTCTTGTTTCCTCTCCCATCTTTTTAAAATGAATGCTATTTTTATTCTGGTTTACCTTACTATATTAAAAAGTAAAGATTCAAGTTGAGCTTGATCCTGAGTGACTGCATGGGCAAATCTATGTCATTTTCTTGGCAGCTATATGAAAGTATTTTGTTATTGTCTTTTCCCAGGATGCTGATTAGTCTTCCTAGCCTAATTTGGTGGTCTTTCAATGTCATCCAGAATTACCTAGGTGCTGCAACCTACAGTGGGGCAAAAAAGTATTTAGTCAGCCACCAATTGTGCAAGTTCTCCCACTTAAAAAAAGATGAGAGAGGTCTGTAATTGACATCATAGGTAGACCTCAACTATGAGAGACTAAATGAGAAAACAAATCCAGACAATCACATTGCCTGATTTGGAAATAATTTATTTGCAAATTATGGTGGAAAATAAGTATTTGGTCACCTACAAACAAGCAAGATTACTGGCTCTCACAGACCTGTAACTTCTTCTTTAAGAGGCTCCTCTGTCCTCCACACATTACCTGTATTAATGGCACCTGTTTGAACTTGTTATCAGTATAAAGGACACCTGTCCACAACCTCAAACAGTCACACTCCAAACTCCACTATGGTGAAGACCAAAGAGCTGTCGAAGGACACCAGACACAAAATTGTAGACCTGCACCAGGCTGGGAAGACTGAAGCTGCAATAGGCAAGCAGCTTGGTGTGAAGAAATCAACTGTGGGAGCAATAATTAGAAAATGGAAGACATACAAGACCACTGATAATCTCCCTCAA
>QLTV01002568.1:1155772-1193622 GCA_003457575.1 Thermophis baileyi
TAACTGTTATTGAAAAGAATGGTATCTATATTGGTCACTGATTGTTATTTTGAACTGTCAGAAATGTTTATTTGTCAATTTTGAGTTGTTTGTTTATTATTCTCACTTTAACGGATGAAAATAAATGAGTGAGATGGGAAAATTTTCATTTTTCATTTAGTTGCATAATAATTCTGCACACTAATAGTTGCCCAATAATTGTGCACACATAGATATTTTCCTAAGAAAGCCATAACCTCACTTTTACTTTCTTAAATATTCAGGTTTGAGGTTTATTAACATTTTGGATTGACTGAGAGCACAGTAGTTATTCAATAATAAAATTAATCCTCCAAAATACAACTTGCCTAATAATTGTGCACACAGTGTACTATGACATCTGATTACCTGCTATTTTTTATCAGCTACTTGCTATTTTTGTTACCTTGGGAATAAATAATAATGCATGGGCCAAATGTTTTTGCCACATAGTACTTTTTTCAGCGAGTGGACTTAACAACTACCTATTTATATGGGTAACCTTGAATTATTTTTCACTTTGTTTAAATAAATTATTGATATTAAATATAACAAAGATTCATTCAATCCATCTCTTTCCATGAATCAAGTTATTTTAAAATAGTGTTAAAACAAAAATGTGGCTTTAAATATTAATATTCTTCTGCCTCATGGATATTGCATCAACTCATTCATTGGCCACTTATCATAGTCTCTTCAAATAGTTTTAAGCACATCTCCTTTGCTTCAAATTAGGGACTTAGGTGCCTAACTCCTAATAGGTTGTGTGCTACAAAAGTAAGTGGTCTAACATCATCATGTGTTATTTTGGAATTGATAAGGAAATGTAAACCTTGGTATTCTAATTTGAAGTCTACTGCTGAGTTATCCTATTTCAGGTCTGCTCTTCTGTTTCCATGGTAGTGTTCTGCTAGAATAACATTCCACATTGGGTATAATTGTTCTTGATATCTAGAGAGTTCACCTGGAGAAGATTTAGGCTATGGATGGGTGAAAGTGGAAGAGATGTCTTGCTATGTAACTGGAAATCCACATGTTGCATTGCTTGAAGTATCTTCTAAGGAAAGATAATTGAGAAATCTGTTACCAGTTATCTTTATATATGCACAAAGCAATGTTAGGGATTTTTTAAAAAAATATAATTTGAAGTAGATTGAATCTGATTTTCAGGAAACCTAGTAGTAGGCCTGCAAACTAACCTTTGCCTTTTCATATGTATTCCAAATGGCAGCATCATACTTGTCAGCATAGTGCTGTATGATCAGAAAGCAGTTCTTTTGTTTCCTGTTGATGGTTTGTTTCCTTTGTCTTGCATAAGTAGTTTTTTTAAAAAACACTTGAGATATGCTACTAACATTTTGTGATTCTTTTTCTTTATTCAGCAAATGTTGAAACTGATGACAGTGCACATTAGTGGAACGCATAGATGTAAGCTGCTGTGTATTTAAATAAACTGGTTATGCATTACAGCTTGTGTTTGCATTAAAAAAATCAAAAGTAGAGAAGCTGAGAAACAGTTTCTGTGATACTTCTGCTGGAACAAGACACATTTTTCTTTTCTCTTGCACTCTCCTGCGCTATCTGGAAAACCTACTTTGGTGCACTGTGGTACTTTTGGAACAATGTTTATGAGTTGCCTGTGGGGCTGCCCGGAAGGGGGACCCAGCTAAAAACACTTTCTTACTCTTATTGGTGTAGGAGTCTTTTCATTCATGGAATGATAATTCTAGCTAGGTGGTATCCCCAATTTCACTAAAAAATAGAATTTTTTTGCAATTTGGAAACTCATTGCTGAACCATTAAGTATACTACTCCCCTATTCAATGCAGGAGTCTAAATTAAAATATCTCTGACAGATGGATGTCTAGTTAACATATTCAGAGAATCAGAACCCATGACTAGCTGTTGGATTCTATTGAAAGCAACTGTTCTGTTTTTCTCAACTGGTACAAAATATTTGTATTTGTTTTGTCATAAAATCAAAGTGTTTTATTGCTGGTAGGAAATAAAATGAATCTTGAAATCTAGTGTTTTGTCAAAGCTGTGCAACATAAAGGAACTGTATTCTTGTGTATTAAAATGCATAATAATGAGCAAAGTTTTAACCACAATTAGTTGAGCAAGTCATCATGGTTTACATGGTATACAAATCACAGTGGCTGGACTATCACAACATGCTTTCTCAAAGAAAACTGTGTTGTGATGTAGCATAAATTTCCTGTCTGTCAAGTTGGCCCATTCAAAAACAATATGGTAGCTAACTTCACAAAAGTTTACTATCTTTCATTGAATTTGAAATATAGGTAGTCCTCAACTTATGACCACAATTGAGCCCAAAATTTATGTTGCTAAGTGAGATATTTGATTTTGCCTCATTTTGGGACCTTTCTTGCCACAGTTGCTAAGTGCATCACTGCAGTTGTTAATGAGTAACATGGTTGTTAAGTGAATTTGGGGTCTCCGTTGACTTTGCTTGTCAGAAGATCACAAAAGATCATGACCCTGGGATACTGCAACCATCAAAAATATGAACCAGTTGTCAAGCATCCAAATTTTGATCATATGATAATGGAGATGATACAGCGGTTGTTAAGTGTGAAAAATGGTCATAAGTCACTTGTTTCAGTGCCATTGTAACTTTGAATGGTCACTAAATGAAAGTCAAGAACTACTGTAGTTTTATATTGTATGTGTAGGTTAAGTATCTAATAACCAGTCATTCTTTTTATATAGTTAAATCCAAAATCTTTGTATATTCATCACTGTTGCATGCACATTTTTTTTCAATAAATAACTTCCCATAATTGCATGTAATTCAAAAGGAACCCATGCCAGGCTATTCCTGAGGTGATGCTAGTTAATTTTGTAGACATGAAAAAAACTAATGGTTCCTTTTGGGGTGACAACTATTGTTGTTTACCAAAGAACTTTTCTGGATGATTGGAAGTACTAAATGCTAGTGTGTACAAATGTTAAGAGTTGCATGCTTACCAGTTCTATAGCAATATGAATAACGGAATCTGCTTGTCCCATTTATTTATTTTGCAATTTTATTCAAATTTTAATGGAAAATAATCCCTAAGTGGAAACATTTGCAATGCAAAAAGAAAAATTCAAGTACAGATTTGCAAGTGTTCCTTGTACATATTTTTCAGTAGTAGATTGCAATACATTCATTTTTAATGAAAATGTGTATGTTTAGTAAACAATCTGAAATGACAATGATAATATTGAGTAAGGAATGTTAACAATGTTAGCTCAGAGGGTGCTGTAAAGAACTTATGGAACGGTATATAAATATGTTATTGCTATTATGTCTCTCTGAATAGCTTTATTGCTATTGGTGGTGAGTGACCAATCTTTAAAAATATCCATGAAGTTGTATTTCAATCAAAGAAAAAATAACTAAGCACATGATTGAACAGGCTTTACTGAAAGTAATTTATCAGGGCGTTTACATCTTACCAAAATTTTAGAGATTTACTTTGTTTAGATCCAGCAGAAACATGGATGTAGGTGACCATATTGACAAAGTATGCTTAGATTTTTCATCAGTGCTTAAGAAAACATAATGTTCATGAGATTGCAAAAATTTCTTGGAGAAATTTGATTTGATTTATACTGTATCTTTACATTTGTAGTGTGATTAGAGATGTAAAATTTCCGGAAATTTTGAAGCTTGAAAAAAAAACCTGGTTTTTATCCGTTTTTTTGGGGGGGGGGGAGACGGAAATTTTCGGAAAAATTGAAAAAAAATGCTACATTAGCACTTTTTGGTCTTTTTAAGATTGAAAGTCATTCTGTTACTTTAGGAACATAAAATATAACTATGGACAATTTGACTTGGCATAAAATTATCACAACTAGCATATTAAAAATATAGTGTAGCCAAACAATTATCACAAACAGAATTTACTTTTTTATAATATTTATTTGTAACAAAGGGAGCAACAATCTCCTGAACTGCTTACTAGTTTATGTGGAACAGCCAAAAAGTACTCTTTTTTGTCCGTCATCACAATTAGGAACTTCTAAAAACAATGTTTGCCTTGATGGAAACAAGCTTCTCTACCCTTTCACATGTCAGTTTATTTCTTGACTTAGTGTGAGTGTTTCCAAAAATAGACCAGCTTCTTTCACATGCTGCAGAAGATGGAGGTATCTGGAGAAGGCGAGAAGCAATAGGAGTCAGAGGCTGTGTTGTGCAAAGACCTTGCCACCATGTTGCAGGAGGAATATGTTTGGCAGAATCCCAGATTGCATTCCTGGACCAAATTCCTGAAGATGTTCTATATTCTGCAACATTTGAAAGTACCTTCCCAACATCAAGTCCTAAATGTGATGCTTGTTTTGTGATCCAGTCAAATTCAGTAGCAGTGTTATCATCATCACTTATGTTTTCACCTTTGAATCTTGGATCCAACAGATTTGCAGCAGCATGAATTGGATGACAACAAAATACTTCCCTTTCTTTTTTAAATAAAATCTTTCACTTTACTTTTTTAGTTATTTGTAAGTGGAGATATACTGAGATTTTAAAAAACAGTTGTTTTTATCTCGGTCATTAGATAAGGAATTTCTGACAAAAGTGCACTATCTGATTCAGATGCAGTGATTGCTGCAGCAATTGGCTTTAGAATCTTCAGGGAATTTTGCAGCTGAACCCAGAAGACATCCTGATCAAGAACAGTGTTTCTTACACTCCTGGGTACTTTAAGATCTTCAACTATGCTTTTGAGGCCTAGTGAAGAGGACAGAACAAACAAAACACACCCACTAACATGCAAACGCAAACCTGAAACCTTTTTCTTGTTACAATAGCAGCACCTCCTAAAGGAAGAAATGCATACTGTTCTTGCAGTGGAGGGTTCAGTTTGTTACCTAGGACTTGCTTGTCCTCACTCAGTGCACAGAAATTAGAATAATCTGATATCATACATTTTTTTTAGAAATGATTTGGAAAATATTTGAACACCCTGTCTTAAAATATTTTATTCATCATGTTAAAATAAAATATTCCACAGTTTTTTTTTCTTTTTCCAATTTTTCCAATTTTTTTGGAAAAAAAACAAAAAAGCCTTCAGGAAAAAAAACAGAAAAAACCCATTTTTTTTCTGAATTTTTACGGTTTTTTTCCAGGACTTCACATCTCTACCTGGGATAGGTCTATAGCTGTCATGGTGGGCATGAATGCCTAAGCCACTTCAGGCTCTACTCTCGGGGAAGGCAAGTCGAAATCTTCCAGAACTATAAGCCTGTGGAATTGCACTGCCAACCCTGATACACAGTTGAGGAACTCAAATGAAGACACAGCCACACAGCAGAGAGGTTGGTACAGTAGCAATACTATATAACCGTGATGGCGAACCTATGGCACGTGTGCCACAGCTGATACGCAGACCCCTCTCTGCGGGCACGCAAGCTGTCGCCCAACTCAGCTCCACCGCGTATGTGCATGCGCCCCCTGCCGGCCAGCTGATTTTTGGGATGCGCGGGGGGCAGGGCGCATGCAGGAGACGTGTGTGCATGCGCTGAGATTGTGCACGTATGTGTGGGTGGGGGCGGGGGCTGCACACATGTGTGGGGGGCGTTGGGGGTGCGGCACCCCCCCGGCTCATTTTTGGTCCCAGGAGGCTGCAGGGAGATCTAGGCCCAAAACGGGGCACGGGGATAGCGCGTGCATGCGCAGGGGGCGGGGGGGTCACATGTGCATGCACGGGGAGCATGGGGAGGTCATGCGTGCATGCGCAGGCCCCCCCCTGCATTGCATTATGGGTGCCGGCACGCGCGCGTGCTGTCGGCACACAACAAAAAGGTTAGCCATCACTGCTATATAATTATAAATATTACCTATCAACTTCAGAATCTTTTAGAAATAATAGATATGTTTCCATATAAGTATAACAAACAGGCAATTTTTGTCATAGTTTTTTCTGATAAAAAATATCTTCCCATATCTCAAAAACATCCTTTAAATTATTTGAAAATGTAACAGATGGGTTGATTTTTCTGCCATTGCAGTATAGTAAAGCAGCTTACACCATTAATCTAAGGATAAAATTCCCTGCTTCCTATTCTGTGTTATATAAATGTTCTTGTTGTAATCAGCATATAAACCACAACTCTTTAGATTTTTTCTTATTGTCTTCCAGTTTTTCAACAAAGTAATTCTGGGTTTATTTTGATTTTCTAACTAATGATTTTATCTATTTCTGTAAATACTAAGTCACAGCAGTTTTTAATCTTTAGGCATAATCACCACCACTGTTTTAGATATCAAACAAATAGATCAAAATATATATGAAATGTATCAGCCTGCATTCCATTTCTTGAAAACATGTATTTTTCCATTCATCTGTATTGTCCTGTATGTGTTCTTCTGTTTATCATTTAATTAAATATTCAGTAGTTCAAATTGTCTGCAGCATTTGGAGTGTTCATTTCTTTATATGGGCCATGCTTCTCTTTCTGCTTATTAGAGGATTGACAATAATATTTGGAAAAAAGCCCCTCCTAATGTGCATAATTATTTGAGGGGTGGGAGGAGACATTGGACAGCAATATAGCCAAATCTATTGCAGTAACTATTAGAAGTGCATCTAAACCCTTATATGAATTTTGAAATTTTCCCCTTTGTAATGAGGGATATAGACTATAGAGATCATAACTGCAGCAACCTTGGAAAAAAAGTTATTTGTTCATGAGTAGCAGAGGCCTAGCAAATTTATGCAGATATTCGTTGATTTACAATCTGTCACTTAGTGACTGTTCAAAGTTATGACATCCCTTCTAAAAGGTGCTTATGACCTGGTTCCAGTCTTCCAACAGCCAGAGCCCCTCCCCATAGTCCTGTAATCACATTTTGGACAATCGGCAATTGGCCCCGATTTACAGCCTTTTGCAATGGCCTGTGGTCACAAGACCACAATTTACAACATTTTTTGTTGTACACTGGCTTTCGGTTTTGGCAAAAATGCCCATAGCAAACAGTGGGTTCGTTTCATGACCACAGATTTGCTTAATGACCACAGGTAATAAAATTGGATTGGTCATGTGAGTAACCCGCTTTATGACTTAATGGGCAGGCTCCATTATGACTGTAAGTCAAGGATTGTAGTGAATTTCTCCTATTCATGAGATGAGATTGAGCTTTTGCACTTTGAAAATGGCTGGGTATGGCTGGGATATCAAATTAAATGAAAAAAAATCACTTTTCACAGTCAGGAAGGATTAAAAAAATTAATGATAAAATAATTTGTTTTAATAGTTACAAAAGAAAATAGATTTATTTACTTATGCCTATTTAATATATACCTATTTAAGGCAGGGTATAAATGTAATTATCTTGTAAGGCTTCTTAAGACATTTTTCATATACTGTTGCTTGGTTTGCATCATAGATTGCATTGTTTCTCTTTTCTAGTAAGCCTTCAGAATGTGATTAGAAACATTCTGTTTTACATTCAATGGTAATTTTGCCTGAAAAGGGGAATTGCAATTTTAATTATGACTCCAAATGCGCTGGATTAGAATTAAAAACCATGTGTTGATCTTTGTTGTTTTTGGACAAAACATAATTTAACCATAGTTAAACAAACAATAGTTTGTTCTTTAATTCGATTTTTTGTCTCTAGCATAGAAATCATTTTTCAATGAAATAGCATTTGTCATAGCCATTTATGATACACAATAAAACATCCCCCATGTATGATATAAACTTTAATACTTTCATAGTAAAAATATAAAATATAAATAGAAACAACTAATACTTTGTAGTTGTTTTTATTTTTACTGTGGAAGTATTAAAGTTTATACCATACATGGGGAATGTTTTAAAATATACATAATCACAATCCTCCAAAATAAAAATGGATGCAACAAATTACCTACCACTTCCTTTTCAGAAAAACTCCATCTTGAGTAGCTTGTAATGTAGAATGTTAAAAGAAATGGGGCAAACCTTCATTCATTCATTTATCATATTTATATAGCTACCCATCTCACTAATAGCAACTCTATTAAGATACGTAATAGTGACTATATAAGGGTATGCAACAATCAAACAAAATCACAGATACATAAAACAATCATAAAATATTTTAAAAATATCTTTATTAAAATAATATATTATTAAAAATTAATATAAATTACCAACCTTATTCTAAGAGAAGACTACTCCACAGAGAGTTGACTCCAAATGAAAACCATTCTCTTTTCAGAGGTTGGGTTAATATACTTGGACCAAAATTGTCTGAAATTTTGGCATGGTAATATTACCAAAGTGGTATGACTTTTGGCATAGTAGTTAACTGATGAACCATACATAGTCCTCGACTTACAACAGTTCGCTTAGTGACCGTTTGAAGTTACAACAGCACTGAAAAAAGTGACATGATCATTTTTCACACTTATGACTGTTGCAGCATCCCCATGTTCATGTGATTTACATTTGGATGCTTGACAATTGACTCACATTTATGAAGGTTGCAATGTCCCGGGGTTATGTGATTACCTTTTGCAACCTTCTGACAAGCAGTCAATGGGGAAACCAGATGCACTTAACAACCGTGTTACTAATTTAACCACTGCAGTGATTCACTTTTAACAAATGTGGCAAGAAAAGTCATAAAATGGGACAAAACTCACTTCACAAATTTCTCACTTAGCAAGATAACTTTTGGACTCAATTGTGGTTGTAAGTTGAGGACTACCTGTAGTCAAAAAAAAAAAAAAAGAAAAAGAAAAAAGAAAAAAAAAACAGCAGCAATAACAAATATGAGCTAGAGGCAAATGTAAGGAAGCAAGATTCATATAACGGTAGCTTTGTTGAAATGAAGAGAAGAACATGAGTATTTGTAGGTATTTAAGTGGTTTAAGAGGGAGAGGGATGTATTTTTGCAGGTTTGGATTGTTGCTGCTTATCTTTAGAAAAGACCTGCGGCTGCGGTTCATGCTTCAAATTAAGCAGTAATGGGTTTTACTTAGTTTTGGCTTAATGTATAGTATGACTCCAGTTATTGTGAATTGTAAACCATTGTATGTTTGTTTGCTCAATGCATAACCCAGCCATTGGGATCCATTTAACAATGGTTAAGGAAAGGTAGTCTATAAAAATGGTGATCTTAATGAGAGTCCTTTTTCTGAGAACTGGTATTTTTACACATCCCCCATACGAGTTTTAACACAGTAGTGTTATGAAATTTGCATTTCTCACTTTGAAAAAACATGGTGTCCTTTCTTTACTCTTCTTATTTTGTACCTGAATATAAAGTGCATGTGGAGGTTGTACACAATATGTAAGAGTCACCATAAATCAAACTATGAAGTACCTTTCTAGTCCTATCTCATGTTAAACATAACAGATTGTTCTTGACCCTTTTGGTCAGAATTTTAATTCACCACCACAGTCTCCTCTGAGCTTGAGTTTGACCTTACATTCTTTCAGCCTTTTTGCCTTGCAGCTGTGCTGGCCAACAGCCATGCTGGCTAGCTGTCATGGGAGTTGTAGTAGAGCAAGAGAAGGAAACAGATTGGGAAACAGATTGGAAAATCCTTCAAAAGTTGTGCTTTAGAAGATACAGGAGCTTTGCCTTCTGGAGAAGGGGGAGGTTGTGCATTTAAACACATGCAGAGAGATAGAGCAACACCATAGAGCTGCACCATATTTTTAGTTTTTGGTATTCTAGGGATTAATATTTACTGCAATGGTGGGAAACCTGTGGCCCTCCAAATGTTGCAGTTTCAACTCTTAGTATCTCTAACCCAATGTTTCTCAACCTGGGCAACTTGAAGATGTGTGGACTTGAGAATTCTGGGGATTGAAATCCACACATCTTCAAGTTGCCGAGGTTGAGAAACACTGCTCTGAATGCTGATTGTGCCTCGGACAATTAGGGTTTGGTTAAATACCATTTACAGGATAATACCATTTATAGAACTAAAAGTTTCTCATTCCTGTGGGATGGTGTGTCGGTTTATGAATAATATACTGTATATAGTCATTAACTTTTTCTTTTGGGCATGGAAAGGATCTAATTTAGTAGAAATCATGCTTACCAAATGCTTTGTGTAACAAAATCTCAAATCCATTAGGATTCATAGATAATATTTGGGATCTATGGATATTATCCATAGATAATATCCATAGATCCATATTTTGATATGTTTGAGATTTTAATCAGTCTGTTTACTGCCTTTTAGATGACTGATGAAATTGTTAGTTTTCATAGCCATCAATATTAGCCTTTATGTTGACCATCTAGATTTTATTCTCCGACTCAAGGTATCTTACTTGACAGTTTATAGTTAGTAAGTCTAAAGCTTTGTTAACTTTTTTAAACTTAATTATTTTATTACCCATCCAGGTAACATAAATTTATCTTGAAGACATAAATAACATAACTAAATCTTATATTTAATATCTTTTCTTTTTAATGAAATATCCTAGATGATATGAAAGTACATTTAAACACTTTTTTTTCAGTTGTCCTCCCTCCTTTGTACTGTGTCCAACATGCCGATTCCACTAATTCTTTACAGTGATGTTTTTATTCAGAATGACTAGCTGGTAAAGAAGCTTATGACAACAGGTTTAACACATCATTGTCTAGGCTAGGATAAAATGGATGTAATGATCAGATGCATCTTTGTTTTGTTTTAGTACTTGTTACAAGATATATTTTTAAAAATGTTTTTCTATTCTTCTGTTGTGTTTGAGAAATTGCTTTATATGCATTTATCTTATAAATACAAAACTTGTGTTTTGTTCTATGTGACAGTCAGTGAACTGATACCGTACTTTTGTAAAATTCCTAAAATCATTTCAATGAATTGGCCAGACTTAATGCAATTGTCTTTCAAATAGGATTAAAAATATGTATGGTATGCTTCTGTTTCTATAGGAGAAAACTGTAGAGGAGGCAGTACTCTTCCCACGTAGCACAATTCACTAAACTAGCACAGATTTAAAAAACAAAGCACAAGAGAATTTTTAATATCACTGTCTGATTAGATTTGATCTCTATGATAATCATTCACTGAAAGAAAGTTGCTTAATGTTTATGGACCAAACCAATAATACCAGAAAGACTTGTCTGCTCATGGCTCCATCTTGTATTGGTTGGTGACAAGAGAATGTATATGTGAAAGTCTATAGTATATTGTTGTTCTAGTAATATTTAAACAACAGTATGGAGTTCCATAAAGCTGCATTTCTAATTTAAAAACAATATGCAAAACATCTCTTGTGTATAGTACAATTCAGGAGATACAAAGTTTACATAGGATTGCAATACTCTACTAAGTTATGAATTGGTTTAAGTTAATTTAGTCATATGAAAAGAAGCAAGACCAAGGATCTCAATCTAAATGAGTACAGGTAGTCCTCGACTTATAACCACAATTGAGCCCAAAATTGCTAAGTGAGACATTTGCTTCATTTTACAACTTTTTTTGCTGTAGTTGTAAAGTGAATCACTGCAGTTGTTAAGTTAATAACATGGTTGTTAACTGAATCTGGCTTTGCTTATCAGGAGGTCACAAAAGGGGGTCACATGACCCCTGGACACTGCAACTGTCAAAATATGAGCCAGTTGCCAAGCATCTGAATTTTGATCACATGACTATAGGGATGCAGCAACGGTGGTAAGTGCGAAAAAAGGTCATAAGTCACTTTTTTCAATGCTGTTGTAACTTCAAACGGTCACTAAATGAACTGTTGTAAGTTGAGGACTACCTGTAATGTAGATTAAATGGCAGTGCTTGAGAAATTAAACAATCTCATTTTAATCTTTATATTCTCTTATTTTGTTACAACTCTGGTTTGTGATTTATTTTAAATGATTGAAAATCTGTGTCCAGGTTATTTGTCATTACAAAAATATATTAGCAATTCTTAAGTACTCAAGAATTTTGATAGGTTTCATCTGAATCATATTTTGGCCCTCTGCCTTTGTCATATTGAAATTCTATTTGCTTTCCAATTTATCCCTTTCTCCAGGAAACACTCAAATTCATAAATCATTCTGTTAGATTTGTAATTAACACCTCGGATTATCCAACTGTAGCAAATAAAAAATTCTAGGCCACCAGCAAAGGCTTGCTAAAGGCAATAGAATTGTGTACTCATTCTCCTTATTTACTGAGAAACTTCATTTGTCTGTCATGACAAATCTGAACTACAAAGAAACTTAATGTTGCCTCATGAAAATAGCTGTGGAATCTGGCATGAGGAAAATACCAGAGGCAAATGGGTTTGATGAGTCATTTCCCACTTCTTTTTGACCTTAAGTTCATTCAGTTCACTGATGTTTTTAGTTTTTCTCTCAGTCACTATTTCTGTTTGTTGACTTACGTTCAGAAGTAATCAGGGACATGTTGGGATTTCCTCAGTTGTAACACAGTTGCATTGCATATGTTTATTTATATACATAGCATATACAACTTTGGCTCATATACATATTTTTCTTGGTCTGTACTTGCTTTGGACATAGGCATTCCCTTTACTCTGGAAATAATGATTATTGTAATAATGATTATTAGATTTTGTATTCTTCAAATTTGAGTAGTGTATTTTAAAATAGTTAATGTATTTGAAGGATTGGCACTTCTTATTTGAGTTTTCTGACATAAGAAGTTTTTTCAGCAGTTTTTGTGTTTTTAAGTATAATTGTCAATTTTACCCAAAATAAAATAATCATTTTGTATATTTTTTTAGGAATTAGTATGGAGTAAGAGGTTTTTTTCCTATGCCAACTAGACATTAATAATCTGCATTGGAAGATTTACTGTTTGGTTATCTCTATTTTTATATAGCAGAGAGAAATGTATACAGTAGATACTAGATTTCTATGTATGAATAATCACATGGAAAGCACTAAAATGCGAAAGTGACAACTTGTCTCATTGTCTTTAAAATTAACATAATTCATTACTGTTAAGTGAAGTACTGTTTTTTCTTCAGAAAAATAAAGTACATTAACTTTTTTTTTTAATGTTCCATTCCACATTATTGCCTCTTTGAAAAGATATTTTATCTTGGAAATATTTTTTTTACTTGAATCATTTTATGATACAATAATTCCTTCATTTTATTGTCCACAAGAATTTTTCCAGAGTTAGGGGATTTCTGTGTAGGATGTGATAATCCATTCTTTTAAGTCTGCTTTCTTCTTTTGACTATGTTGCATAGAGAAATACCATAAAAGAGTCTCAAAATGTTAGATTTTTGCAGCCGTATCTTTTTCATTTGTTGAATAACTTTACATCATTTATCAGGAAAAGGATCACATGTTTAATTAGGGTCATGACATGTTTTAGAGCAGGGGTCCCCAACCTCCAGTCCATAGACCGGCACTAGGTTGCGGCATGCCAGAAACCGGGCCACACAAATAAGCGAAACACCATCCGTGGGATACAGGCAGCACTCAAAACCACATGCCCTTCGGTCCATGGAAAAACCTCTCTCCACGGAACCAGTCCCTGCTGCCCAAAAAGTTGGGGGCTTCTGTTTTAGAGTGCTGTTTTATACCCAGTTAGATCATACCCACTCACTTTATGTCAGTATTGGTGTATATAGACAGAGTTGCTTCCTATAGTTTCAAACTGGATTCTTTCCCAGTAGTCTTGAAGAAGACAGGAATGCATCCCGAAGCCTTGGGCATTCAAAGCAGAAAGAAATTCATCATACCAAGGGACGGAACAACAATCATTGACAATTGTATAGATTTACTCTGTCCTATACCATTTTTGTGCTACCCTGATTTCTAGGTATAGGGTGTGGCAGGGCTGTAGAGCACTGGATGGCAGAGGAAAATGGGGTTTTGTGCTGTGCTCTTGTGCTGGCTGGCTGTGATACGGGGCTTGAAATGGTATTTCTCAGTGGCAGTATGGGGATGAAGTACAGTCAGTGGCCGCTAGCTGACTCTACTTCAGCCCCAACCCTACCAAGAAGTGCTGCTGTGCAAGATGGCTAAAAGGACATAATAGAGAGAAGATAGGTGGAGGAATTGAAGCCCCACTGTGGTCATTAATGCGGACGGGTTGCCAAGGGCCCAAATTTTGATCATGTATTGCAGTGGCTGCAACTTCGGAGATCAGTTGTAAATCCCTTCATTCAGCACTGCTGCAATTTAAACAGCCGCTGAATGAATAGTCATAGGTCAAGGATTATCTGTATGCAATTACTGGATTACTTTGAAGGCCTGGCATAATGTATAATCTCTCTGCAGTTCCGGCCATTGTAAAATGTTTACTCCCCACAATCGTGTAACTACATTTTGAGGACTTAGCAAATGGCTCACCTTTATAACCACAATTTGTGAGGTTTTTTGATCTACTTTTTTGTCAGTTTCCAGCAAAAACCCCATTCAGAAGAAAGGGTTTGCTTAACAGTGATGCTGTTTGCTTAACAACCACATGATTCACTTAATGACCACAATAATCACTTGAATACTTTGATTTTATGACTGCAACAACTTACAACCGGATTTCAAAAGGCCAGGAGGTTGGGGTCATCGTCAGTTCTCAAGAGAGAATGTTCCAGAGGCCAAGGGCTATGTCAGAGAAGACATATCTCCTAGTCTCTGCCAGCCAGCATTCCTTGACTGGCGGAACTGTTGCTTCTAGAAGGACTAGAGACTAGTTCTTTTGAGTTTGCACATACTATAGATTAAGAATATTTACATAATTATTTGGTTTGAGTTCTGAGAACAAATTTGTGTACATTTCAGTAACTGAATAATAGATCCAAACAGCAGCAGATTTGTATGGTAACTAGACATGCCATGGTTAATTGTTTTTGTTTGTTTTGTTTCATGTTTTCTTTTGAGATTAGATAAATGGTAACAAGGTTACCATTTCATACATATTTATGATAGAATGAAAGGAATAGAAAACATTTTCTATTTTCTGTTAAGGTTGAATTCTCCAGCAAAGTTGGGACTTGGGTAGCACTACTCGTTATAGAGACTGGATTTTCATCTTACAATTGCATCATTTGTAGTATCTAAGACTTGCAAACCACTGATTGAATATACTGGTTTGATTTCCCTAAAACTGTATATAACTTCTGCTGCAGAAATTAAATAAATCAATATGTCAAAAAACTTTTGAAATAGAATTTTCAGAAATAGGAAAGCATGAATTGATTCCAGTCTGTTGCAAAATAAAAGTGTGTTTTTGACTAATAGTCCAACTTTATATACACAGTTTTAATATGAGTAGAGTAATGAGTGGTCAAATTATTTATCCTGGAATAAATCAAATAGTGTAGTTCAAAACCATACCTTTTTGTGTTTTTTGTGTCATTTTGTAATTGTAGGCTAAATCATATAAAGAACGGTTGCTGGAATTGGGTATGTCTAGTTTGATGAAAAGGACTAGTGTTGACATGATAGCAGTGTTCCAATATCTCAGGGGTTGCCACAAAGCAGCGGTGGATTGCTCCTGGTTCGGCCGGTTCTTAGAGCCTTTAGCGGCGGTGGCGGGAGGCTCCGCCCACCGTCGCATGCGTGCAAACCGGTAGTAAAGGGTTTTAGAACCCACTACTGCCACAAAGAAGAGGGAGTCAAGCTATTCTCCAAAGCACCTGAGGGCAGGACAAGAAGCAATGGGTGGAAACTAATCAAGGAGAGAAGCAACTTAGAATTAAGGAGAAATTTCCTGACAGTTAGAACAATTAATCAGTGGAACAACTTGTCTCCAGAAGTTGTAACTGCTCCAACACTGGAAGTTTTTAAGAAGAGATTGGATAACCATTTGTCTGAAATGGTATAGGGTTTCCTGCCTAAGCAGGGAGTTGGACTAGAAGTCCTCCAAGTTCCCTTCCAAGTCTTCTATTCTATTCTATTCTATTCTATTCTATTCTATTCTATTCTATTCTATTCTATTCTATTCTATTCTATTCTATTCTATTCTCTTTGAAATGATATACTCTGTAGTTTAGAGCTACAAAAAATGGTATAGTGATACATCAGCATTTTTACTAAAATGTAGTGAATTTCTAAGAAATGGTAAATGCATCGTTACATCTTATTTTATTCCACGTCTGTCATTCCTTCATTAACATCCTTTAGACGTGGTCTGTCCATAGAAGTAGACCCCATTACTGACAAAGTTGATATTGTGATTACTAATTTATGGCTCCATTCTTTAAGGATCCCCTTTAATATTTCCAATGTTTTAATATTTTGTGTCATTTTGTAATTTCCAGTATTAACTGCAATAAAATTCAAACTGAAAACGACCCACAGTAAATGCCTTTTAGATTTCACTGCTAGTATAATTCTATACATGTCTACTTGGAAATGAGTCCCACTGAGTTCAGTTAACATTTTTCCTAGTAAGGATGATGATCCAGGTGGAAGAATGAAATATGTTACTTAAACAGTATTTGAGGAAATGCATATAAACAGCTTCTAATTATATTTGTAGGGATTAAAAAACTGGTGCATCTGATGACACATATTTGATATTAATCTTTTAAAATGTGAAATATACAGTACATGTGTATGTATGGTTAGCTACTTTCTGCATTTTATTATCAACTTTCATTACCTATACATCATGCTAGTACTTTGCAGCATATTTTTTGCATTTTTACCAAAACGATTCAGTAACTCAAAATTGAGCTTTTCATACTGTACTTTATCTAGAGGCCTATATTAATTGATTGGAATTACCAAAAAGTCATATGTTTAAAAAATGTTCTAAACAATTTTTTTTTTGTAGGGCAACCAGTGATAATGACGACTGAAGGTGGTTCAGATAGTGAAGTAAAAGAATCAGAGAATCTGAGGACTAACACAGGAAGTGAAAATGCTGGGGATGCACCAGAAAGTCAAGAAGATCAGAAACAAATAGAAGAAGGTTCTCCTGTCCTTCCAACTGCAGCTACCCAAAAGAGCCCTAAAAGCTCAGGTGGAAAGGGCATTTCTCGTTTTATCCCCCCCTGGCTTAAGAAACAAAAATCATACAGCATATCAGAACCCAAAGATGAAACTAAGAAAAGAGAGCATCTAGCATCAGAAGAAGAGACGGCAGTGGAGGAAGGAGAATGTCATCTTTCAGAAGAAGAAGCTCAATCTAAAGGAAAATTAGAGGACATTTCTGAGAATCTTCAAGAAGCTGAAGTGGGTGGTGATAAAGAAGAAAAACATGTTGAGTCACAGGTACATCCTAGAAAGAAAAACAAAACCAACTTTAGGAATCACACTTTAGTGGCCTCAGCATTGTTGTGGCTACTGTTATGTTACATTTTCTTTTGTTAATATGAATTAATACCATTCATTCTGAGGTGTATTTTGATTTGGCAGTGAATCATACTGTTCATTTCTGCCTAACTAAATATTATAATTTTGTTACTTCAGAGTCAGCAAAATCTACCTATTGTACTATTTTAAAAGGCCTTGAAATTTACCTAAATTTTTCTTGTTTGCTGATGGTTAAATAAGAAACTTTGGGGTTGTAATGACTCAGCAGTTAAAGACACTGAGCTTGTCAGCTGGAAAGCTGACAGCCCTGGTTCGAGACCCGAGCGCTATGTTCCATGCACCTTCGGCATATAGTCATGACCCTGGAAATGTCTTCAGACAATGCTGGTTCCCTTGGCTAGGAAATAGAGATAAGCACTTCCCCCTAGAGTCAGACATGACTGCACAGGGGAAAGCTTTACCTTTAAATAAGAAACAGTAAGACAAGTAATACTGTGCAATGTTGTGTGTTGTTGGGTAGGTTGATGACAGGTCTCCATTGGTTTCTGAAGGCTGTCTGAAAAAGGTCTCTCCTGAAATCCAAGGATTTTGGCACAGAGTGTTTGCAGCACAAGGCGTGCCAAAATCCTGCTTGGATTTTAGGACAGATCTTTTTCAGCCAGCCCCAAGACAAAAGGACTCCCTCTTGTTTCCAGCAGCTGGCTGTAAATGCTGCATACTGCAGATGTTCTGTGCCAAAATCCTCCTTGGATTTCGGGATGGGCCTTTTTCAACCATTTCCCAGAAATGAGAGGCAATCCATGCTTCTTATCTGAGACTTTTTCTGCTTAAAAACACACAAAATTGCTTAATAACTTCAACTGAATATGCTGAGATTTTGGCCACTGAGTGAAGTGGTCATGGTGACATCTTGCTTAATGACTGCTTCTTTCAATGACCAAGATTCCAGTTGTGGCAGTTAAGCGAAAACTACCTGTGTTGCCATCAAGTTGGTGTCACTCTTAGAGACCATGTAGGTAAATTTTCTTCAGGATTTGGGTAGGTAAGTAAAACACTTTTCAGGGTTTTGTTTTGTTTTTTCAAACATTGTAACTTTGGGTACATTTTTAAATTTCAAACCTGATGAAGATCATTTCATTTTTCAAATATGTTTAACTACGAAAATTTTCAGAAAAGTCTCTTTCTACTTGCCTAGGTCTGGTTTCTATAATCAGCACTGTAAAACAGGAAAATAAGGGTTTGGAGTTGAGTGTTGTAGTTACTCCCCAATCAGTTTCTTTCTCCAGTGCGCTGCTTGAGAGTCCAAGGATGGGATATTAACCTCTGTCAGTTGCTTGGGACTGAGTTAAAATATGCGTAGCCACGCCTCCTCTGTTCCACCCGATGCATTGTGGGCCAGTTCTTTTAACTCAGTCAGCTAATGGGACATGAAAAATTTTCCTCTTAGCAAATATTACTAGTAATTGAGCTTCTTTGAAATTGTGCTTTCTAATTTCCTGCTTGTTCTGGCAGCTTGATTATTAAGTGGCTGCTGCAGGATTGCTGTGTCTTCGGTCAGCCGAAGGCTCAGCTGCTTAGATTCAAAGGATTTTAGGCTGTGGAAGTCCCTAACCTCCGGGGTTATACTGCGTACTCTGCAGCAAGGGAGTCACTGTCCCCAGGGGCATTACTCCCTGAGAGGCAGCATCGGATTTAGCAATCAGCTGCTTGTCGGAGCGAAGGAAAGCTCCGATCGCCATTTTGGGAGGCTATTTGAAACCGGCAGCTACGTGAGTCACTGCCCCCAGGGGCATTACTCCCTCCTTTCTCTGAAGGGGAAAAGAAGCTTCTCAGTTGAGCTATCAGCTGCTTATCGGAGCACAGGGAAGCTCCGATTGCCTTTTGGAGAGCTATATTGAAGCCGGTGAGTGGCGGTTGCCATTTTGCCCGCGAAAAATTTTGCACCGTTTTTGCAGGCTCTGGTGAACAGCCTATCAGAGTGTCTCTCTTTCAGCATGACTAATTGCCTGCTTGTGTGACGCTGAGAGGGGCAAGGCGGGGCTCTTAGTGACGATCGCCATTTTTAGTGCCTCGTGGTGTCTGTTAAGGAGACAGCAGCAGCATTTTCCTTACTGACCGGCTTGTGTTTTTCTGGAGGTGCGTGCGAGTGTCCTGGGGCTCCAGGCTACCGGCTGCCACCTTCTACACTTGCTCATTGTGGAGCATATTTGAGAGTCCTTGCCCCCCGGGGTATTACTCATTGTCTTATAGCCATCTTTTGATCCAGATTTCAGGACCGTTTGATTGCAGTCACTGTCCCCAGGGATATTACTCCATTGGTGAATCAGTGGTGTTTTACACCTGGACTCAGGTGCCACTTTTCACAAACGATCTGAACAGGCTGCAGTCTCTACCCCACCGGCTTCCAACTTCAGTGGTTTCGCCATGGTTTCCAAATCATCTTCAGCGACAGCTGCAGTTGCTTCCACTTCATCTGGTGGTGAGACTGGAGGGGCCTCTGTTAGATTTCCTCTAAATTCTCCAGGGCCAAGGACCCCTCTTCTACCAAGGCCTCCTTAGCTGCCCTTAAGGATACTGAACGCCGTTTTAAATCTCTGGAAAAGGAATTCGCCAAGGCCCAGCGTCAACTGGAGCTAGCCAAAGTAACTGAAGTTTCTTACCAGGAGGGTGTCCAGATCCCTCAGGCTTCCTCCCCAGGGGAGGCCCGGGATTGGTCCCCAGATTGTGAGGTCTGTGCCCAGGTCTCCGGGATGGGTGATAGGACCTATATTCTCCAAGGGGGGATGGAGCAAGGTTCGGAGATTCCTCGACCTGATCCCCCCCCAGGGGGCCACACCTTCTGCTACCTTTACCCCTACTGCTGCGGGGCTCCGCACAGGGGAGGGTCAGTCCAGGGAACTCCCTCAGGACATTAGGGAGATGATTTTTTCTGCTATCCAGGACATTTCCGTAGGCCTACAGCAGAGATGGGTTCCTCCTGTACACCAGGGGGTGTCCCAGGATAATTGGGGTGACCTTAGACCCGAGTATTCCCCGCATTCCTCCTCCAGGGGCGAAGGGTCTGTTATGGCTGAGGGATCTTTCCAGGATATGGACCTTTCTGAGGACGAGGGTTTTGTCCCTGATCAACCTGTCTTTAAAGGTCTTTTTAATCCCGCATTATTCAAGACCCTCTTATATAAGGCCAAGGTAACGGCAAATATGGGGGATCAGACGCTCCAGCGCCCTCCTCAGTGGGGTTTGATACTAGGAAAGGCCTGTTCTCTACCCCTGTACAGGAGAGGGAGGTGATCCCTTCCTCCAAGATTTTCATGGAGACTATTCAGAGACAATGGTCACAGCCTGCCTCTATTTCTGCCCCATCATCTTATGATAGGAGACATTATGGTTTTGGGGAGGAGATTGAGAATCTTTCTTCCGTGGATTACCCAGTGACTGCCCTGGTCTCATTTGCGATCCTCCCCTCAGAAGGAGCTGACGGCCTTAAGCCGGAAGACCGAAGGACTGAGTCAGTTATGTGCAAGACCCACCAGGCAGCCGCTTGGTCCATCAGGGCGGCTGCGGCTGCGTCATTTTTCAACCGCACCTCCATTCTGTGGATCAAACAGGTACAGGATAGGTTGCAGCCGGAAGACACGAGACTACGCCAAGACCTGAGTAAACTGTTGGCGGCAGTGGAATTTTTGGCGGATGCCACGCTTAATGCCGCGAGGTTTACAGCCCACGTGGTGGCTTCCAATGTCTCCTCCCGTAGGCTTTTATGGCTACGCCACTGCCAGGCAGACTTAAAGTCTAAGTGGCGCTTGGCTTCTTCTCCCTTTACGGGAGGTAATCTGTTTGGCCCAGCCTTAGAGGCGGTCGTAGTCGAAACCAGAGATAAGAGGAGGATCTTGCCCACTCTACACCGCAGATCAGAGCGCCGTCCGGCTTCTTATTATCGCCGGCAGCTCTTTCGCCAGGACACAGCCTTCGGTGCCCCCTCTTACCACAGGTCATTCCAGCAGGGGGCGGAGAGATTCCAGGACCCTCCTTATGGTAGGGACAGGGTCCGGCAATTTAACCAGGCCAAGCGACCCTTTAGTGGCTCCAACTCTAGGGGGTTCAGAAAGTCTAAGTGACTCCCTGCCAGGTCCTCCCATCGGCGGTCGTTTATGCCACTTCGCCGGGCAGTGGGAGGCCACGACCTCGGACCCCTGGGTCCTCCAAACTATAAAGTTCGGTCTTGCCCTGGAGTTCGTCTCCGAACCACCGAGACGTTTTCTCCAGTGTCCCACCCCCTCCAATCCCACCAAAAGGGCTCTGTTAGAGTCCGAGATCCAACATCTGTTGGATATTTCGGCGATAGAGAGGGTCCCCCTAGGACAAGAGGGCCGGGGTTTTTACTCAATAATATTCCTGGTCCCCAAGGGTTCAGGGGGTTACAGAGCTGTGTTGGATCTGAAGCACCTCAACGCCCACATCGCGTACAGGTGCTTCAAGATGCACTCAGTTCCATCTTGGGGTGCATCCGTCAGAACGATTGGCTGACTTTGGTGGACCTAAAAGAAGCCTACCTTCATGTTCCGGTACGTCCTTCAGAGCGACAGTTCCTCCGCTTTTGTGTGGCAGGGCGCCATTACCAATACCGCGCCATGCCGTTTGGTCTCTCATCGGCACCGAGGACCTTCACGAAGATCCTGGCAGCAGTGGCCGCGTCCCTCAGGACACGTCCGGTGAGACTCCAATGTTACCTGGACGACATTCTCGTCCAATCGACCTCTGCCCTTCGAGCACAAGAGGATCTACGTTACACACTACAGGTTCTGCGAAATCACGGCTTCTCGGTCAACTGTGCCAAGAGCCATTTCATCCCCACCACCAGGCTCCTCCATCTGGGCGCTGTCATCGACACTACGACGTGCGAAGTGTTCCTCTCACCCGACCATCGTGCCAGCATCGTCTCCTTGGTGCGTCAGGTCCGTCAGCGTCGGAGAGTTTCCCTGGCTCTGCTTTCCCAATTGCTGGGGAAACTGATTTCATGCATCGGAGTGGTTCCTTGGGTGAGACTCCATGCCCGCGAACTACAATGGTGCCTGTTACCGCACCAGTCACTCCAACTCTACGATAGCCGTACCACCGAAGGTGCTTCGCTCTCTGGCCTGGTGGACCTCAGGGGCCCTTCTGCGGGGGTCCTTATTCAAAGAGCCCGCAAGGATTACCATCACGACGGACGCGAGCCTGTATGGTTGGGGTGCCCACGTTTTGTCTCATGTGACTCAGGGTTGTTGATCTCCGGCGGACTTGTCCGAAGCCAATATCAACCTTCTGGAGCTTCGGGCGGTGTACCTGGCCCTGCAACATTTTCATCACCTGTTGCGGGACTCCCATGTATTAGTCCTGACGGTCAATGTGGCAATGAGGGCCCATATCAATCGTCAGGGAGGTACCAGGTCACGTCTGCTCATGGGGGAGGCAGAAAGGCTAGCCCTGTGGGCGGAATGGAACTTGCGGTCCATTTGAGCGGAGCATATCTCTGGCGTATCGAATGTGCAGGCGGACTGGCTAAGCAGGTCCACCATAGACCACTCAGAGTGGAACCTGCACCCGGACCTCTTTCACATGATAGTCCAGAGATTCAGCCGGCCCTTAGTGGACCTGTTCGCGACCAGGCTCAATTCCCACCTGCCGAGGTTCTTTGCTAGATTTCCCGAACCGGGGGCGGAGGGGGTCAATGCTCTACGCAGCCCTTGGCCTCCAGGGCTGCTGTACACGTTTCCGCCTCTCCCTCTCATCCCGAGAGTGATCCGAAAGATCCTGGCGGAGGGAGCGGAGGTGCTTCTTCTGGCTCCCCATTGGCCCCGCCGCCCTTGGTTCGCGGATCTGGTGGACCTATCGGTATCCCCTCCCTGGAGGATTCCCGACGACAAGATTTCCCTCTCCCAAGGCGTTCTAGTCCATCCGCAACCCCAGTGGCTAAAACTGACCGTTTGGCACTTGAGGGGGAAATCCTGAGACAGAAGCAATTTTCCGGGGGCCTCATCAATACCATTCAGGCCTCCAGGAGGGCTTCCACGAACCGTGTTTACGATGCGTCGTGGAAGGCCTACTGTAAATTCTGCTCGACGTCTGGTTTTGATCCTTTGGCTCCATCGATCTGCCAGGTCCTCGAGTTCCTACAGGAAGGGTTTGTCCAAGGGCTAGTGCCCAATACCCTTAAGAGGCAGGTGGCAGCATTGTCGACCGTCATTCATATTGACAACCTCCAGTCCCTGTCCCATCATCCACAGGTTCGGGGGTTTCTGAAGGGGGCTACCAACTTACGTCCTCAGGTTGTACACCGCTATCCCTCCTGGGATCTCGCCTTGGTTCTCCAGGCGCTCACCTCAGCTCCCTTTGAGCCTTTGAGATCTATTGGTCTCAAGTTCCTCTCACTCAAAACTGCATTCCTGGTCGCTATCACCTCGGCCAGGAGGATATCTGAGTTGGCAGCCCTGTCGGTCCATCAGGATTTGTGTATATTCCACAGCGATAGGTTTGTCCTCCGTCTGGATCCCGCCTTCCTTCCGAAGGTTAACTCCTGGTTCCATCGGGCCCAGGAGGCCATCCTTCCAGATTTTTGCCCCGCTCCCAAGCACCGATTGGAACATCAGTGGCATAAATTGGACGTTCGGAGGGCTCTCCGCATATACCTGAAACGGACATCACCAGTTAGGAAGACTGAGGCGTTGTTTGTCTCTTTCCAGCCTGCGTCTATGGGACGGAAAGTCTCGTCCTCAACGATAGGCCGCTGGATTAAGGCGTGTATCGCCTCTTCTTATGACTGCCAAGCCAAGCCTGTTCCCGGGCGCTTGACGGCCTCCCATGAGGGCTAAACTTTGGCATATCTCCCATCCTTGGACTCTCAAGCAGCACACTGGAGAAGGAACGTTGGCTTACCTGAACGTTCTTCTCGGTGCGCTGCGGAGAGTCCAAGGCCCGCCCTGGCTTCGGTCCATGGTTCTGGTTGGATATTGTGGATCTATTGTTTTCCCGTTTGGACCAGGTCACCTGGGGGCCTTCCTGCGTTAAAAGAACTGGCCCACAATGCATCGGGTGGAACAGAGGAGGCGTGGCCACGCATATTTTAACTCAGTCCCAAGCAACTGACAGAGGTTAATATCCCATCCTTGGACTCTCCGCAGCGCACCGAGAAGAACGTTCAGGTAAGCCAACGTTCCTTCTCATAGTAATGTATTAATATGATTCAGTTTTCCACAACCTTTAATCTGCAAGCCAATTACAACAATGAAAAACATATTCAGGTTGCATCATCCTTGCTTTTTCTCCTTGTAATTCTTTTTGCTCAGGTCCTCCCCCTCCCTCCACAGCCAATTTTGTCCAGTTCAGGTCTTCCTAACTTATATAATTTATTTTTCAAACATATGAAAACAGATGCTAAGTAACTTGCTTAGATGATGCAATATGTATGATAGGTAGCAACGTTTGTGGCTCCCTTTATTGTAAAGTCTTTTGCATTCATAACCTATTTGTGCCTGCAGGTAGTTGCTGCTTGAAGCAGAATAGGCTAGCTGTATAGATAAGTTTTTTTTTATTCTTAAAGAAGGAAATGTATTTACTTGTTTGCATAGAGTATTCAATGATTCGGATTCTGGCAAAGATGTAGAAATGATGAGGAAAGACAAAATGAAACTAGACTTGTAACTAGATATTATTTTCAAATGAACAAACTTAAGTGTGTGTTTCCACTTCTAATACCTTTGCTTCTGTTTGCCCTCCAACAAAAGAAATAATTCTTTTTCTAATAGTTGGGTAAGCCAAGGTCTCAACATAACAGGCTAAGTAAATGTCCTAGAGACACATGCTTGTCTCAAGCCACAGTAGCCCTGTTTTCTTCAGTGGAAGAGCCGAGGTGGCGCAGTGGTTAGAGTGCAGTACTGCAGGCTACTTCAGCTGACTGTTCAGCAGTTCAGCGGTTCAAATCTCACCAGGCTCAAGGTTGACTCAGCCTTCCATCCTTCCGAGGTGGGTAAAATGAGGACCCAGATTGTTGGGGGCAATATGCTGACTCTGTGAACCGCTTAGAGAGTGCTGTAAAGCACTGTAAAGCGGTATATAAGTCTAAGTGCTAGCTGTTTCAGAGCTCTCAATCTGGACTGTACAGTATGTGCACTAGTGAGACACATTTGCATTTCAGAATATCTAGACCTAACTGAGCTCTAGAAAGAAGTTGAGGTACCATTTTGTCATGATATCTTTAGGTTCTTTGTGGCCAGTCTCCTCTACTTTCATGCAATAGAATCTCAGAATATCTGTCCTGATTCTGTCTATTTTTTTAACTTGCCTGAAGTATGAAAAAAATGTTTTATCGTTAGTGAAGCATGCTTGATGCCTCCTGCAAGTTTTTTCTCTTGACAATTTGTATTTTCTCTGAGCAAAATGATAGAGAAAACAGGCATATGTATATCTTAATGATTATTGTAATTTGAAGTGTGTGTATGTGTGTGTGTGTGTGTGTGTGTGTGTGTGTGCATTTGATTAAATTTAAATTCTGTAACTAATATTATTGTATGGTAATATACATTTCCTTGCACAGTCTGATAAAGAAGACAAAGAAATTGTTTCTGAAGCTACTGAAAACACTGAAGATCGGAAAAGAGAAACAAAAGAGGTGCAAACAAGTGAAATCAAAGTAGAAAGCATGCCTCAAAAAACTCCTAAGAAGATCAGGATAGTACAGGCTAAAGTTGTGCTTTTGGATGGCACAGAATACAGTTGTGACCTTGAGGTAAGCTAGTGAGCTTTATTTTTTTCTCTATGAGGAAGTAAGTGCAATACTTTTATAGAAATGAAGACTAAAACATGTAATGTGTTATATGTTAATAATATAGCATCCCAATGCAAAGTAGATTTATATAAAATCATTTCAGTGTTGGGGTTTTAATTTTCTGTGTTTTTCCTAATGATCCATAGCATGGAATTTTTCTTTGTAATAGTTGTCAACAATATTAATTTAGCCATCAACTATAACCCCAAAAGCATTTTTTTCTGGTTACTTACAAACAGTTCAGTCCTCATGTATGAATTTAGGGTTTTTGCCCTAGTGTGCATCACTTCGTTTACTTAAACTGTACTTGTCATTTGGTAAACATTTACCAAATAAAAAAAATATCTTTAGGATTTTCTTCATAGTCACTTGGTTCTTATGACCCCAGACTGCTTAATATTATCCAGAAGTCAGTAGCATTTAACCCATGATAAATACCCCATTTGTCATTTATTCATAAGCCAACATCTTAAAAATCACTGGCTCCAAGAATCTTCTTATGTCCTTCTATTAAAAACTTAGCGATTTAGTTGCTCTTTTGTATTTTTATCCAATTAGCAATCCATAAAAAGCATTTCTTCTTATCCTATGACCACTAAGTTTCAGAACCATTGATGAAGAACTTTGTTAAAGACGTTTTGAAAATCCAAGTATACAGTAACAGCAGGGTCACCTCCATCCAGGTCCTATTGTTTTCTTAGAAAACTCTGAAAGGTTGGTGAATTAGGATTTGTTTATGCTGATTTTTCTTCAACAAAGCTTATTCTTCTATGAACCTATTTATTTTTTCTTTGATTACCAGTTCTGTCAAGTGGTATAAAGCAGATGTTAAAGTGGCAGGACTATAATTTCCTTTCCAGATCTTGCTAGGTCTCTTTGAAACCTGGTATTACACCAGCTACCTTCAATTTCTTTGGCACTGAACCTGTTTTGCATGTTAAACTATATACTTTTGGAGAAGATTAGCAATTATCTTTGAAATTCAAATGTTTATTATATTGTACAACTGATTAATAATCAGTTCTTTCATTTGAGTTTGACATGCATTTTTGTAGAAGATGCTCATATGTAATGTATAAAACAGCTTTTTAGACATAGGTATGTACCTGAATTTATTAATTTATTAAAACCAGAATAAAGGTTTATAATGAATCTCATGTCAGCAGTACATTTTTACATAGTTTAATAGTTTTCTATTTTCTATAGAGGAACATTTTTACCAGCCATCTGAAATTCACAAGGAAGCCTTACCAATGACTGTTTCACAGCCCTTATTAAATTTATTTTGCTTTTCCTTGCATGTTAGAATTGCAGAAACATACGCAGGGATCACAATTCCTGATGGCATTGGGTATGTGAACAATTGTTATAGAAGAGGACAGAGTTTTTAAAATTATTCATAGAGATTGGTGTCAGTTCTATAAGTCTAGACTCTAAGCATTGCAAACCATTTACTGTGGGTTGTTTCAACTTGCAACAGGTGTAGTTTGGGCCATCTTCAGTCAGGAAGACAAGATTATATTAATTTAATAATCCATGCTTGCTCACTGGATATATCTGATTTCAAGGCAGCCTTTCCTTGATCCCTAAATAGTCAGAAAATTACTGAGGATCTAGTAATCAGCAGGAATACTACACTGTGGAATTTATCTGGCATTCTATGTACAGTTGAACAAAGTGGGCAAAGTTACTTTTTGTATTCGTTTTAATCATTGATTGAAACACATGATGCATCAATTTATTTATTTAGAAACAGGGTGGATAAAAATTGATTTTTAAAAAAGAATAAAAAAATCGGATTTTTTAAAGTTTAAATTGGATTTTTTAAATTTAAATTGGATTTTTTTATTTAAATCAAATTTATTTTAATAAAATTCTTTTGGAGTAAAAATCTATCTAAAGATAGTTTTCTATTTAAGATACATTAATTACTTTATTCAGCATGAAATGGAGCTTAGTTATGTAGCATGAGGCTGTATATTCTGCAATAATGGGACTGTCGGTGAGTCAACAGTGGGTCAGAGGAGGAGCTGCTGTGGGACAGAGATGACAGTTGCTCTTTAAAAATTATAATTTAAATCAAGTTGATTGAAATCAAATCCACCCTGTTTAGAAACTTTAAGTGCTTCCAATTGTACATTTTGTGACATATCTGTTCTCCACCACACTGTTTTGCTAACTCAAAACAAAATAAGATAAGAGCCAAGAGTAGGATTAGTTTAGATTCTCAAAGGAAAGCTGTGTGCAAGAAGGAGGGAAATTTGCTCATCTATTAATATCAAGAAGGGATTCTTTTCTTGAATAATCATGATACTCAATAATACTCCTGAATCAGTAGTTCCAGGATGTATTTGTGGGAGGTCCAAATCCAATGGCACTGGCTCTTTAACACTTCATGATCTACTGATCACAATGAGGCAGTTGGGTCTGGATAGAAGGATTACTTTAGATCTTTGTCCATCATTTTAGACAATCTTTTGTCTAAAAGATTGCTAATCTGTACTTAGTTCCTTCTGCCTTTCCTTCCCTGGTACATATATACAGAACATTTGCTTTTTTTTAACTCGCCTACTAGTATGAATTTCCTGTCCCTAAGTTGTAAAGAAATCTCTTTTCTGCTATACTTATAAAACCTGCTTCACTAATCATCAGTCAAGTCATATTCTTTGTGTTGGGAACATTCACATGCCCATGTAGAACTCTTCAACTTCTAATACTAAATACATGTTAAATCAGCAAATTTTTCTGCCACAGAACCATCTACGGGACCACAGTGAGGAGTATTAATGCTTTTTGGCAGATAAAGTCACTTGGAGTTGGAATTTGACTTGGCAGTCCAAGCCACAAGTTGAGTTGCCCATAGCATACATTTGTAAAGTCATCTGGACTGAATTCAGTTTTGTAACACTGAGCACATGTATAAGGTTCTTTAATCTGCTAGTTCAACCACATGATTGTTAAATTCTGGGCCCTCCTGAGTTATCAGGGTGGCTTGGGAGATGACCATCGGATAATTCCATGCAGTGTTATTATCATTTTTGAGGTAGGGTGTAATTCCTCCAGCCTTGGAACAATTGATAGTATATCCCCTTCTCAAGAGGCCATTACTGGAGCTCTCCATTCAGGACAACTACCAACAACAAAAATCTCAACAGAAAAAGAACAAGGCAAAATGCACAACTTACACATTGTATTATTTCTGATGATTTTGGTGCCATGGCCAGAGTATGCTCTTGTTGTCATCTGTTCTTATTTACTGGAGAAACTACCCATTTTTGCTATATGAAGGAAAAGGTCAGGATTGGGCAATTTGTAACCTCTACCTAATGAACTCCTCAGTTTATATAGCACTGATGAAACTATTGCAAACAAAGTCCAGAAGAACATCAGACAATACAACTGCCTTTTCCAAATGACATTCTTTGGTGCCAAAGAAATCCTTACAATGTGGAATGAATGGAATCCTTCTGGGGCTTTTCAAGGGCAAATCCATAATTCAATCAGTCATTTAATGCCAGATCCCAACCAGCAAATTACATTTATTTAAATTTACTTTATGGATCCTTAAGACATGCTAAGTTTGGAATACCAAAAACAAGGTCTGTCTCATTTGTACTCTGCTCTGGCCTGATGAAGCATCCAAGCCAAGACCACAAGATTATGATAACACTTGTGCAAGCCAAAATACCAGACTCAAATGAAGATCCAGAGCTGCATAAATTGGTATTGAAGGACATATTGCAGTAGAAACTCTGTTTAGAAAAATAGTACATGCAGTAGGAGATACCCAAAGCCATTCAATGAGCATAAAAGGTGGGTGAGGATTCATATCCTCTCTGCAGGAGATGCTCTTCAGAAATGGGAGAATGTGAAGGATCTGAAGCAGGAAAGAGTTGAACTATAACTTCTCAATGGGTGGTACCCTGATAACGCACAGCTATTGAAGGTGTTCAATTGTCATCTCAGGGTCATATTTTTAAATAATAAATATGCCGCCCATCTCACCAAATATGTCATCAAGTAATAACATTGTCATGATTCCAAGAATTGTATTTATCAATACAGTCATGCTTTGCTCTCACTATACATAAAGGACAAGGACAAACTATGGAAAATGTGCTGATTTATTTGAAGAAATCAATATTCCAACATGGTTAGCTATATGTCACTTTAAACCAAGGAAAAAGAAGTGAAAATGTTACAATATTCTTTTAAAATTGGCAGATCAACCACAGATGTTGTGATCAAAATGTTCTTTATAAAACATTTTAAAATGTTCTTTATGAAAAAAAACACATCTATATTTGTCTTGCTACGCATCTCTCTTCTTTAATAAGATGTTTTCTTTTTAAAGTTTAAAACCAAACCCATAGCAATCTGCCCATGCCCTTTATGTTTCTGTGTTTAGGTAAGGAAATACCTCTGAAAGGATGACCCCACGGATCATAGGTTCCCTAGTTTCAATTAATAAGGCAGCAGATGATTGAAATTAGGCCACATTTCAACACTAGAATAACCTCCTTGTAAAATCTTAACATTGACACTTGACCTTTATGACTTGTCTGAGAAGTCTATGTAACCTATTGTGTTTCTCTCTATCACTTTCCCTTTATGGAAATGATGTAGGTGTATTTGTCCAAATTAAGGAACTTATTTTGTCTCTGACTGCTCTGAAATATTTGAATGTTAAAAAGAAGAGTTGCAGCCAAGTCAGATATATGATATATGATATATCTATATCTATATATTATATCGATATGTAAATATAAGAATGCTGCACCTTCACAAATATGTTTCAGACTATTTCCCGCTTCCTCTCTGCCCCTGCTTCCTTCTTATAGATGAATTACTTTCAGTCTTATGAAAGAGGAATAAATGTTAACATTTAATATTTTCATTGCCCTATATTCTTGGTTATTTACAATTTAATAGAACATAGGGTATAGTATTTGTTAATAAGTAGAAAATACTAAATCCAGTAACTGCACATTTTATTCATTGAATTAAAATATCTAAATATATGTTTGAGATTATGTACAAGCTTTATTATAGTTCATTTTAGGCACCCAATCATATAACTATTTATCAAGTCTAAAGAATGCCATAATGAGATCTAGGCAGCCGACGTATTGTAAAAACTCTTTCCAAAGCAAATGCAATTTTCATTAGAGCGTTCTACACAGGGGCATTCTGTTCTAATTAAAATGTTATGACAAGGACATTTAAATATGACTACATGGCTATATTTTATGCACGTCTGAACAACTGAAGTGTATTGGGCATGACATAACTGTTTCAAGGATTTTGTAGTTTGCTTGATTGAAGTGCAAGACTGCACTTGCTATCTTATAAAAAATTAAATGCTCAAGTACCATATGTCTTACAATTTGCCAGTGATTTCCTGGCCATAATAAGCTATATCAGGCATGTTTTTAAACATGAAGGTTGTTCAGTCAATCTTATTATGTTCCAGCAAAATGCTAAAATAAAATATTTTATTTATAGTTTAAAACTTATAAACTCTGTTTAAATTATTCCAAGTATTTTTCTTGTCTCAAACTGCGCTTTCTGTAAAAAGATTTGGCAATCATGAATATGTAGTGTTAAATTTAGAAACATACTGTAGCTATAATAACGTAAAATGAAATAACATACTTGTTTTATTTTCATTTTAAACTTGAGATAGACTAAAGCTATATATAAAATATCCATTCTGACAGTTTTTCACATTGATCTTTTAATACAAAATACGACTGAGAAGCTTCCAGTAGTTAGAGAAGCTTCCAGCAGTTAGAATTCAGTTTATGCCATTTTTCTGCTAAACATTGTTATTTTGCTAGTCCATGATACTAGTCCACAATGGCTCATTGGTCCGATTAAAGAGAATGTATTTATTTAAATATTTTCTTATAAATCAGTTTTTAAATGATGGATGATAGATTTAAGGTCAATATTTTCTCAGCATAAGTACATTTCCTTTGGATTGTTCTAACAAAATCTTCAACAAAAGTAACATTTTTTTTTTTGTACCTTCAACAAAATACTGTTAATTAAATACTACCCAAGATTATAATGGTCATATAATGCATGTACGTTATAGATGTTTTGCTCATATAAGAAAGTTTTTGAGTGGTAACCTGCCAAGTAAAATAATGTTTTTGAAACCTAAGCTTGAGTAATCATATTAAGTAAAATTGAGTGGCAAATTGGATTTTATAAGTGCTGAGAGTCATTTGGCAAAATTGTATTTATAGTGAAATGGAAAATATCCAGTTTTTTACTTACTACGATCTTAAATATTATTTGGAAGGCAAAAATGTAGCACCAGAAGCACAAAATAAGAATACAAGATTTAACTGGTTATGTACACTATGATTATCTTCTGGACACTGAAGATTTAGCAGCTGTAAATTCAGTAGGAAGCATAATAATAATAACAACAGTACATGACTTATGTGATTGTGTGATAGCTAACTTTATAGCCAAAAATATTTCACTTCTTTCTAATCCTTTTTCAAGTTTTTTACATAAGAAAGAAAACTTATTTCAATTTAATATGTTTGGCACATGGATGTCCTTTTTTCAGTAGAAGCCTAAACTGGAACATTCCACATATTTAATCCAATTTAGACTAGGTTATTTAATTTCTTGGATTTATTTGTTATTATGTTTTAAAGTCCTGTTTAAATGATAAATTGAACATATAAGGTGACAAGTAAAATCTCTTGAGCAGTAAATACAAGTTAAAAAACTACACACACACCCAATTGTACCTGAGTATATTATTAGAAATAGTTTTGCGTTGCAGCGGGTTTATTTGCCTTATTCCTTGCGTTTCAGCTGATGAGATATAAAACTGAATGATCCAGTTAAAATTGTAAATGCTGAATATAAATTGAGCAGTTCAGTTCGGTATGAATGTGCTTTGATTTCTTTTGGACAACAAACAATGCTTTTATTGAGCTTGGTAGTTTTATTGCATACCTTTTCTCCCTTGTCCTTTGTATTTGTACAGTGTTTCTCACAACTACTGTGTAGCACATAGCTCAACAGCATAGATAATTCGTTCAATTTAGAGCTTTCTGTCTCTGACTGTCAGGCACAATAACTTTAGTGTTGCAAGAGCCTACACATAGGCACTCAAAGGGACTTCTCTGGAATTGCAGTGGCGTCTACTGAAATCTGCGTGATAAGCAATTGCAGAAATGCCTTTCAGTTGCCAGGTCTCAGAAATGTCACATTATAGTTGCTTTTTAAATGCCATAAATAGCCAAATAGGGATGTAGGACTTGCTTGAAAATGAAAGGCACCATACTGCACCTCTTGAATTCTGCCAGTAGCAGACACTATTTCAATGTTTCAACAAATCTTGAAAAGTCAGAAAGGCGAGTTGTCTGTTCTCATTTATTAATTCAAATCAAACTACAGTATTTTGAATGCCCCAAATTTTCTCCTTTGGATGTTTATACCCAGTGTTATTATATATCATGCTGTATTTCATTAATATTAATCATTAATAAAGATTACTATTTAATAGTACTAATTATTAATTTACTATTAATAAAATTATATACAATATTTGATGCAGAAAAAAGAACAAACATAAGAACAAACCTTTTGAAATGTTATCTATCTGCTTGTTGTGTACTTTTGCTGCCCCAAATTATTTAAAACAGTAATACAGTTTTCTCTGACATTCTGTGTCATATGGAAATATCAAAAATCATATCAATCAAAGCAGTTATTTCTGATAATTTCTTCTATCAGTATCTTATATCCTATACTCTTTAAAATGTTATTTATTCTTTTTATTTTTATGTAGTTAGGGGAGTATCTTTGTTAAGGTGACTTGAAAAATGTTGGTTCTTTCATATTTCACTTAGCCACTCTGAATCATTCTATTAACTTTTATTATCTTTAATCGATTCGAGTTTTATTAAGGCTACATGGTCATGGTAGTAAGTGCATCTGAAGGTTATATTTAATGCAAAAAGAAAATGAAAACTAATGAACTGAAATAAGATTCTATAAATCACTTAAGTGTTATATTTCTTCATTACAAATCTAACAGACAATAGTACATTGATGGCTAACAGTTGTTTTAAATATTTAAATCAAAATCATTAGACTTTCATAAGTCTAATGTTTAAAGCAAAGAGCAAAAATAATGAGGCTTGTGCTACTTACCAAGATATCATATAATTCAAGGCTGAGTATGTAGCAAAAGTCCCTGAAATGCTGTCGTGACCATGGAGGTGTGCGGTACTCTGAAATCTGGGATTGTAAGTACTTTTTGTGTGTCCCGTTGTAACTTTGAACAGTTGGTAAGTGATAGTCGTAAGTTGAGGACTATCTGTATTTGATAATTAGCAAGTCCTTAGATAACAAACTCTATATATTTGATTCATTTTAAATATAAGTTTTAAGAGACATTGATGATTCCTAAATGTACAGCAGTATTTCAGGATTTTAAGAATTACTGCTGATTTTTCATTTGTTCTAAATTTCAGTTAGCCAAATAAATATCTCCCCTCCATTGGTTTTAATTAGCGCTTTCCTATGTGCTGGGTATAGACTATGAAGCATCTATTTACTTTTGATTTATTTTTTGAAATAGCAAATTGAAACCAGTGATAACAAATACAGAGTAGTTTTCTTTGGTATTGGTGTGTTTTAAAATAAAATATATTTAGCATTGTATTATATAAATGTTTCATTGATTTATCCTATTTTTTCCTAGAAAAAAGCAAAAGGGCAGGTGTTGTTTGACAAAGTGTGTGAGCATCTTAACCTACTGGAAAGGGACTATTTTGGCTTGTTATTCCAAGACCATACAGATCAGAAGGTATGTATTAAATGAGTAAGAATGATTTCTAAAAGACTGGAAACTTTCATAATATATGGAAATATATTACTGAACATTAAGTCTTTTATAGTCCGGAGCCTAGATTTCTGAGCAGAAAAGGGGGTAACTATAATGCTATTTCTTGCTGTCATATTTTGAACTGAGCAATTTTTCCATGGGGGGGGGAGGAGGAGCACACAACCTAAAATACTTTCATGTGCAGTTTACAGTAGGGTTTGTGCTTCCATGAGAATCTAATACCTGACGAGCTGAGGTGGAGCTGAGGTGGTGATGCGGCTGTAAATACAGATCAAGTTTCGTTCACTTGCCTGCCACTCACCTCCATCCATGTGGCCCGGTTCCTAACAAGCTACACACCGATACTGATCCATGGCCCGGGGGTTGGGGACCCCTGGACTAGATGCTGTATGGATGTGATCAACTGAAGGAGAGAATGCTGACTGAAAGCATCTGAACTCCAATTTTCACTTTTCTTTTAAAAATACATTTGCAATAAATAACATCATCATTGTTTGAACAATTAATTAGAATATAACACTGATAATCTTGTCTTATGGGGGTGTACTTGTATATAAGGTCTGGTAGATGAACACGTTTTAACTTTGGCTGCAGAAAAGAACCAGTTGCTCATTACGCAGAAATATATCATTCTTCATCTTGGGAGGAGCCAGCAGTCAGGATGGGCTGTCCTTGTCCGTCAGCAACGAGGGCCGAGTCAAATTTGCATATCTCCGGATCCTCTTCCTGGTTACCCAGTTCTGACTCGGTCCTCGGCTGAATAGGACGCGGCTTTTCTCTGGCTCCATCCCAACTGCTGATTCATTCCCTTGGAGGACATTTTCTTCTTCGGGTTCGTCGTCTGTGAGTTGTTTCTTCTTTGCCTGGGTGGGCGTCGAGACTCCGTGGCATTGACGCAGCGGCTTGCAGCTCAGTCTGCCACGTGGGGGGGGAACGGCTCCGATCACTTGCCCCCCCTTCTTTCGTTTGACCGAGCCTTCTGGCGGCAGCGGCCTGAGCCTCTTCATCGGGGAATTGGACACGTGGACTTGTTTTCCCCTGATCGCGTTGCGCGATCTGGCCGCGAGGGCTAGCCACCCTCTCGCCGCGTCTCCGCCCACCCCACCACGACCTCAGCGGCTCGCATCGCCCAGGGAGCACGATTGCCGCTGGAGCTTTCGCTCGTGGCCGCCGTTTTGGCGCTTTGCCTCTGTTTGGCGCCCTTTTCGCTTCGGCCGTTGCCGCCGCTGGGAACTTGATTCGCGGCCTGTCGGGCTTCTTTTCAGGCGGGGGATTGGACGCCGCTGGAGCTGTCGCTCGCGGTTTTCCCCAGGCAGTGTCTCCCTTGCCTTGACTCCCTGGGCCGGACGGCACTTTCCGCTGGAGCTTTCGCTCGCGGTCTTAGCCCTACATTACGGGCGGCTCTCGGCCCTAGCGCATGCGCCTCTCACGGGCCTCTCTGATCTTGGCTATGGTCCTCCTGCCTCTGCCCGGGTATCCAGTTCTCTGGGGGGACTATTCTACCCTCGCCGCAGGCCCGATTTGAGGGGCGGGGTCCGGATTAGGTTTTCCTATAGGACCGGGTCTGACTTCCATTCAAAGATGGCGGACGGGGCCTCCCTTCAGGGACACAAGCCGGGTGGCAAGCTGCAGAGAAAGTCCGACAGGGCCGTTACAGAGGACGGCTCTGCTATTTCCCCTCGCCATGACGGGGCATCCAGGTCAGGCTCTAGGGCCTCTGAGAGGGCCGAACAACGACGGGACCGGGCCCTTCAGAAGATCCATGCCAGGTCCTTTCGTCCCAGTATTCTGGCGGGACTGGAGATTCTGGCAGTGATTCCCTGACATTGGATGACCCGGCACTGCCCAGGCCCACCACGGATCTCTGGGGGCCAGAGGGCCTAGGGACCGTAGCTTCCTCCCAGGGTCAGTCCCTGGTGCTGCCTGCTTCGGACCCCAACGTGCAGTCTGAGGTCCTTGCAGCCTCTGAGCAACCTTTGCCTCTTGACCAAGCTAGTCTCCAGAGGTGGATCGCTGAGGCGGTTCAGAGGAGCATAACGGCCAACCTGCAGTCTCTGGCCTCCTCCCTTCCCCGTCGTAAGGGCGTGGATCCGGGTCACCGTTCCGGGGCCTTGCCGGGCCCTAGCGCTGGAATACTCGAAGGTGATGCCTTGTCTGACATATCTGAGGCTGGGGGTCAGGCGGGCTTGCAGGCCCCAGAGGTGGACTATTCATGGGACCTCTCTGATGATGAGGACGCGCCTTCTGAACAGTCGCCCTCCTCGGGGTTGTTCCCCCCGGGTTTGTATCGGTCACTACTAGCTAAGGCCAAGGTCGCGGCGGGTCTCGAGGTCCCTGCTCCTCAGGAGTCCCTAGGCGATCAGCAGGTGGACCCCCTCTATTCTGAGGTCACTCAGGCCCTGGAATTTGTGCCAGCTCCGCCCTTGTTTCTGGACACGGTGACGCATCAATGGTCCAATCCGGCTTCCGGCCCTTCTCCCTCGGCCATGGAACGTAGATTCTTCAACGTCGTTCCGGCGTTGGCGGACCTCCTTGACATCCCTTCCATCGATCCTCCTGTTTTGGCCCTGCATGCGCCAACCACGATGCCTGGGGAGTCGGAGGAGGTTCTAAAGCCTGAGGATAGGAAGATGGAGCAGGCACTGATTCGGGCTCACCAGGCGGCTGCCTGGTCCATCAAGGCCTCGTCTACCTCGTCCTTCTTCGCCCGGGCTTCTCTTATTTGGCTCAGGCAGATACAGGAGCATCTTCCGGCCTCCGACCTACGTGCCCAGCAGGACCTGAACAAGGTCTTTGCAGCCTGCCAGTTCCTCTCCGACTCTTCCCTACATGCTTCCAGGTTCGCGTCCAAGGCCTTGGCGGCCACCACGGTTGCCAGGCGCATGCACTGGCTTAAGCAATGGCCCGCCGATGCCCGCCACAAGTGGCGCCGGGCC
>QLTV01002568.1:1193687-1254026 GCA_003457575.1 Thermophis baileyi
GTTCCGCCCCCAGAGTTCCCTCTAAAAGGGCGCTCATGGATGAAGCGGTACAACACCTGCTGGACATTCGAGCTATCCAGTGGGTGCCCCTCGACCAACAGGGGATGGGGTTCTATTCTATCCTTTTTGTGGTTCCTAAAGCCTCGGGGGGTTGGAGAGCAATTTTAGACTTAAAGCGTCTGAACTCGTTCTTAAATTATAGGAAATTCAGGATGCACTCCCTGCATTCTATTCTGGCGTGTATTCAGCGGGGTGATTTTATGGCCTCTCTAGATTTGACTGAAGCCTACCTGCATATTCCTATTGCCAGTCACCACCGCAAGTATCTGCGGTTCAGCTATGCGGGTGGGCATTTTCAATACAGGGCCCTACCCTTCGGCCTTTCATCTGCCCCGAGGGCGTTCACAAAGGTCCTCGCGGTCCTAGCAGCCCACCTCAGGACCTTGTCTATCAGGGTCCAGTGTTACCTTGATGACATCCTGGTACACGCCCCATCTGAACAGCTAGCGCGCCACCACCTGGAGGTCACCTTCTCCACCTTGCGCGACCACGGGTTCTCTATTAACATTGCGAAGAGTCACCTTTCCCCGTCCACCTCCATTGTCCACCTGGGAGCTGTAATCGACTCCCGGTCTTGTATGGTTTTTCTTTCTGAGGAGCGGCAGGTCAGTCTTCGTGAGCTGGCGTCCCAGGTACAGGGAGCCTCCTCGTCCCCTTTGTCAGTCTTATCCACCCTCCTGGGGAAGATTGGTTCCTGCCTGTCCATCACCCCTTGGGCAAGACTTCACTCCCGTGAACTACAGTGGTTCCTCCTTCCCTTTCAGAAGGGGGGCCGAGGGTCGTCGTGCCGCAAGGTCCGGCTTCCGTCTGGGGTTCGCCGGTCTCTCCTTTGGTGGCGGTCTCCGGCCCTGGCCAAGGGTTCCCTCTTCACGACTCCGGACACTGTCACCGTAACGACAGACGCAAGCCTTTCCGGGTGGGGTGCCCATTGCCAGGGTCACTTGGCTCAGGGCCTTTGGTCGGCGGAGCAGGCCAGTTGCTCCATCAATTGGCTGGAGTGGCGTGCGGTGTCGTTGGCCCTCAGGGAGTTCCATCACCTGGTGTCGGGCCGTCATGTGCTAGTTTTGACCGACAACATAACGACGAAGGCACACGTCAATCGCCAGGGGGGTACGCGCTCCCAAATCCTCATGAACGAGGCGTTACGACTGGGTCTGTGGGCAGAGCGCCACCTTCTATCTCTGACGGCGGACTACATCTCCGGGGTTGCCAACGTGCAAGCGGACTGGCTCAGTCGCTCGACGATGGACCAGGCCGAGTGGCGTCTGGACCCGTCTGTGTTCCGCTCGATCGCCAGCAGGTTCGGGCCTCCCCTGGTGGATCTCTTCGCGACCCCGGGGAACACCCAGCTTCCTCGATTTTTCTCCCGCTTTCCCGCCCGGGGGGCGGAGGGGGTCAACGCACTTCGGAGCCCCTGGCCGTCGGGACTCCTCTACGCCTTCCCCCCCCTTCCCACCCTGACCCAGGTTGTCCGGAAGATGGTTCAGGAGCAGGCGGAGCTGATCCTCATTGCTCCCTACTGGCCGAGACAGCCCTGGTTTGCGGATCTCCGGGCTTTCTCTATAGCGGATCCCTGGAGGCTGCCCGTTTCTCCGGCTCTTCTCAGTCAGGGATGTCAGGTTCACCAGCTTCCTCGATTTTTCTCCCGCTTTCCCGCCCGGGGGGCGGAGGGGGTCAACGCGCTTCGGAGCCCCTGGCCGTCGGGACTCCTCTACGCCTTCCCCCCCCTTCCCACCCTGCCCCAGGTTTTCCGGAAGATGGTTCAGGAGCAGGCGGAGCTGATCCTCATTGCTCCCTACTGGCCGAGACAGCCCTGGTTTGCGGATCTCCGGGCCTTCTCTGTAGCGGATCCCTGGAGGCTGCCCGTTTCTCCGGCTCTTCTCAGTCAGGGATCTCTGGTTCACCCGGACCCTCAGTGGTGCCAGATGACCGCCTGGCGCTTGAGCGGGGCAGTTTGAGTCACCAGGATTACGATCCGGACGTGGTGTTGACCATCCAGGCCTCTCGCAGGCCGTCCACCGAACGGATCTACTCGGCAACTTGGAAGGCGTTCTGTTCCTGGTGTGCGTCCCAGGGCCTGTCTCCACTCCGGATTCCGTTGCCTAAGGTCTTGAAGTTCCTCCAACTGGGTCTCGACAAAGGTCTTTCGCCTAACACGCTTCGGCGCCAAGTTGCGGCACTCTCATCGGTCCTGTCGTGTGGACAGTTTGGTTCCCTCTCACAGTTACCCACGGTGCGCCGTTTCCTCAAGGGGGCATCGAATCTACGCCCGCCTGTGGTCCACCGGTTCCCTACCTGGGACCTTCCCAGGGTCCTTAATTCGCTTACAGGTCCTCCGTATGAACCCCTGAGGGAGGCCAGTCTACGGCACCTGTCGTTTAAGGTGGCCTTTCTGTTGGCCATTACGTCCGCTCGCAGGATCTTGGAGCTGTCCGCACTTTCCGTCCGGGACGATCTTTGTATTTTTCACCGTGACAAGGTGGTGCTCCGGCTGGACCCTTCCTTCCTCCCAAAGATTAATTCGACATTTCACAGGGCGCAGGAGCTGGTACTGCCCTCCTTTTGCCCCAACCCTGTCCATTCCTACGAGCGGAGGTGGCACACGTTGGACGTCCGGCGGGCTCTTCGTGTTTACATCGAATGGACTCGTTCATTTAGAAGAACGGAGGCGCTTCTTGTGACGTTTTTGCCCCGGACTTTGGGTCTCAAGGCTTCCTCTATTACTGTCGGGCGCTGGGTCAGGGGCGCCATCGCCAAAGCCTATGACCTGAGCGCGGTTCCTCGACCTGCGGGTATTACGGCCCACTCTACCCGTAACGCTGCTACATCAGCCGCTTGGGCGACCAGATGTTCCTTGGCGGACCTGTGCCGGGCCGCGGTTTGGGCCTCTCCTTCCCAATTTATACGGCATTATAAGATAGACAAGTACGCGTCGGCTGACGCTGCCTTTGGCCGGCGGGTGCTGCAAAGGGTTGTCGAGGCCTCTACCTAACTCTGCCCTCCCACGGGGACTACAAGCTTTGGTATGTCCCATCCTGACTGCTGGCTCCTCCCAAGATGGAGAAGGGGCGTTGGTCTTACCTGATACGCCTCTTCTCATCAGGAGGAGCCAGCAGTCAGTCCCGCCCTTTTTTCTTCTGTTTGGTTGCTGGTTTTAAGTTCTGCTTCCGGCCTTTGGATGTTGGATTTTTCCTGCCCTTGGAACAGCCTTCGCTGAGTTGGGATGTGAGTTCACCCCTTTTCGGGTGCCTTTTTTCCTTTTTCGCCGCGCCGAGTCTACGCTTCGGATTCGTCAGAACTGGGTAACCAGGAAGAGGATCCGGAGATATGCAAATTTGACTCGGCCCTTGTTGCTGACGGACAAGGACAGCCCATCCTGACTGCTGGCTCCTCCTGATGAGAAGAGGCGTATCAGGTAAGACCAACGCTCCTTTCATTTAACAGAAGATGAGACATCAGAAATATCCTTCATGTTTTCCTGAAGTATTGGAGTTCAGTTTGGTTAAGTGGTGATTTGTACAATAGACAAAGAGGCAAGGATTGGATCTGTACAGTTCTAGCCCTGTAGTTTATATCATACAGAGGAGTCTTATGCTTACACTATGCTCTGTTTAGGAGTCTGCCCCTGCCATTGCTATATATGTCAAAAGATGTGATTCCATTTCTCATCAGTTTTTGACTGCAGAAATGATATGATAGAAGAACTTTATTATCTCTTTGTTTCCTTAGAAGATTGCTTGATAGGATATCTTTCTGAGTTTATAGATCAAGTCTTAGGGCCAGTGTTGCTCTCGTATTACTTGTTGGGTGACCTCATTCTAGGCTTCCAGGAAGGCTCAGGAATTTGTAAATGCAGTAGTGACCACTTGCAATTTCCACCCCAATATATGTAAATGGTTTTATACTAGATCTTATGTAAATATAATACCCCAATGTATGTAAATGGTCATATAGTAGATCTTATCTTCATCTAAGAGCAGATAATTAACAATCTGGATAAAAAGGGTATTAATTACCTTGAGCCTTTTGCTGTGGTCAGGTGATTTCCTGGTTCAAATAAAATTGACTGTTAACTATGCCCTCCAATGGGCAAACAAATCTAATACAATAGACTGCCTCAAGTGGATCTAGAGAGATTTCCGAAGACACTTAGGGAATATCTCAAGAATTTGGAAGCCAGTTCTGTTGCTTTTATAATGAACGACTGGGTACAGGAAGCTTTAATGAGTTTGCTTCTAAGTAGCCTCTCTTTCTTGTTAATTCTGATTGTCTCCTTGGTTTATTAAGGAGCTCCAAGAGACAAAGTGACAGTAAATATGATTGGGTACAAGTTCAGGTTCAGACCTACATTGTGATAGTAACAGAAGCTGTTGATGAGCTGTTGCCCGATTGGCTTGTTTAGGGTGGCATCTCCCAGTTTGGGAGAGTGTTATCTTCCACTTAGCAGCTTTGACAGTTTTTCACAGTACTTTGCCAACAAAGAGGCTCAAATTTGCCAGAGGTTGAACTCTTCCTGTGCTTATCTAGAGTCTATCCCAGTACCTGGGATAACATGTTGTCATGTTGGCCGAATTCCTTTAAGCTTGTACAGTCTTAGGAAGTAGACGGTATGAGCATTTTACTAGTATACAGAAGGCAATAAAAAGGTATTTCTATCTATTTGCAAGAAAAACCTGTGTGTCAAAGGTTTTTCATAGAAAAAAAGTATCTTATACATGAATAATTAATTGTGAAAGCTAGATTTTCTGCTTTGTAAAGGATTAAATGTATTTTATTCTAATTTTAATTGGCGTTCTATGTTTACAGAGAGACTGGACATCAGAACACTTATACAACTAAGTCTGGAACTGTTATTTTCATGAACTAGCACAGAAAAAACAGTATCTGTAGAAAAATAATTTATAAGTAGGAAAACAGTAGAGGGCAATCTAATCTAAAAGGAAATTCTGTCATATTATCTGCATATTTGAAGAAGCAATTAAATTATCTTTTATGACCATAAAATCTAATATCTTTGAAAAAATATTATAGACACTCGAGGTCTTTGTGTTTCTTTCTTTTTTAAAAACATTTTTATCTCTTTCACTTGCTCATGAAAAGACAGTGATTTATGAAGGAGAAAGAGTTTGTAAACAAACAGCTAGCTCACTAACAATCCTCAACTAGAGACAAAGCCGCAGACAGGAAAATATGAGAGACATCTCGTTTTCATTTTATAGTCTTCAGTAAAAAAGCAAATAGCTTGCTAGTATATATAGATAATAATTCTACATTGTCAGTTAATATAGGCACAGAGAATATCAATCTTTTGAGTTTTCCATCTGGTTTGCAAAGTTATCTCCTTGTTTCTATCTTTGATGTGCATATCCTTTCCTGAGGGAAAGGGCAAAAGTCATCTTTCTTGCTCAGCAACTTATCCAAGATAAAAATTATTCTTTATTCATATCTAAATCAAACTGGAAAGGAGGGGACAATAAAAAAGCATCAGCACAACACTGCTTTCATCAACGTGAAAATCTTAAATAAGTCAAAATGATGGAAGTATTAGATCCTGTAGATACCTCTGCCGGCATATAAGTTTAAAATTGCCTCATTGGTCTATGACTTAGTTAAGACCATATTTCAAAGAACTGTGTCTCTCCCAAAAATTACAGTGAGAGAATTTGAACATTCTCCATAGTGGGTGGAGCTAACCTCCAAGAATGGAAAGACACCGTCCCTTCAGCCAATAAGGACTGAGTCTGACAACTGAATATCCTTCATGTCCTGCCTCACTTCCCCCTCTTTGACTCAGTCCTTGGCCTGAATAGGACGCGTGTAAACTTGCTCCCATTCTTGTGACTCCTGTCATTGAGTTCCAACAAGACTTCTAAACTTTCCTTCGACTGTGAGTTCTCCCCAGCTGACTGCCCTACCATCGTAGTCCCTGGGTCGAGGGCGGCGAGAGCTACGGCTCTCCCATCCTGCCATTGAGCCGAGGGCCCTGTAAACTGTCCACCCCCCCCTAGTTTGGCCTTTCAGAGCTTGTCTCCATTGCTACTCCGGCTCCAATTGCGGATGAGCGGCCTGGCTTTTTCCACCGATCTCCAGCTGTCACAGGAGCTTCGCGCTCGAGTGACCAACTGCCAGGAGAGCTTTCGCGCTGTTTCTGCTCCGAGGGTGGTGCCTGACTGAAGCTCTGTGGACCTGTCTCCCGCCCTCTGGCAAAGAGGTTTTTACCTCACAGGCCGGTATAGCTGCTTGCCTTCTCCCTGCTGCCAGCGTCTGCCGAGTCCGCTCACCGCTTCCCTCGCCGCTGTCCTCCGCTAGCCTCTCTTGAGGACGACGTCGGTCCGGCCGGCTGGTTGGCGCTGCCGTGGCTGCGCGCCAACGAGAAGAGCCTCGGAGTGCTGGGAACGTGCGGTCGTCCGAGTGGCTGCCAACGCCATCTTGTAGCCTCGTGTCTTCGGCAGGCAGCGGCGGCCATTTTGAGGGCCCGGTGGCCATTTTGGTCACTGGCTTTACTAGATCGGCCATTTTGAAGGCACAGTGGCCATTTTGGATTCAGTTTTGCCCTTCCTGAGCAGCGGTGGCCATTTTGAAGGCACGGTGGCCATTTTGGTCACTGGCCTTTCTAGATCGGCCATTTTGAAGGCACGGTGGCCATTTTGGATTCGGTTTTGCCCTTCCTCAGCAGCGGTGGCCATTTTGAAGGCCCGGCGACCATCTTGCAACTGCCTTGTGCTGGCATCGGCCATTTTGTAGCCGCGGTGGCCATTTTCACTACTGTTTGCCCTTCCTAGGAAGGGGCAGCCATTTTGTTTATATAATATATATAAACTTATCCGGCCACGATAAGTCTTCCAAGGCTGCGCAGAGAGACGAAAGCCGCGGGGCAAAGAAACTGGACAAGCTCTGCGCCAGGGCAACCCGCGATCAGCGCTCCCCTTCTTGTGGGCGCAATTAGGCCGCCGCCCTAGTGGTCACAGATGATGGGGAGGCTGGCCAGGCGGAGGTGGCCTCCATTCATCCATCGGAGTCCATGTCCTTGGACAATCCAAATTTGCAACTCGCAGATAAGAACATTTGGGAGGATCCGCCCCAGCGTACCACTCTGGGATGTCCGTCTACTCAGGCCGCCCCATCTTCTGCTCTGATGCCCTTTGGGCTTGCTGCCTTGCTACCTTCGCCTCTCCTTGACCGGAACGTACAGGCGCTGATTGTGGCCGCAATCCAACAAAGCATTCAAGCGGGCCTTCAACACAGGGACAGGTTGGCTTCTCATGTTTCTCAGGCCCCTGACCCTTCCTCCTTGGGCTATGAGGACTGCAGGGATCGGGCCGCTGACCAATACTCCCTTGATCAATCGGTGGGGTCCCGCTCGGACCTGGAGGAAGGTGAACTTGACCTCGACTTGTGTGATGATGAAGGCCTTGCCCCGGACCCTCCGGCTTCTACGGGCCTCTTCCACCCGGGCCTGTTTAAATCGCTCCTGTTCAAGGCAAAGAACACCACAAACCTTGACTCGTCCGGAGCGGATTCGTCTGTTCCTTCCTGCTCTAAGGACCCCTTGTTTGAGGAGTCCACCTCGGAGGCTGAGGTGATCCCGGATCCACCTCTCTTTGTGGACGCGGTCCTGTGACAGTGGCAGTCTCCAGCTTCGGGTCCCCTTCCTACTCACCTCAACAAGAGGTACTTTAACATGGCATCGGAATTGGCCCAACACCTACAGCTGCCCTCGATTGACGCTCTGGTCTCGGCCCTTTATTCTTCCACCCGTCTGCCGGGTGATTCGGACGGACTGCTGTGACCGGAGGATCGTCGGACGGAACAGGCCCTCCAGCGAGCTCACGAGGCGGCCGCCTGGGCCGTCCGGGCCTCTTCCACAGCTTCCTTCTTTTCCCGCACGTCCTTGCGGTGGCTTCGACAGCTCCAGGAGCGCCTTCCAGTGTCTGACCTTCGGGCCAGCCAGGACCTCAACAAACTTCTAGCTGCGGCAAGTTCGCCTCTGACGCCACTCTCCAATCAGCTCGCTTTGTAACCAGGGCAATGGGGGCTGCGGTTGTAGCCAGAAGAATGCACTGGCTGAGAAGTTGGTCGGTGGATGCACGCCACAAGTGGCGCCTTGCTTCCGCTCCCGTACGGGGCCAACAGCTCTTTGGGGAAGCTTTAGACCCTATCCTCATCGAGTCGAGGGATAAGCGGAAGGTCTTGCCTTCCATCACCCGTAAGAGCTCCTTTCGCCCCTCTACATTTTTTCGATGCTCTTCCCGGTCTTCATATCAGGGTCCCGGGTTCGGGAGATTTCAAGGCCAGTTTGGATCCAGACAGTGCCAGGGGCAGTAAGGGCAGACAATTCAGGCAGCCCTTTCGAGGCACAGGGGGTCGCCCCTTCCGTCGGGCTAAGTAATCCCTCGCCCGATCCTCCCATTGGGGGTCGCCTCACCCTCTTCGCTGACCAATGGGAGGCTACCACCTTGATGCGTGGATTCGGGAGACCTCCCAAAAATTACAGTGAGAGAATTTGAACAATGTAGTCAGTTGTGTCACTATTATCTTATTAGTTTCAGGAACATTTTATAATTGTATAGCAAATAGAAATCTTTTACTTTTGCAGAATGAAAGATAACTGTTTTGAATACTCAGAGCCTACCATTGATAAGTATTGAAGTATATGGAAATTGGACTTTTTTTTAATGAATGAAGAAATTAACATAAAGGAAAGTAAAAAAAATTGATGTAATTCAATTTAAATCACAATCTCTTTGGGAGCCCTCCTGGATTCTCAGATCTTAGCCCAGAGAGCAAATGACAGTAATGGCCAGGAAGGCCTTTGAACAAACTCATCTTGTGTGACAATTGTATCCTTGGCAGGCCATTCTCACAGTCACTCATACCTTTATCATTTCATGCTCGAATCCTGTGAAATGTTCTATAATGGTGCTTCCCCTGAAGACTACTCAGATGCCACAACTGGTTTGGAATGTGGCTACACAAGTAGTTATGGATGTTCCTTTTTTGTCCATTTAACATTTCTACTCTACAAGCTACAGAAGACACTAGTTGGTTTCTGGGTGCAGTTCAGCATATTCTCTCTTATTGAGCACTGAGTGGCCTAGGACTTGGTTATCTGCAGGGCAGTTTTTCTCTTGTCATCTTTTCCTGTTCAATAAAATCTGTAAGGGTTGGCACATTTCACATCCCAATTATAAAGCATTGTGATTTTGTGAGATCTAGGCAATATTTATGTATTTTATATGTTAAATTTATTTGCCACCTCTCTCACTGTGGGGCTGCTCCGTGCCTTCTCTGTAGCTGTATTGTCTTGTGAAACATCATTTCCCCTGAGCTTCGTAGGACCCCAGTGCTGTTGAGATTTTTAAAGCTGTGGAAGTGTGACTCTTCCAATAGAGATAGGAGGGGTTCATTGATTTACTCACTGGCAGTTTATTGCTTATTGTTAACAATAGTTTTCAGTTGGTGAATTTCCAGGATGTTGGGCCATCTATTACTATCAGTTTTTGTATTTTATTACTTCTGTAGCTGTTTAAATCCTAACATGTAAAGCCCAAACTTTCTTCAGTGGTTGAGGCAGTTTAGAAATTGATAGATGAAAAATTCTCAGAGTATTATACACTGATTTTGAATGAATCAATAATAGATACACTATAAAACACACATTAAATATTATATTTCTCATTATGTGTCATTTCTTTTTTTAGAATTGGCTTGATACTTCAAAGGAAATCAAGAAGCAAATTCGCAGTAAGTGCTCCAGTCATATCTCTTATTGTCACACTGCAGGTAGTCCTTGATATATGACTGTTCATTTAACAATAATCTGGAATTACAATGACCTCAAGAAGAGTGCTTTACAGCTTGTAAAGTATTTCTGGTTGTCACATAATGTTCCATCAATAACCCCCATGTGATTGTGATCTGGATGCTTGGCAACCTGTTCTCACAACTGGTTGCTAAGCGCTGCACGATCATGTGATCGCCATTTGCAATCTTTCTTGCTGGGTTCCCCAAAAAATCCTTCTCATCTCTGGGGGCTGGGAGCTGAGCTCTTTCGGTAGGGTGCAGAAATGGAGCTGAACGAGTTATCTTCCATGCACTGGATTTGGATTTCAGCTCCCTCTTGTTTCTGGGGGATGGCTGAAAGCTGCCTGCCAAAGGATTTCAGCTCCCCTCTATGAATGGAGGGGAGCTAATTCCTTTGGTGGGGTGTAAAAATGGGGCTGAAATCCTTTTTGTGTGTTTTTATTGCCTAAATACGAAAAACAGATGGCTCCCTTCTATGCTTTAAGGCTGAGATTGCACACTTAATTTTGTCAAACCTTCTTATGTAATGTTTCATTTTAAATAAAACATTTATAATAAAACCACAAATTAATATAATAATAATTTCAGAAGTTTACAATACTGTATTTACTGTATTTATAAGTATGTTAAGATTAAGATTGTTAGAAATCTTCTTCAGTGTGTGCAGTGTTAAATGATCTAGATCTTTCTAGAATAAGAAGAGTTAGATTAAATCTTTATCAGTATACAGTATATTGTCTTAGGTTCTGGTGAACTTTCCAAGTCATCTGTTAGAAAAGTTCCTAGAAAAATCAGGCTTTTGAAAAGTGAACAGATGCAAATACTTTATCAGTCTGGCACAATACTCCAAAGCTCATTTGGTAAAACTGCATAATCTAATCTGGTATTAGTAGTACAATGTCTGTTAATCCTATTTTGATTTTCATATAAAGAATGCAAGAAATTTTTCTCCTCCTTTGTAACTCTTGTGATTGGAACATACTGATCAAGTTGTCTGTTACCTTACCTTTAGCTAAATATATTTCTTTCATTTTGGTATATTTTAGGTTTTTTTTATTGTGAGCATTTTGTAAGAGTAGTGAGGCTGCTCACAAGGTGTTATACAGACAAATAAACAATATGTACAGTGTCCCTTGTTGTCCATGCTTTTTGCCTCTTTTTTGTATATTGATGCATGTGGGAAATGATGAAAAGGCTTTTGTGTATGTTTATAGTACTTGTTTCACAGTCTCATTATCCACTGTTGTTCATCTGGAACAGAAGCGCTGCAAATGGGCGCCACCTGTACAGTCTGTTTTAATGATTTGCTTGTATAGCAGCTCGGGAGTTTTAACAATTCATTGTTCTGCATCTATATAGTTCATTATCAATAGAGTAACCTTAGATCAATCAAATATTTTTAAAGTATTATTATTAGAACAAATATTACTGAAAAATAATGAAACATATAAAATTTAGAAAAATAAAAAATAGGCATAAAAATATGGAGAGGTGGAGAGAGAAGTGAATGAAATTGGCTTCCTTTAATCATTAGCAATGGTTTTCATCTCTAATAATGACTCATATTCTGTTTTAGAGATGACCTTCAACTACAATGTCCTCCCATATGCCCTTGATAAAAACCAAAGGTATAAGTGAACAATTTAAACTTTTTTTAACAAGGACTGGAGCAAAAAATAGGATTGACAAATCAGCTGACACAGGAAGAAAGACTGAAGAAAATAAAACAGACAAATCAACAATCGGAGAGACAGGAAGATACCTTTGATAAGGAGATTGGGATATGGGCAGACAACGGGGAGAATTGGCAGCATAAGATTGTACTGGGAGAAATGTTTAGATTGAACAAAAAAGAGAGAAATGAAGATAGAGATAAAGATGAGGAGTGTGGGAGGCGAATTAAAAAATGGATAAGAATTGAAGCACTAAAGAGGAAAAGAGATGATGGATAGAAAAATTGCCCTTTAAATATTAAAGTAGCCTGATTGTAAGCTAAGGAGGCAGAAATAAAATTAGATAGGGGAAATATTAGAACATAAATTGATTATAGAATGAATAATAGAAAGATTAGAAGTTTACAGATGTTAGGCATTTTTCTTTTATGTACGTTTAAATATAATGATTACATAAATTTGATTAATGTGATAGAGATTATTAACAATGTTAGCGCAAATTGGATCAATATGAATGATACCTAGTTAAATTTGTTCATATATAATAGAGAAATGTTTAGATTGAACAAGAAAGGTATAGATGAAGATAGAGACAAAGATGAGTTAAGCATTTTTTGTTTATATATGTTTGAACAATATAATGAGGATTACCTAAATGTGATAAATGTGATAGAGATTACTAATACTGTTATTGTGAATTGGATTAATATGAAAAAATGGATAAGAATTCAAGCACTAAAGAGGAGAAGAGATGACGTTAGGCATTGTCCTTTTATGTATGTTTAAATAATATAATGAGGATTATATAAATTTGATAAATGTGATAGAGATTATTAACAATGTTAGTGTGAATTGGATCAATATGAATGATACCTAGTCAAATTTGTTCATATATAATAGAGAAATGTTTATATTGAACAAGAAAGACATAGATGAAGATAGAGATAAAGATGAGGAGTTAGGCATTTCTTGCTTATGTATGTTTGAACAATATAATGAGGATTACTTAAATTTGATAAATGTGATAGAGATTACTAATACTATTATTGTGAATTGGATTAATATGAATGATACCCAGAACCAACTCTGTTCACACACAATATGGATGTATATTTAAAAAAAATAATAAAAAATATATTAACAATTCCTCAAATAATCACCAATAAAAATCAATATTGAAATAGGCTAACATTCTCAGAATTGGCTCCAGAAGACATCCAATTTATGGAATCTCCTTTTTCTATTTCACCTGGCCCTGATGGATTGTCAGGAGATTTTATAAAGAATTTAAAGAAATTTTAATACTTGAATTTTTATTTTTATGCAATACTTTGCACCAAGGGGATCCTTTACTAGAGTCTTGGAAACAGTCTAATATAATTTTGATCCTTAAGTTGGGCAAATATTTCCAGGATTTGGCACCATATATGTCCATTTCATTTCTTAACATGGACTGTAAACTGTACACTAAACTGTTAGCTAATCAACTGATTAAAAGTAAAATTATTCTTATGGATCAATTTGTCTTTATTTCAAGTTGAAATACATCTATCCCATCAAGAAATTATTAAACATTATTTAATATAGTAAGATTAATCTTCCCTGGCTATTTGTTATTTAGATATATTTAAAGTTTTGATTCTCTGGAAATACAATTTTAATACAAATATTAATTAAATATAAATTTGTATTAATTAAATATAAATATATATTTATGGACCAACTAAAGTTCAGATAAGACTTAATAGTTATGATTCAGATCCCAGTACAAATTTAAGAGGTACCAACAGTGTTGCTCTTTATCCCCTTTATTATCCAACCTAGCCATAAAAGTGTTGGCAATAGCATTTAGATCCAGTAATCAGATTTGTGGGATGAAAATGGGAGGTAAGACATAGCTTTTAAATCTATTTTCAGATTATATGATTTTGACTCTCTCAAACACTTCTTACTCATCCAGCTATACTAAGGAGGAGTTAAAGGAATTTGCAGAAGTGCCAGGACAATAAGTTAATTTTCATAAATCACATCTGATGCTTTTTCATACACTCCCAAAAATTCAAAAGGATATTTTCATACTTTTAGTGATTCCAATTATATAAATAACTTTAAAACATTTAGAATGTACTATTATTAAAATATCAGTAATAACCTATATAGTTATATACCGGTATCTATTGATCGATATAAATCTATTAATAAAAAAGCTATATACAGTACCAGCATGCAAGAAATTAAGGAAATGGAAATTGCGCTTCAAAATATTTCAATGTTTTAGATGAATTGCAGCAGTAAAGATGAAGATCTCACATGGCTTAACTTTTTATTCAATGCCTTCCAGTGGTAATTCCAGTGCAGGCTTTAAGACATTGGGGTGGGGCTGGGGGGGGGGGGAAGAATACATGCTTTCATGCAAAATAATTGAGAGTAAATACAAGGATTCTATACTGATCTCAGACACAGGGAGATGCATTAATCTCAAATGGTATGGGCAAAACAATTTAAAAACTGGCATATTAGTAATTTTACAATATAAACAAAACAGTTTCTTACAACAGAGTTTCTCTTCCATCCTTCGTGTCTACATTTTTTCCTATTTGTGGATAAAAATAATGTTTACTTTGAATGTTTTCATTTTTTCTCCCATGTATTCTCTGGGGAATGTGTTAAATGTAGATTTGCCATGGCAGTTCACCTTTAATGTGAAGTTTTACCCACCTGACCCTTCACAGTTAACAGAAGAAATCACCAGGTATGCTATTAAGCATTATTGAATGGAAATCCTACATTATTTAGGGTCTCTTGGAAAATCTGTAAAATATTACATTTCACAAGCCTAAAGAAAATGGCCAAATTTAAAAAAAGCTATTAGCTGCTATTGCTTTTCTCTGTGTTTGATTTGTAGTATTTTTCATAAATCTATTATAGAAATGTATATACAATAATTACTGCAGATAAATACCATTTAAGAAAAACTAATCATTTAATGGCAATGTTTTTATTGAAAAAAAGAATAAGTTAAAGCAGAAAAGCAACAATATTGAATCCACTGCAGATAATTCAAAACATAGATCATAACCTGGGCAAGTCAGGGAGGAAACACTATTGTAACTCTGACATTTCTATGGTTATGGTTAAGTGTGTGTGTGTGTGTGTGTGTGTGTGTGTGTGTGTGAAAAAGTATACTACTTAAAAACTAGTAGTCAGAATAATTGCACTAAGACTTCCCTGATAGTATAATTTCCAGCTTTATATGAGAAATAGGTTGTATTTGGGGTTTTTAGAATAGAATAGAATAGAATAGAATAGAATTTTTTATTGGCCAAGTGTGATTGGACACACAAGGAATTTGTCTTGGTGCATATGCTCTCAGTGTACATAAAAGAAAAGATACGTTCGTCAAGAATCATAAGGTACAACACTTAATTATAGTCCGGGTACAAATAAGCAATCAAATCATATTAGGAACCAGTCAATGTAAATCGTAAGGATACAAGCAACAAGTTACAGTCATACAGTCATTAGTGGGAGGAGATGGGTGATGGGAACGATAAAAAGATTAATAGTAGTGCAGACTTAGTAAATAGTTTGACAGTGTTGAGGGAATTATTTGTTTAGCAGAGTGATGGCGTTCGGGGAAAAACTGTTCTTGTGTCTAGTTGTTCTGGTGTGCAGTGCTCTATAGCGTGGTTTTTGCAGTTATTAAAATATAACCTTTTTATAATAAATAATTTCTCTGTTTGCAGATTACTTTTGATGTAGATTTTTAAAGTGTTAAAAATAGAGAAAAATATTAAGCTTTTTGTGGGGAAAATAAAAGGAAGGAGTATTATGAATGTTCGTTAACGTGAGTTACATATAAAGTAATAAAGGGAATAGGATAAAAAGGAAACAAACAAATAAATAAAATTTGTCAGACAATTATCATTGTTCTTTTTCTTAGGTACTTCCTTTGTTTGCAGCTTCGTCAGGATATTGCTTCTGGACGTCTACCATGCTCTTTTGTGACCCATGCTCTGCTTGGTTCATATACTTTACAAGCTGAACTAGGTGACTTTGATCCTGAGGAGCATGATAGTGGTTACATACAGGAATTCCAGTTTGCACCTAACCAGACAAAAGAGTTGGAGGATAAAGTAGTAGAATTACACAAGACACACAGGTGCGTCATGTTCCAAGTAATTGATTTGTATGCATTTTTGTTTGCTTGTGGCAGATAATGCTCATGCAATTAAAAACAAAATCTATAACCCTAGGCTGTAGTCAGGCATTATGTAATATAACCCTGCCACTCCCTCATAAATAGGTAAATTAATCAAGAGATTGTTATTAATAGCATACAAATAAATAAGGAGAGAAAGGAAAAAATAATGAAAATAATAAACTTCAATCATTCACTGAAGAAGTAAAAACAAGGGGAGAGAAGGAAATGAGCGTTAGAATAAAGTTTTGGGAGAAAGATCCCATAATATTTCCCAGAGGGCAAGTCTGCAATTAAGAACCAGTGGTAACAAAGTTTTAATTTGCAGGATACAAGTAAGCATAACAGTAAAAGCAGTGGTGGGATTCAAATTTTTTTACTACCGATTCTGTGGGCGTGACTTGGTGGGCATGGTGTGGCTTGGTGGGCGTGGCAGGGGAAGGATACTGTAAATCTCCATTCCCACCCCACTCCAGGGGAAGGATACTGCAAAATCCCCATTTCCTCCCGATCAGCTGGGACTCGGGAGACAGAGAATAGATGGGGACGGGGCCAGTCAGAGGTGGTATTTACCGGTTCTCCGAACTACTCAAAATTTCCGCTACTGGTTCTCCAGAACTGGTCAGAACCTGCTGAAACCCACCTCTGAGTAAAACATATGGAAAAAAGTTCATAGGAACACAGGAACTTAAAAATGCAAGATATTTTTCAGCTTCCATATGGTTATGAAATTATTTCTGAGTACTATTTGGAAATTTTAAAACAAAGATGACTAGAAACTAGGGATTTCTCCCCCCCCCCCCCCTTCTTGATTACATTAAAGAAACTCAACAGTACAAAAAAGTTGTTCAATAATGCAGGGAGTACTGTTTGAGACAAACATCTTTATTACTTCATTAGGATTTTCATAAAAGCAGTAGCCCTGGCTATTCTTCATCTTGAGAGATAATACAGTTTGAATCCCTCAAGAGCAAGAGTTCGGTTCTTTTTTTCTTGCTTAAATAGTAGATGTTCGAAAAGCACCAGGGCATTTCCCTTTGTTGTTTGAGCTTTTAAAATTATCAAAATGTTGGTAACCAACTATCAGATATTGATGTAACACTTTTTTCTGGCATGCCTGTGCCAAGTGTGTTTCTACTCCAGTATGTTTTGATAGTTTTCACAAATGCAAAGACTGGAAGCGATTATATTTGAAAATGGACTCTCCTTCAGCATGAATAATACAATGTTTGAGATGTTTAAAATGGATGGGATTCAAAGCAGTGCTCCCCCTTGCAAAAACTGGCCATATCTAGAAACAAAATACTGGCTTAGATAGACCATGGTCTGAGTAGCAAGGGCTATGTTTTTATATACTAATAAGAACACAACATAACATAATATTGATTTTTTATATTTATTTTCTAAATATTTGCAGGGGTTTGACTCCAGCACAGGCAGATTCCCAATTCATAGAAAATGCCAAGCGGCTATCCATGTATGGAGTGGATTTACATCATGCTAAGGTATTAGTCAACATTTCTATAGAAAATGAAATTTTATTTAGAAAATGTAGTATATTCATGTACTTAAAAATACCTATTCTACAATATGCATGATATTGTTGTTTGTGAGGAAAGGAAGAGAGTGTTGTTGCTGGCGCCAAATCAATCTGAAGGGAGATTTGATTAGAATACGGGAAGTAGAATTCCTGGCAGATGTGTGAATCAGTCTAAATCCATCCTGTATCAGAGATGTAGTCCTTGATATATTCTATTTCTCCTGCTTGAAAGACAGGGATATTTGGAGAATAATTTGAAATCCATAGTAGATATTTTTAACATTTTTATTGCATATATGTCATTTCATGCTCGTTTAGGCTTGTTTTAATCAAGAGCTGTATCTTCTGAACACCATTCTCTTGCCGCATTCTCCCTTATATATTCTCTCCATATACAAGCAAATTGCTGCTTCTTCCATGATCATACTATTGGGGGGAAATTACCTTTCCCCAGTGCTGCTGCTTCTGTAGTAGGTGGTAGGTGGGAAGAGAGAAGTGATGCTATTTGCACATAACACCATTTCTAGTCCCAGATTCTGTAAACCGGCTATGTAAATAGTACATTTACTATTACAGGTTTTGGAATTTTGAGATCAGGTAGGGGACACCAATATTCTAGTCAGTGTTTTTTTTCTAGCTGATTTGCTGGAGAAAGTTCTACTGAATCAGCCTTCTCCAGCAAGTCATTGAAAATCCTGGAATGGCAAAACACCTATTTCATCCTCTCCTTACTCAGCAAAGAAAACAAATTGCCAGTCTAAGTATCCAGAACTTTTATTAGCCCATTGCCATTTGAAAAAAAGAAAAAATAAATAAATCTGAGCACTTGCCCTAAAGGGATATTTGTGAAGCTGCCAAGCTGCTATTCACTCAGTACATTTAAAGGACCATTGTTAACTGTATTAATGTAAGACTATCATGCTGGCAGTTTCACAACTAGGAACTTTTCCTTATTGTTATAAGCATATTGCTGCAGTTAGTACAATGGAGGAAATGGGGAAGTAGTGAACGTTCCAAAATGATCTGGAAAAGTAGGTGGGATGAATGAAAATTCCACAGAGAAAGTATTGTACACAACTTTTAGCATATAGGAGTGTGTATATGTTTGCTTTCCCCCCAAAAAATTTCATCTATAAAATACTTTATTGTAAAATATTTATTGTAAAAAATTTGGGTTTTCCCATGCTTTCGTTTTAAAGCAGGATAGGTCTCCTCTACTAATAGGAAGACCACTAGCCAAATATTTAGATAGTTAATGACTTGAAATATTAAGTACAATATTGCATACTACAAAATTGAATGGATTAAACAATATATTGCAGATTATTGATCATTAAACTTTTTAAAAATGTGTTTTGTTTCCATTCATATGATGGATTTCTATCTTCTGTCTACTGTTTTGATATTCAGTTAGTATATCCAACTTTATATAACAAGGCAATGACTTATACTTTTACAATATTTCCTTCATTATCAACTGCCTATCTGTCCACTTCTGAAGTATTTTCTTAGATTCAGTATTGTTGCTCAGCTAAATTTCCATGTCTTTTAAGATAATCTTCTCTACTCCTGTTGCCTCATTGTCTGCCTCCCTGTGTGTATTCCTACTGTAATCAGGTTGAAATTTCTTTCATTCTTAATTTGATAGGATTCTGAAGGTGTGGACATCATGTTGGGGGTTTGTGCCAATGGGCTACTCATTTACAAAGACAGACTTCGAATAAATCGTTTTGCATGGCCCAAAATTTTGAAGATTTCTTATAAACGCAGTAATTTCTATATTAAAATCAGACCAACTGAAGTAAGTATATAAATATCATGATTTACATATCAGAAATTGTATGAATACATGTCAGGTAGTTCAATAGTTCATAGTGTGATATGTGTCTGCCTGGTAAAGTTTTTCTTTTTTTTATCATACTAGATCTGTTGAAGAGCCATAGTGCAAAGCAGCCATAGCTACTCAAAGGCTTCTTTCAGCTGGTGCATGGCCTTCCTGAGATGTTCTCTATATTGAATATGTCTAAAAACATATTCTCCAACACTTTGATATTTCTACAGTATTTTGTTTTCTTGTTGCTTCATATTTCAGAATCATACACCAGTTCGGATCCATAAGTAATGAACAGTAAGACATGTTTTTAAAGCATTGGGTGCTCACTAATAATTCATAAGCAATTAAAAAGATTCCAAATGCCATTCAAAAAAATTGTCCTACAAATGAATTAGTATGGAATCTAATCAATTGTAGACTTGCTTTTTGACACTTACCCAGATGTGTACTGTATGCAGCTCATTAAACCAGTGCAAAGATTAATTGTACAAAAATGAATGCATGTTTTTGCCTGAACATTAACTATAATAGGAAATAGAGACACTATCATTTTCATTCTTAATTATGTCAGACCAGTTCCTACTTTGCAGCAATTTTGTCTTGTTTAGAAATAGCTTTTCTGTATGTTAAATGTTATGGAAAAGACTTCCAAGAAAGCGTTTAGTTAGTCATCTGTACAGGTAATCCCCGGGTTACGAGTATTCCCTTAGTGAACATTCGAACTTACGTGATAAGCGCCCCCTAGCATTTGCGAACAAGGCCCGAAACTACGAATCTTGCAGCACCACCGCAGAGGCTCTGCAACATTCGTCCTGCACGTTGCCGGCCGAAATGGAGCTTCTGAGGGGCGGATCTGGCCCTCAGAAGCCCTGTTTGGGCATCCAGAGGCCTCGCTCGGCATATTGCCGGCCAAAATGGAGCTTCTGAGGGGCAGATCCAGCCCTCCGACACTCCGTTCAGCCCTCCACAGGCTTCCCCCGGCCCATTGCAGGCTGAAATGGAGCCTCCGGGGGCAGATCCTGCCCTCAGAAGCTCCATTTCGGCCGGCAACCTATGAGGAGACTACTTGCTAGATCTTCACAAGGTAAGTGACCGGCGCGGCAGGTTGAGGGGGGGGGAAGCAGTTGTGGGGAGCATGAGGTATTTCAGTGGGTCGGGGGTTGGGTGGTCTTAGGCAGGTGGCCTGTTCCATCAGTAGGCCCCCCCCATGGCCTTCCCCACCCTGAAATATCTCATGTGCATTTAACGAGCTTCGCATTCAATTAGCGAATGCGTGGTCGAAAGGAGGGAGTGATATCGTTCAAAGTACGAGATTCACTCCCACGAATCCTCGGGTTACAAATGGAATGGACAGGCTCCATTACATTCGTAACTCGAGGACTACCTGTTTACATTATGTTTGAATTGTAGCCTCTGAGTGAGGCATTTGAGCCCCTGGTTTAGAGTTGTTAATTAAATTGCATTCTAAGAGATGATGGTGACAATGATGGTGATGATGATGATTTTTATATTTAACTCAAGGCAGTGAACATACCCAATACTCCTGCCTCTTTTCCCCACAACAAAAACTGTGTGAGGTGGTTTGGATTAAGAGAGGGTGAGTGGCCCAAAGTCACCAGGCCTAGAACTCTCCTGGTTTCTAGGCCAGCACCTTAACCACTGCACCAAGTGACTGAAAACGATTACATTAAGTTTAAGAGTAAATGAAATCAAATGCTAACAAAAATTAATTCCCATTGATTTAGTCTGATAGATACAGTATGTACAATTGGAGCTGTAATCTTTATTTTTTAAAAATAAAATTTAGTTTTCATATGAAACTCAATAAAAATAAACATATTTTTTTACACTTATAATGCTTATTGAAGGAAAGCTATGTATGAAAAGTTGTCAGTAGGATCCCGGGAACCAGCCAGTAAAGACATCCAAAACTTATTTATAAGTACCGGGGAGGGGTGTTCTTTATTTTCTGTAACTATAAGTATCTGTAATTGAGAGCAATAATGAAAATGAATCATAATACGAAATATAATATTGAAAATGAGGTCTAAACAGTTAGCTAGCGCAAACGGTTTTCAAAAATTCTATTAATCTGATTGTATTAATTTTTTTTCAGCTGGAACAGTTTGAGAGTACTATTGGCTTTAAGCTGCCAAATCATAGGGCTGCAAAACGATTATGGAAGGTTTGTGTGGAACATCATACTTTTTATAGGTAAAACTTACATTTTTAATTAGTGGGTTATGGGATTTCCATGGCTTTTATGTTTTTGAGGAAAAGTTTTAAATATGAAAAGAGCTTTTGATAAATGAGCTTCCTTTTAGCCTGTGACAAAAATACACATTCCTTATAAGTACCTTTCAGTTGTTTGTGTCTCATATGCAGTTTGATTTGGTCCTAATTTATTCCCTTGGTCTATCATGACATGGTGTTCACAGTGTAAAATTCTTTGTTTTGCGAACCTACAGTATTAAAAATAACAAAACAAAAGGCCCCTAGCTTTTCCCCTCAAGCTATATGCTGGATTTTTCTCCTAAAATATTGTTATGATACAATAAATGATAAGTTGATTATTTCTTTAGTCATCTGTAATATGACACAGTTTGCAAAATGTTTATGCTAGGCAATCTGTAACATATTGATAGATACCTAGGGCATCAATAGTAAAAATGGACAATAAATGACTCAATAAATAGAATGAAAGGGTTCTGGTAAAAATAGATTTTTGTTTTGAATCCTAATATTCTCCCATCTTTAAGCCACATTTCTTCAATATTGTTATAGTAGATTCTCTGTGTTCCCGTTGATAAAATGTAGGCTGCAATAACTTAGCTATGGTAATATAGAATATTTTGTTACAGGGGAATTTGCCATAGAAAGAATTTTGAGTGAAAACAACATTGCCTTATTATTCCAGTTTTCCCTGCAGACAGAAAGTGCTGCTACTGTTCATTGGCTTTTTGACCTGCAAACCACGTCTACTTTTTGCTTTCTAGTGAAAGCTTCAGCAGACAAATTATTGGACTCAAGAACTAGATTTATCCCAGGCTTCTTTTTCCTTCTACTGGGAATTCAATTTTACCTGCTATTTGTTTTTCTTACCTAAAAATGCTGGTTTGTCCAGTTTACTCTTATTTTTAATTAATAATTAAAGTCATTCACATATACAGTCTATAGCCTGCTTGCAATTGAAATCATTGGGGTTTGATTATACACTTTATGGAAGACTGCCCTTATATATGATCAAGAATTTCCAAGCACAAAATGCAACACATATGTTTGTAAGAGCTAAGTGATCATGTTAAGCTTATTTGCTACATCTGTTCTACAGGAGTTAGGTTGTTTTCATTCTAATTTAAGGAGCTAGTTTTAGCCTCTAAAACCTTAAGTGGTTTAAGACAAGGTTATCTGAAAGAGCATGCCTATCAATATCAAACTGCCCAGCATATGGGACTCTGTTTTCATTCATTCCTGAAAATGATTTCACTGGGGAGGACAATTGAATGGTGCAACTCACAGTTGTGTGCAAATAAAACTCAAATCTGCATTTGTGCATTCTGTTGATTAGAGTCTCATTCTGTTCTATTTAAAAGCCTGATCAGGGTGGCAGAAAATACTGGGACCTTGAAAGCATTAATGCTAAAGACTTTTTGATTCAATCCTTATACAAGAATAATTCAGAAATCAACAACGTTTTATTAGAGGTGGAAGACAGAAAAAAAAAGAACCCTAACAGTAGGAAAAAGGAGAGTGAACTGCACAAAACTTATTATCATGTATTAATATCTTCTGGCATCACCATTTTAATTATAGCATTGACAGTCTTTAAATTTGTCAGAAATGATGTTTCTATTGGAAACATTGGTAATCTTTTATTGGAAAGAAGCAAGGCTCTGCAAGGAATGACTTGGTATGGAGGAGAAGTTGATGCTCTTTATGAGGCTTTAACAGCTCTAACGGTTTCTAAATCATTTATTTTGCATTCCATTTGTTATCAGGTAGTTTTTATATCTGTTACATTATACTTACATATTACTTGAATTCTGGATTGAAAATATGTCCTTCTGAGATTGCATACCTTTTTCCAGAATTGGCCATTTTGTGCCTGAATCCACATTTTTAATAGTATAAAAGATCTTTAGGATTATATTAATGCTAAAGATTACACTAATGCTAGTTAAATTGTGGTTTACTGATCACAATTGCGACCAACAACTCCATCACTAAATGAAGTGGTCGCTAAGAGGGAAATCATGTGACTGGACTGTGCTTTCATTTGCCTGTTCTACCCCCCCCCCCCGCCTTCAAATTGGAGGTCACTCTAGAGGTGCTGGGAGAACTTTCACAAAACTGACCAGACTAATCAGTTTCACACCTTCGGTTTTTGTTTGCTTCCTAACCATTCTCTCCCCCCCCTCCTGGAATGCTCACCCCAGCAATGGGATAATTAGCAAGAAGTAAATTAATGTTTGTATTTACTTTCTTGTAATTCCTTACCCTCCAATGAGAGTAAGAAGGCACACGATGGGGAATGCACATTGGAAGTAGTGCAAACAGCCTGATTTATTTCCCACTCTCCAATCTCTCTGCTTTGCAAGGAAGGAATGGGTCAGGCACAGGTGAGATTGCCTGCAGAAATTGATGGATTTTTCCTTCTCCCTCTTGCGGATCAGAGAGCTTGGAGTAAGGGATTATAAGAGAATAAGCCGGCACATTATTGGGAATTGTGACATGCTCACAACTGCCAATGCCAGTACATTGCTTTCAATGCATGCCTTCTTACTCTTTTGTAATCCCATCCTCTCAATCTTTGCTCTGCAAGGAGGAAAAAACAAGTCAGGCACAGGATAGCACTGAACGCAATGGCGGTCACATGAATGAGGGATGCTGCACAGATTGTAAATATAGGCATTAGTCTTGAAGTTATTTTTTTTCAGAACCGTTGTAATTTCAGTCACTGAACACGGCAATTGATGAGGACTATCTGTATTCAATCTAGTGATTGACTAATGCTTTGGATTATAACCCTTAGAAATCTGTATATCAGTTCTAATCTTTTTCCCCCTGAAGATAATTAACATGAGGAATAAGTTTACTGACACTAGTGTGCAATCTACCCGTAGAAATTGCTTTCCAGACAATATATAAAGAAATGTTCATAACAGAAGTCTTACTGCTACAACATATTAGGGCAGAAATCTTGGTTTTCTAACTTTAGATGCTATTGAATTACAACTTTCATCATACCACATATTTAGCTGGCAGGGGCTGCTGAGAGTTGCGAAGATTTTAAGATTTCAAGATTTCATAGCCCTAAATAAACTTCTTTGGTCCTAGATGATGTAAAAATGACTTTCCATGAGGCAATGATTAGCAAGCAAAGATGGAGAACGCTGCTGATGGGATCAGGGATATCAATGGAATGTCCTAGGAAGAGCTACTCTCACTTGTGGAGATGCCAGACACTTATTAAAGCCACTAACAATTGTGTCTGATTCAATTGTACCGAATTTAATTCTGAAGCACCAAATTACACTTTGCTTTAGCTTAAAACCTGCATTAAGAAAAATGTGTTCTGAAATCAAAGAGAAACTAAAAATTTGTAGGAATTTAGTGCTTAATAAACTGCACCAGTGTTATAGTCGGTTTTGGAGCCTGGTATGCATTTTTTTTAAATGTACACACACCAGCAAAATGTTGGAAGTGGTTAACTTTTTAATAAAATAAATGCATAGTGTGTGTCCTATCTCAAGCTGTATATGCAACAGAAGTGTTCTTAATGAAAGCTTAGTATCTATGGTAGTGATTATGGTCACCCAGTGAAGCAGGATCTACTCTAATTTCCCCTCCATGCAGATTTTTATGCCTGCTTTCTGTGACACCTGTGAGATTTCAAGGACTTTTTCTGTAATGGCCCAATCACTTTCTAATGACCTTTCCTACAAGCAATACAAAGTCTTTTCTTTAAAGTACTGTATTAGTTATCTTCAGCTAATGTACCGGTAGTTGTTTTTTTTACTGAACAGTGTTCTTTGTTGGTTAATGAATTGCAAATTAATGTCTTTAAAATTTCTGGTTTTTCTGTAGTGATAGATTTTTTTATTTTTTGGTGACATTTTCACATTGAACATCTTGTATAAAGAAACACCCAAGCATTTTTCATTCTTACTCTGAATAGGGACAAAAGCATGTTTCTAACAATGCCAATTGTTCTAGGTCCCCTACTATTTTATATTGCCTTCTTACAACTGATGCCATTATGCAGAAAATCCAAAGAAGTTCAAATCTTGATTTAACAGTATTAAATTCATAGTTTCTTTTAGAAAAAATAAAACTGGAAAATGATCTACTAGGCCATTGCTGTGACTTCACTAAGCATTTGGAAGATAAAATCACTCATATTAACTTGGAGTTGGACACCAGCTGGGCAAATCCAGCTGAGATAACAGGTTTATTTCTGGAATTATCTGGATTGTTTTCAGCATATAACTGCTAAGAAAATAAGGCAGTATCATCTACATTGTTAGCTTTGCCATCTGTTGATTAGTTCCTTGCTCTACCAGGTTGGTGAAAGCAGCCAGGGAACTGATAGGAACTGGATGTAGGTAATGGTATATGCCCTCCATCTTGAAAGAGGTGATGAGTAATCATCATCTAATCCAACTATTTTATAAAACTGTTGACAACTGTCAGTTACAACTTTGGATTGCCCTGGATGAAATTGGTTATCTGGATCCTATTTAGTTAGGAATCAGGCCCAAGTGGACAACCAAAACAGCACTGGTTGCTCTTTTTGATATTTGACAGAATGAGGAGAAAGGTAGTAAAATTCTCTTAATCTTCCTTGAACTCTGGGTGGCCTTCAATGCCATGGACCATGTTGACCTTTTGTACCAACAGCCAGGGTTGAAAGTCGGAGGGGCACTGGTCTTTGCTGATTAACCAGCTTCCTGAGTAGCTGGTTCTTAGTGGGAAGTGGGGAGAGATTGCATCCTCAGCCACTGTGCATGGGATACTATATGTTATTTATTCATTTAGTTTGTCATTTATTTATTGGAGTTTGTATTACTGTCCAGCTCTAATAATGAGGTTCACATAAAACAGTAACAACGAAACAGGATTTATTTATTCAATTTGTATAGCCACCCATCTCACGTTTGTGATTCAGTTCACACAGTTAAAAACAACCAAAGAACACAATCAGTAAAATTCAGGAAAGCAGTAAAAACACAGCAACCTCTGTTTCAAATATCAAATAAAATAAAATCCTAATAAAATAAAATCAAATAAAAAGCCTAATTAAAATAAAATCAAATAAAAAGCCCAATTAAAACCAAAGTTGAAACCGAAAACCCAGAAAGCAGGCAAGTACAAGTTGTGGATCAATCAATATAAACAGCTAGCAGTCTCCAAACTATAACCAGATCCCAGCCCATTGACACAACCATGTTTTTAGAGCATTTCAAAAGGTAAACAAGGTTGAGGCCAGTCTAACCTCCAGGGGAAGATATTCCAAAAGACAGGCACTGTGGCAGAAAAGGCTCACCTCCAGAGTTCTGTCAGATGATATTCCTTAATTGATAACCTGCCCTTTCTGCTTGCCATGATGGGATGGGTAGAAGCAGTCCCAAAAATAACCCAGCCCCATGCCATTTAGGTCTTTATAACAGCACCTTAAGTTGAAGCTGGAAGCAGACTGGCACCCAATGCAGCTCATGGAGCATAGGCTTAATATGCACTGAAGCTTCTGGATGTTTTTCAAGGGCAATCCATTTGGGAGCTGACCAGGGCCTAAGTGAGAGTAGAACCTCCCAGTTCAGGAACAGGTACAAGTGGTGTATAACCTGATGCTGTGCAAAGGCATCCAGGCCACGATTGCTAACTGTTCTTTAAGTAGGAATCATGTGTCCAGAAAATTCCTTAAATTGTGCACAGGGTTTGCTTGGGGTAATGCAACACATCCAGCTTCAAAAATGGTAAGCCCCCGGAACCTAAGGACCCAGAAGCCACTCAGTCTTGCTAGGGTTGAATTGAAGCTTGTTCCCCACCCGAATTCCCACAATCCCAGAGTTATAATGTGTGCCAGTTGTGGCCTTTCTTGAATCAAGAAGCTTTACTCACAGTCACTCATGCCTGTGTCACTTCACAGCAGAGGATTATTGCAATGTGTTTTCATGGGATTACCTCTAAAGTTCATCCTTGAAGTTTCAGCTAGTGTAATTATGTCTGTTCTAAGGTTTACCCATATAATACTATTATTGCTGCCAGTTAAGGTGCTAGTTGTCACCTTTAAATCTGAAATGGTTCAGGGCTGGGATACCCCTGCAGCTGCCTTCTCTGAATTGAATATAGTCGTTTAGTGCAAGGTGGGAGTGTGGACTTCTTGATAGTTCTACCATGAAGGGAGTGCCATCTTCAGGGAGCCCAGGCTCAAGTGTATTCAGCAATGATCCCTCTTCTTGGGAATACTCCCAAGATATTTGAATGAAACCATCCTTATTACATTAATGGAGAGCCATAACAAAATGATCCTTCAGAAATTCATTTTTAGACTAGTAAGATTATGTTGTCTGCAAATGGTGGCCATTAGATTAATTACAATCGTATTCTTGATTTGTATAAGCCTCACAGTCTTCCAATATGAAGCGGCATGTAAACTATAATAATTATGATTAAGACAACTTTCATCTTCATGTGCTCCTTGAATACTGTACCACCAGATAAGAACAGTCTCTGAGGAGAGGGAAATAAAAAATACTGTTTTGTTACTGGCATTTGTTTCATTTAAACTCAGAGATTTTATGCAGGTGTCTTTGAAATAAATAGTAATTCATATTATGTCTTTCAACGAATGATGTATATTCATGGTGTGCTTCTGAGGAGCTGGCACGCAAAAGAATGCAGCAGTTCCAACTGTCATTAATGTAAGCGGCTTAATCCAAGAGTGTCAACTTCCTTCATAATAGTTAGGGTTAGAGTTTGCCTCTTATTTTCTTCTCTCACTTGATTACCTTTTATACATTTAAATACAGACCTTCTAAAACAGCGGTTCTCAATCTGTGGGTCGCGACCCCTTTGGGGGTCGAACGACCCTTTCACAGTGGTCGCCTAAGAAAAAACACATATTTCCGATGGTCTTAGGAACTGAGACACCACTCCTCTATCCGTCTCCAGGCAGGTCCGCCCACATTGGAATTGGCTTTCCAATTCGCTGTAATTGGGCGTCTTGCTGGCTGAAAAGTGTTTCTTGACGAGGAAGGAGTGGGGCATCTTTCCGGCGACGCAGCTCCGATGCAAAGGCTACTGCGGAAAAGACCCCATTGCAGTCGCGCCGCTCGCCTATTCTTCTTCTTCTTCTTCTCCTTTCCCAAATAAACCCGGATCCTCCCTCCGTCGCTTGCCAGGCCGCCGCAATGTAAGCAATTGGAGCGGCTCAGCCACGAGCTTAATATGGGCCGGGCGGCAGGTGGGTGAGGCCGATCCGCCTCCTCCTCCCCCCGTGTCACTTGGCTGCCAATCGACAAAGGCGGGGAGGGGTCCAGCTGAGAGCCTCTTCCAGCAGGTGCTCCACAAACAAAACCCACCGGCGAGGCTTGAGGGCTCGTCTGAACTGGCAGACCGCTCGACAAAAGCTTGCAGGGCAAAAGCCACGCCTGAAGGTCTGGCCACGAATAACCTTCACTCGGAGCGGGAATAAGAACCCGTCTGTGGGTCGGGTCGGCTTAGGAAAGTGAGGGCAACCTTGCCTGAAAGGATCAGCGTTGAGTGTTGCATCCCCCTTCCGCGTCTTAAATACCATATGTGTCTTAAACCATTCCTGCCTGAGCAACTTGAGTTGTAGCTTTTCTCACCCCAGCGCTTTCCAACTGCGTTGGGACTATTAACTCCCATAATCCCCGCCCTGCTTTAAGGCTGCGTTTGCCTTCCCGTCCCGACACACAAACGCTTTCAAGTGTTAAGCAAAGTAAAAGTACAAGGAATCGCCCCCCCCCCCAAGGCTTCATCCGCTCAAGGTCACATCTTCATCCCGTGATCGCCACCCTTATTTCGGGAGCCTCCGGAGGGGGCGGGTGTGTGTGTGTCCCGAAATATGGGTGGCGATCAAGATGCGACCTTTCCTGACGCATTTTCGAGGGAAATGGAAGGAGTGGGTCCTGCTCTCCTCCTCCTCCAAGTTAAGAAAAGAGGTCTTTGAAATGCACTTATGCGGACCAGTCACATGTGTAGAGAGCAAACCATCCCATGACAATGGATCGTGTAGAGAAGAAAGTTAAGAAAAGAAAATATAGTGAGGATTTTTTACAGTATGGTTTTACCTCAATAATTACAGCAGGAATTGAGAAACCGCAATGTGTTATTTGTTGTGAAGTTCTATCAGCCGAATCTATGAAGCCGAACAAACTAAAAAGCCATTTTGATAGCAAGCATCCGAGCTTTGCCGGCAAGGATACCAACTATTTTAGAAGCAAAGCTGATGGACTCAAGAAAGCCAGACTTGACACTGGTGGCAAGTACCACAAACAAAACGTAGCAGCCGTTGAAGCTTCATATTTGGTGGCACTCAGAATTGCCAGAGCTATGAAACCTCACACCATTGCTGAGGATTTACTGTTGCCAGCGGCCAAAGACATTGTTCGAGTTATGATCGGAGACGAATTTGTTACGAAATTGAGTGCAATTTCCTTATGTAACAACACTGTCCGCAGAAGAATAGATGACATGTCTGCTGATCAGGTAATCCAGGAAATTAAATCTGCTCCACTTCAAATATTTAGTATCCAGCTTGATGAATCTACAGACGTTGCAAGCTGTTCACAGTTACTGGTTTACGTGAGGTATATTAATGATGGCGACTTTAAAAATGAGTTTCTTTTTTGCAAACCTCTTGAAACGACAACTACTGCACGTGATGTATTTGACACAGTTGGTTCATTTCTGAAAGAGTGTAAGATCTCTTGGGAAAAGGTTTGTGGTGTTTGCACAGATGGTGCTCCAGCTATGCTAGGATGTCGATCTGGATTTCAACGTTTGGTACTGAATGAGTCACCAAAAGTCATCGGAACTCACTGTATGATTCATTGGCAAATATTAGCAACGAAGACGCCACAAGAGTTACAAGAAGTAATGAAAAGTGTCATAAGTTCTGTCAATTTTGTAAAGGCTAGCACTTTAAACAGTTGACTGTTTTCGCAACTGTGCAACGAGTTGGAGGCGCCGAACAATGCTCTGCTATTTCACACTGAAGTGAGATGGTTGTTGAGAGGAAAAGTTTTAAAACGTGTTTTTGAGCTTCGTGATGAACTCAAAACGTTTTTTAATCAGAAAGCAAGACCGCAGTTCGAAGCACTTTTCAGCGATAAAAGTGAACTGAAGAAAATAGCTTACTTGGTTGACATCTTTGCCATCTTGAATGAGTTAAATTTATCACTGCAAGGACCAAATGCAACATGCCTCGATTTGTCTGAAAAGATCCGATCATTCCAAATGAAACTTCAACTTTGGCAAAAAAAATTGGATGAAAAGAAAATTTACATGTTGCCTACCTTATCTGCTTTCTTTGAGGAACATGACATTGAACCAGACAAAAGGATTACAATGATAATTTCTGTGAAAGAACACTTGCACATGCTTACAGATGAAATTTCATCGTACTTTCCAAATCTACCTGACACCCCATTTGCACTTGCCAGAAGCCCATTCACAGTCAAAGTTGAAGATGTTCCTGAGACAGCACAAGAGGAGTTCATTGAACTTATTAACAGCGATGCAGCGAGAACTGATTTATTTACAATGCCAGTTACAAAATTCTGGATCAAGTGTTTGCAGTCATATCCTGTTCTGTCTGAGACTGTGTTGCGCCTTCTTCTTCCATTTCCAACAACATATCTTTGTGAAACAGGGTTTTCCAGCTTGTTGGTTATCAAGTCTAAATACAGAAGTAGACTTGTTGTGGAAGATGATCTTCGTTGTGCTCTTGCAAAGACTGCCCCGAGAATTTCTGATCTGGTGAGAAAGAAGCAATCTCAACCTTCGCACTGACGTTGGCTTTTTACGCATACTGTTGTAAAATGTAGCAATGTAGTTTACTGTTGTTATATTAAGACTGTTACCCATGCTACACCATGCTTCAAGACAAAATTTCATTTATTTGTAATTAGAAATAAATATTTCACAATATATAATTACATATTGTTTTTGTGATTAATCACTATGCTTTAATTACGTTCAATTTGTAACAATGAAAATACATCCTGCATATCAGATATTTACATTACGATTCATAACAGTAGCAAAATTAAAGTTATGAAGTAGCAAGGAAAATAATTTTATGGTTGGGGGTCACCACAACATGAGAAACTGTATTAAAGGGTTGCGGCATTAGGAAGGTTGAGAACCACTGTTCTAAAACTTACTTTCTCTGTAATACTAAAATAGTCCTGTACTGTACTTAAGTCCTAGGATTCTTGCTAGGAACAAGAAATTGAATATAGAAAAATAGGGAATGTGGTAGAAAAGAAACTGTATGAACACTCAGTCTATTCTCTAAAACAGGGGTGTCAAACTCAATTTGATTGAGGGCCGCATCAGGGTTGTGTTTGACCTTGGGGGGCCAGGGTGGGTGTGGCCCGGCTGGGGGTTGCCAGCTCAACGTCACTCGTGTTGGGGGCGCCTCTGGTGGCCAGAGCGCTCTGCCAGCAAAAATGGGCTCCCAAGCTCCATTTTAGCTGCAGTGGCCTCCTGCAACCCTCTGCCAGTGAAAACGGAGTTGGGAGTGCCACCTGCGGCCCTTGCGAGCTCCATTTTCGGCTGCGATGGCCTCCTGCAACCCTCTGCCAGAAAACACAGAGCTTGGGAGTGCCACCCGTGGCCCTCGGGAGCTCCATTTTCAGCTGCGATGGTCTCCTGCAACCCTCTGCCAGCGAAAACGGACACAGCCCTCCCAAGCTCCGTTTTCACTGGAAGAGGCACTGTCCTTCGCTGTTTCCAGGGCGGCCCCGCGGGCCAGATCTAAGCAACCCCTGGGCCGGATCTGGGCCTCGGGCCTTGAGTTTGATACCCCTGCTCTAAAATATGAAGACTGCCATTGGAAAATATTTTTTGTCTGTTTCATAATCCTCTAGCATGCTGGCTGGGGAATTCTGGGAGCTGAAGTCCACATATCTTAAAATTGCCAAGTTTAAAAAATACTGCTCTAGCACAGGGTTTTTGAAACTGTCTCATGTAACTCTAGACTTCCACAAAAACTTGATAGGTTCTATAAGAGACTTAAGGGGAGAAATTCACTCATATGCTGCCAGTTTTTTCACTATAGCTTTGTCTTGATCTGGGGTTCCAGTATTTTCCTTTCATTATTTTCCTTTCCTTTCATTCCATGGCTTAAAAGCATTTGAAATCTTGCTCTAGCAAATGAATTACAATTTTTGGCAGGAACTTTATAATAAAATGTCCAGAAAAGAAATGTACAGACTTTTATAATTCCTAGAAATCAGTTGATATAATTTATTAAAGAAAAAAGGAAGTACTGTGTTTAGTGACTATCCTTTTACAGTCTGGAAATGACCTTGTTCACTTTTTCATGGTTGTAGGCTTGTATCACCAGAACAGCCTCCAAAAGCCAAATTTCTGACACTGGGCTCCAAGTTCCGTTACAGTGGACGTACCCAAGCACAAACACGCCAGGCTAGCAATCTCATAGATAGACCTGCCCCATACTTTGAACGGACCTCAAGCAAACGAATTTCCAGGAGTCTTGATGGTGGTAAGAGCTGGACAGAAACTATAGTGATTTTCTTATTTATTACTTATAAAAGAATCTTATACATTGGAATAGTGGTAACACTGTTTGTCCTTTAGCTTTCATGTAGTAAGTACATTTTTCATAGGTCTTGCCAAACCTGTTTTTTAAGAGAGAAATCCTGCTGAACTTGTTTTTTAAGATAGAAATGCTACTTTTTCAGTAGAAATGCTACTTTTTTCAGTATATAATAGATTGGATTGGATTGGATTAAAAATGTATTGAAGAATTGTTCCATAGAAGTTGCTGCTAGTTCCTCTTGCAGAACTGTAGATGTCAAACTATTTGTCCATAGTTATTTACAGCTAAGTATCTCATCCAAATTCAAAAAGGTGGATTGACCAATTCAAAATTAATTGGAGAATATGGCCCAGATTAACTGATTTTTGTTCTGTGTATAGATTGACCAAACATACCATAGGCAGTAGTTTATAAGCTGCCATTTGAGTGAGGAGCATTAGACATGGACTAGAATATTCAGCAGTAAATCAAAAGCTTACGTAATATTAATTTATAGAGCAGTTTTCATCTTATGCATGCATATGCACAAATATGCAGAAATAGTAGGACGTTATAAATACTGCAACTGTAACATGCTTTATTGTGATAAATATAGTTTGTTTTTATATTTTACCTATATAACATGTATCTAGTGATATTTGTATTCTGTAACATTTGCTTATAGTCAAACATTATTGTAATTTTATTGTAATTCTGTTTTACTGTGTTTTATTGCCCCTTTGTAAAACTTCATTGACATAGCATATTTTCTCAAACTATGTGATATCATAGTCCCCTAAAATAATAAACTCCACCCACCCCACATGGATAAACTTATTTCATTGCTGGTAATGTGGGTAAGAAAGAAGTATACAACCCAGGCCAAATGAACAGCAAAGCCCAGAGTGAGCTTTGATATTAACTCCCAGTTAACCATGTAAGACTAACCAGGTTTATAAAAAATATGACCCCCTACAGTTGCTTTTAACCACCAGCGAGTCTGAACCCTGATGTACCCACTTATCCTGGTGGAATGCTTGTTTGTTTTTAAAGGAAACAAGTCAGAATTCATCTGAAAACTAATAGGGGATTTTTAAAAATATATATTTGTGCAGCTCCAGTAGGCACTGTAGACCAGAATCTGCTAAAGGACTTTTCTCTTGCTGCTGGTGAGAGGACCTTTGAAACAGCTGGACAGCACAAGTTAAAAGATGAGGAAGGCAGAGATGTGGATGGAGACATTGCTAAAATGTCACAATTAGAAGATGGAAAGGTATGATTGTTGAAAACAGTCTATTTTGTAGAAATAACATTAAATTGGAATGCTATCTAAGTTGTAGTAGTTATATTGTAGCTTCAACTTCTATGGCTGTTTTTATAACTTACCACCCTATGTAGGAGAAGGTGTGGACTGGTATACTGACTGACATAACATGAGATCAGATTATGATCTACCTCTTAGGGTTTCAAACCATTGAGTAACTGTTGGAATAGTAAATGTGTGTACTTTAATGATTAAACATTCACAATTCTAAATATTTAACTGCTTTGTAAGAGTGACTTAAAATCTGGAAATTTTTCGAGATCTATAATTAGAAGCATTGTGTGTCCTTGTGCTGCCGTCTCCCCTTCTGCTAAAGCTTTGAATGTCTGTCTGTTTCCATTTACACTGCTCTTCACAGACAACAAAAAGCTGTTTGAGATGACATAATCCAAATGTTTGGATTGTATGTTGTTTAATTATATAACAAATGGGGCTTTATAAATGTTTATACATTCATATTCTAACAGTACTGCGTATCCTATTTTTGAGTAAAAATTCTCACTAACAAATTTCTCCCTTCCCCCTTCATGCTTTCCTTCTGCTTATAAATACACCTTTATATTATGGTCATGTCTGCATCTAAGATTAGACTTTCTCTACCACTATACTCCTCCCATTTTGCTTTTCTCCTCCCCCTTCACTCTGTATTTTATGCATTTATGCATCAGCTTTCACCTTTCATTCATTCCCTTTCATCCCGTTCCTCAAACTTAATTGATATTCATGAAATGGACATGCTTTTAGATATTTTAGATTATAGTAACCTTAGTAAACCTGCACGGAGAGCAGGAACTCTCAATCCTGTGGCTGAAAAGCCAGAATGTAATAGAAATGAAGATAAATCATTTACCAGCTATTGGCTTGTAACCCATGGGAGGGGGGCATTTTTTTCTTCTTGCAATAGACACAGAAGCTGATAAAATTACTGAAAATGAAGATGCAGTATCTACAGTATTTAGTTTGAGAAAATGGTTTTCTTTATTTTCCGTGCATGGTTTGATAAGGATAGCTGCGTTGGATCTCCTAGTTTTACAGAAATGTACATCTCCTTCCTCCTACTTCGTGTTCAGCAGTATCTTTCTGGTACTTCTCTCTCATTTCTTCCTCTTTCGCATTATTTGTGTCATTTCTCCCTTACTTTCTAATCAGTTCCTTTTTCACTCACATTGTCCCTTCCTGTCCTTCTGTTATGTTGCAACCTGGAGCCTAAAGCAACTTCTCTGAATGTTTTTAATGGCGCTACTCTAACAGACAAAGCAAAGGAAGAGAAGGTGTGTAACTTTGTTGCCTAATTGTCTTTTGTATATAAATTTGCTAATACATGTTCAGAGGTAATCTGTATTTCTAGAATGAGGCCAAGGTGGCTGTGTGTTTAGTGCCATCTATTGATACATAAACATCTATATAAATTCTGCAGTATTAAGAAGTAGATAAATAGTATGGTTTACTTGACACTATTCTTAGAGAAGTTTTAGAACACAAGCTACGTTAAGATGTTTCCTGGTATATTTAGAATCTCAATTGCACTGCCAAAAACTGGCTACCTGATTTCAGACATGCAATCTTAGCCTAGTGGAGTGCCTCAGATTACACACCCCTGAATTAAATAAACTCTTTTTACATTGAAGCTTTGCTTCATGCTTGTAGCAATAAAGTCCATACAAATCTATGCACTTAGGTGCTATTCTTATGGCATATGTCTTCCAAAATGGATTAGGTCAAGGCATTCCCAAAGATGAAACATACAACTTGTGAAACAAGCAACTGGCCTTTAGACATAACATTCTGTAAATTGTTTAGCATTCCTTAGTCATATGAAAAATAATTGAGCTGGTTTCCTTTAATATGTGTTCTTTCCTCCCTATTTCTGTTAGATATTTCTGCCTCTTTCTTTTGGATACTAGTGTCTCATTTTGACAAATGCTCAAAAGGCTTTGTTCAAATGTAACAATAAGCAGTTGTTATGATTCGAACAAGGCTTTATACAAGTTTGTGTGCTATCCCTTCCTCCAGCACAGATATAAGAGGAGGCTGGAAGCATTTATTTTCACTCATAATAAACCAGTCTTAGGGTTTGCCAATACAAACCAAATTCAAAACAAGTTCTGTGAAACTTTGTTGTACATAAACGATTTTTAAAACTGATTTGGGGAATTGTTCAACAGGGGTCTCAGGTCAGTAATTCAATAGCTAATTCTGATTTTCTTTTTGTCACATCATGGCAAAGCTGCATCTGACTTTTGAAACTTTAGTCGTGGCTTCCTAGTTTTCCAAAACTTTGGAAGCTTATTAGAACTTATTAAACCCATTGAAAAGCAAACTTGTTAGAACTTATTAAAACTATTGAAAAGCAGACTTATTAAATATACTTATATTTAATTAAATGTTAATGAAACAAAAAAAATTGATCATGAATCCATCCTGTATTGCATCTTGTGTGCCACTCATATCAAATATAACTCTTGGGCCAGAAAAAGAACTGAGAGAATAGTCTTCAATTCTGTATATAGTACATTTAAAGCAGGCCCTGTGTTGGAACTATATTTCAATGCTAATCAGAATGTGAAACAATATTTCGGGGGGGGGGGGCTTAGGGGAATTTAACTTTACCGAAGAGCACATAAATATATATATATCTTTGATATGGGCAAATGTTAAACATGCTAATCTTGTTGAAGATAACTTGTCATTAGTTGTATTTGGCATTATATTTGAATAATATTTCATAAGTGAAAGGGCCAGACCTGTGCCACCTCTGCTCCGGTGTTTACATTGGCCCCACTCCAACTTCTCCAACATGGGTCATACAAAATCAATAATTTCCTCAGAAAGCAATTAAATATTGTTAAACCTTCTGAATTTTTTCTGGTTATAATTGCTCTACAAGTCTTTGGATTTAAATTTTCTGTCCAGTGTTATCCCGAACAGACTCTAAATCAGTAAGATTAACTACCAGATTTTTAGAACACAAAATGCTATAGGTTAACAAGAGATTCCAGATGCCCCCTCTTGACTGTGGCAAGAGGAGAAATGATTCAATGCTTAACAACAAACCATCCGTGGGTGTTAATAGGAGTGAGCTGTGTATTTGTGTATTTTCAGTCTCATTATTTATCTACTCCAGTAATGTCTTGTCTTACTGTTAATGCAGATCAATTGCATCTAAAGATGATTTGTGCTTCTTCTCCTGTAAAGGACTGCCAACCAGTTGCAAATTTGCATTATTGGCTTATGCAAGGAGTAGACAAAATGTTTAAGATTCAGAATGACTTGAAAACCCAATTATGAGAGGCAGATGGTCTATTTCAACCATTTTGGAAATATACCCAGCACTTAAAACACTTTTAAAATTCAGTGCAACAATCAGCTTCATGCTAAAAAAAATGGACAGCTACACCATGCTGAAGTAGTTTGAATTTGAAACATTTTGCACATATCTAGATAAATAGGTATTAATAGTAATAGATAATAAGTATTGAAGATAAAATAATGCATTGAAATAAATGTATGATGGGTGGGAGAGCTGCAAGTTCAAATCTTAACCTGAGTTTGATATATATGTACCAAGATCTAATTTATCAATTTTATTTGGACTATGCTGTGTTCTTTGAATGATCTCTATTGATTTCAAACATTTTAAACAAAACAAAGAAAATCCTGAAAGACCATTTTACGGAGCTTAGACAGCAGACTTTATTCTAATTATATTCTAATTAAAATAGCTCACTCAGAAAGTTCAAAACTCAAAAACTTATTTTTTCAAACTAATCTGTTTTTACAACTCCTTTAAAGTTATGGAGAAAAATCTACTAATACAGAGTTACAGTATGTCTGTAGAATGACAGCATTTCCATTTCAGCCATTGCTACAGTGCTGTAGTTAGATGACTAGTGATCTAATACACTGAGCAATATTTGAAGCCAATACATTCTGTGCTTGTAAATAGGTTAAGTTGTTTGCAGTATTTCCAGTTAAAGACTCTCTTATGCTTCAGTAGCTTCCTCTAATTCTCCTTTTTTGCTGATCTCTGGGTGATTCCACTACATAGACGGAAATGGAAGAGGACGAAATTCACAAGAAGGTTGCTGACTGCATTATTAGTGTTTGAAGCTTCTATAGTTTATGTTTGCATGGTGCCCTTCTGTATTTAATTTCAAAGCCCTGTTTATTGAATTTTTAAGCACTTTTTTGGCCTTTTTGATGATCATGGGCTTTCCCCCCCCCCCTTGTTCTCTTTTATGTGTGTGTATGTGCTTTAATTTTACAGATTTATTCCTTGAGAGTAAATGGGGAAAATATTTATGTCAGACATAGCAATTTAATGTTGGAGGTCTGTATAATTAAAGGAGTTCTTTCTGTTCTCATGGGCTGCTAGGCTGCACGAGATGGGAAATCACTTGCAGGCTGCTCTGGGCACAATGCATGAAATGCATGGAGATGTTCAAGTTGAACATGCATGTTCTATTTTGGTAATTCTGTAAAATGAGCTACATTTTCAGCTGTTAAAAATACTCTGCAGTGGCAAGTGGAACATGGCCCTGTTTAGATGTTAAGACTTAAAAGAAATAGGACTTTTTAGAAATGTCTATCACTTTATAGAGGCACCACCCAGAACTTTCAATATGTTACAACACTTCCTACACCTGACTGGAAGTATAAGAATAGAGAAAATGTGGCTTTCAAGTTAGGAAGAGAACTCAGAATTTCTGTTCTAAGTTATTTGTGGGCAATGCACCAAACTTTTTAAAGCATTGTAAGTTTAATTTTATAATACTGTCAATTAATTTTTGTGATACCAAGAGGTACCAAGGGTTTGAAGATGAAATTGTGGATGTAGATTCTTTTGGCAAAATAATTTGTAAATTAAAAAAAATGTATCATCCAGATGGGGCTATTTCCAATATTAAATTTAGGATATCTCAGAGATAGGTAGATATATAATGTATAGGCCTGTAGATTTATAGTAACCTTACTAACATGTTCTGTTGCTTTCTGGCAGCTTCTGATAATTTAATATATATTGGCGTAACTTTACCAAAAACATTGTTGAGATTATTGCATAACATTGCATTGAACAAATCCAAGAAAAGTGCCTAATCTTAAAATTATTTTTTAAAAAAATATTACATTGAGACGAGTTGTAATAAATTCAAATTGATTTCCATTTTTTAGATTCCCATTAAAATTTCAATTGTCCCCTGAAAGTTTATCTTGTCATAGATTGCTATGCTTGAATCTTGTCAAATAAGATTTTTGTTTATACAAATAGCAACACAAAGCATCCAGTTTCCCCAAAACTGTGGGAAAATATTTTCTCTACTTGCTGTTTTAATGTTCTCTTTCACCAGCATAATCCTGAATCTGTTTTTCTTTTTTCCTTAATATATATAGTATATTAGTTTTCTCAGTCTTCCCTACTATGTATCCTCTTAGCTTTATCGCCACAAGGATAATATAAAAGAACAGAATGTTATTTCTCGGTTTAATTAAATTAATCAGCCCAATTCCTTACTATTTCATTTGTTTTATAAATTAATTTGCAGATTAATTGCAGAGTAACTTTTGTCCTTCCCCTTTCATGTGTCATTAACAATGACATAACATTTAGAAGGAACTGCAGAAGTCAGGTTTACACTTGAAATAATTCATCTGAAAGCTCAATAGGTGGATGACAAAGTCATCTGTTTTCATTAAGCTATATTTTGTTCTATTAAAAAAGATAATAATGGAATTTGCTGCTTCCTCCTAGTAAATTCATTGGTAGACAAGGAAAGATTATGGTTCTTCCAGCAAAATATTTCCAAATGAATTATTTTACTTTTTTTCTATAGTGGATTGTATTCCTGCAAATAAATGCAAATTCATTGATAAAGATCCTGTTGTAGCAAGAGCATATTCTGGCTCTTACTCTCATAGCTAAGCCAAGCTACTATAATTCCCAGTCCCTTTCTTAGTGATGTAAGTGATGTATGCTTCGCTGATGTAAAAATGAATCGTCTGATTCTATAATTTATAACAAAGGCAATTATAATTACAAGGTAATACTGGTAAGAAAGCTTAGAATATGCAGATTCACTGCAGCAATTCATTTGTTGCGTAAACATCAGTTCCTCATAGTTGTAGAATTTATTTCATTTTAGCAGGTAGCATAAAGCCTCTGGCAGCCACCTGCCCAAGTTACTGTGTTTTTGTTAGGTTCCAAAACCCAAGAAAGACAAGCAGGGTTACTTTTAAGAGTTTCTTGCATTGTTCCTCACATATAGGCATAAATTTTCCCAACCAACTACTTGCTTCATTAAAGATATACTGAGAACTTCTAAGGAGGGACCTGCCTTGGCCCTCTTTCTCTCAACCAAACTGTCTTAACTTCATTGTATCTTGGTTCTCTGGAATGTAGCCCCTCCCTCCTGGGAATCCAGGCTACATTTCACCACAGTTTTTCAGCAGGTTACATCATGGTGCATAAAAACTTTAAAAGGTGTTTGTAGTACAGCAACACCAAATTTTTATTTTATTTGAAATATGTGTATTACATGATTTTCAACATAATGGAAATAAAAACAAGGTATTTTCCTGAAAAAAGTATAAATGAATATTTTTTAATTGATAAACTGCTGTTATATTTTCAAACACTAGGCACTTTTCATGGTGTTTTTTTTAAATTGTCTTTGTTGTATGAATTCCCTGCTCTTTTTACATTACACATTGGTAGGAACTGGATAAGACTCAGGATGAATTGCTGAAGCATCAGGCTAGCATTAGTGAACTCAAGCGCAATTTTATGGAATCCACTCCTGAGCCACGCCCCAATGAATGGGAAAAACGGCGTATCACACCTCTAACTCTACAAGCACAAGGGGTATGTCATTAAAGACCCTTGTCAGCATTCCATAATAAGCAATATGTATTATTTCATATTAATAAGAAAAATAAGAACGGTCTCTTCATTGCTAATGTGAGATTTATTTGCAGCTAATACTTATTAACGTTGTGTGCATGTTTTGCTTTGTTCACAAGTTGTAAGGAAACCACAGTTGAAGATATTGGTCATAACTCATTAGAGTAATAGTGCAGTTCTAATCATATTCGTTCAAAGTTTTTAAGTAACTTTGTTGGTTCACTGTTTACAATAAATGGCAGGACACAATCTATCAGAAAAAGGAAACTAGGGGAGAAGCATCATTTACAGCATTTTCTCTCCATCTCACAAACTAATAACGTTTAAAATTGCTGAAGAATGCAATGTAGTCAGAGTATCAAGGATTTATAATATTAGAAGATCTTGAAACATAATAGCATTAAGGGTATCTATGGAACTTTAGTATAATACCTTCGCTATTCAATTAGGGATCATAGTTAACAATTGTGTAGAAAAAAAGGATACCAACTTAGAAGGGTACTTTGAAATAGATATATCCTTTTAATAAGTTGGCATTTAGAGATTCTTGTTGGAGATTGCTACCAACTTGAGTATAAATTAGTGGAATTTGAATTTTGAACCAAATATTTTTATAGTGCTTTTCTAATAGAGTTTTAATCTGTATGAACATTGAAGTCCTGAAATTGTTGACTTTGGGGTTATCCTCTTGATTTGACCAGGACTTCATTATAAAATATATAAGCACTGGGAGACTTAGGAGTCTTTTTGTCATTTTTCTGTAAACTATATTAGTGCAATGTTATAAATTCATAAAACAAGTCTGATGTGTTTGTGTAAATGATAACCTATACATAGTGAGATTAGTCATTCATATCTTGAATATTCTGGGAAAAGTAGCATGTAGCTTCTCATGTAAGATAGCATATAAGTTTTTTAGCTAGTTGACAAGACCCTGTTTTTCAATGTTGTGCCGGCATTTTGCTGGACATTGTCTGACTTTTCTGTGGGTTTTGAAAACAAAAATTGCATACATTTCAATGCCTGTGTTTCTGAGAGGTACTCTACCTCGTGGGTTGACACTTTGTAAAGCTCTTTGACTCTTCTTCCATGTTGATTTGGAAAAAAGAATACAAATTTCCCACAATGAATGTAAACTAAGAGCAATGGGAATATGCCTTCAGTGGAATAGGAATGGACTTAAAGGGTCTACTGGTTGACAGAAGAGCACAAAGGAATGGTAAATGAGGCTGCCTACATACTTACCTTTTATTCCTATACTTCCAAGCATCTGGGGCCCTGTTATCTGTTGTTATTACTGTACTTAATTGTTCAATGTCTTGTCTTTTTTTCCCTCTAGCTGCAGATAGCAATTTCCTAAGTAGATATTCAACTTAAACTTTAACAAGCTATCCCCAGCACAGTGGCAGTTCTTTTAAGTTTGAAGAATACTTGTTTTTCCCCCCAAACTCAGAGCCCTTGATGAACTATCTTTGGTATTCTGAACAGCATTTTCATCCACTATTGCCTAGCACAGCATATGTGATAGAATATATGTGATGGAGTAATTTTGGATTTCCTTAACAATAATGTTCTATATTTCTTCATCTGGGTATATACCAAATTACTGAGCAGAAAGTGAATATAATTCTAATGTTGTAGTAGTTTATTTAATGTCACCCATTTAATGAGATAACTATACTAGTGTTAGCCTTCATATACATTTTCATTCATTTAGGCTAGAATTTATATGGAGTATTAAAATGCATCATATTTAAACAGATTTACTTAGTTTACCTAAAATCTATAAAGTTTACAAACTGAAGGATTTACTTCTAATTCACTCTTTTCTTTTTCTTGTCTTTTACTCTATGCACATGAATGTTATATGTTATATGTAGTTGGACAATGTTGCTATTTCAGTTTCTTATGCTACATCCTGTCTATCTCTTAGTTCTGGTTTCAGTATATTTTTTAAAATCTTAATCTATGTAGTTTTAATGTTTTAATATGTGTTCTGACCTAGGCTTCCTGATAAATCATAAAACACAAACATAGTCCCAAAAAACCTCTTTTTATTTTAACGGCTGTAAATTATGTTCATTCACAGCCGTAATAAGTCCCAAACAATGTTAATTAGTCTGACAGAAGTCTGCCACAGTCTTTCGGAAGAAGGCTGATAAGCACCAACCTTTATCTCTCTTGATACTCTGCCAAAGACCTAATTGGCAAGTAGCTTTGCAAGGCCAAACAGAGCACGAGTCAGAACGGAGCTGCTGAGTTACACCGACCAAAATTGAACCAAGTTGCTTCCTGCAACAAGCACATCCATTTGCTCCACTTTTATATTCTATGGGAGGGGGGCCAATAATCTCCAAGCCTTACTCCCGAGTAGCCCTTTTCCTCCGTAACTGTTCTTGCCTTCTGGCAGCTCTACGCATGCTCGCATTGTGAACAGGCTCCCCCTGTTCCTTTGCCTCACTCATGTCAGCCTCTGGAGGCTCTGGAGTCAGCACAGACCTCCCAGATGGCCCGGGCTGGATCTCTGCCTCTGACACCGAGCCTTCTCCAGACTCCAGGCCTGGCCCATGTTCCTCCCCAGCCTCCTCGCTGTCCGACTCTGCTGCCACAACAATATGTTCATTATTTTTTACTTGTAGGCCTCCCAGAGTTACCTTATAGGGGAGATGGACAGCATAAAATTTTAATAAATAAATAAATAACAGCATTGATAAATCCTATTCCTGAATTTTATCATTGCTATTGCTATAAAGTCTGTGTGTGTGTGTGTGTGTGTGTGTGTGTGTGTGTGTGTGTGTGTGTGTGAGAGAGAGAGAGAGAGAGCGCGAGAGAGAGAGAGCGGGGGGGGAGAGAGAGACTAATTGCATGCATGCACACACACACACACACACACACACACACACACACACACACACAAACAAATGGGGCATATTAAAGTGAGGCAACATCAGTAATTATTTCATATTGCTTTTACCTATTTGAAAGCACAGGATCTTTTCAGGAAAAGTAAATATTACAATAACCTGTTAGAGCAATGTTAAGATGCTGTAATATAGTCCTGATCAAGATATACTTTAATTTTAAACATATAGACATACTGAGAAATCTTGGTGTATGGCAAATATACTAAGTTTAATCAATAAATGTAAATGTACACCTTTTGCAGCCTTAACAAGAAAATGCCGTTAGAGCTTTACAAAAGAAGAGATACGTTTTGTAGTACTTAAATATTTTTTAAAGAAAATTGTGAGTTTACACCCCCCCCCTTCAGAAAGCTGTAATTCTTTCTTTCAAGGACTATCCAAATATCTTAAGGTACTTTTTTTGCTGTACTTTGAAACAGACGACAGTTGTTTGATAAATGCTCCTATTTGATCCAACTTGTTTTTTTATATATGCAAATCATTTTATTCAAAAATAATTAAAGAGACAATCAAAACTTAGCATTAGTTCAACTGTATTCATGTTACAAACTAACTCCAGCTTTACTGTCCATCTTCCATATTGAGGTGCTGTACATATATGCAAAACGGTAAAATTTTAAGTAAAACTGCAAAATTAAGCAGAATAAAATCATTTGGTTCATATTGATTATGCAGGTTTATTACACACATTTATTGTTGAACCTACTCTTACCTGTAGTATTAATATTACAATGAGAGTAAATTGATTAAATTCAACTAATATGTAGGGGGGGGGAATTGAAAATGTGATCAAATTTTAATGGACATGTCATGTCAGGGTGCTTTAATTTGAAATTTAGAGTTTTAAAAATAAAAGAGGATTAAAAGCAATGGCAAATATTGAATTAACTTTAAAATATATTTTTGTCATAGAAGTAAAATAATTTCTATCTTTAAGAAAACACATTTGAATATACCATTCTATGTATTTCTCTTCTTGCATGATCTTTCCCTTTTATTCCCCGTTTCTTTGTCTTTTTCTTTCTTTCAGCTCACTTCTGTCTTCTAGTGTTAATTTGTTGATTTCCACTTTCTAACTTGTCTAGAGCCTAGAAGAGGAGATAGCATCCATTTTATTTAGTAAAGAGGGGTTTTCCACTAGCATGAAATCTGCCTTCACTTCAGCTTTCTCGTGGACAGCAGAGGGCGCTGTTGGGAAAGATAATATACCTTCTGAAAAACTCTCTGCCTCATCCATCTCTCAGCTATTACCTGAGGTGCTCTTACACATTTCCTTTTCCCAAATCAAAGCATAGAGTTGTGGATGGATGGATGGGCAATTGTTAACATGTCAGATAAATGCTTATGTCCAATAAATTCAATGTCCTATCATATTTTAAAAGATATGTAAGCCGAAATTACTTTGAAAAGCCTAAATGTTCAATGGGAACCAAAATATGCCGAAAACATTTGCATGGTGGGCTTTTTCCATCAATGCTATTTCAGAGTTACCTCCCCAAATGCATTGAGAATAGATGACTAGACAACAGGCACTTACATTATTATTATTATTTTTAAAAAAATCTATCTAATGAAATATTAAATGCAATATGTTTTGTAGAGCAAAAAATAGTAAGGTAAAAGTATTTCACCAGAAATCTGTTTCTTGGAGGTAGATCTTAAAAATTCTTTTTCACTATTTGCGTGTATACATAGATATACATACACACACATATAATGCCTTGAAAAAACCCATAAATGTCAACTACATCAAACTTTATACTTGTTAAAACCAAAATTCCCTATTATGTCACACATGCTGTGCTAGATTTAATTGAACAAAAATACCATTTTCCTGTTTGCTCATATCTCTGTATCATTTAGCTTTTAAGCTCTGTTAACTAATTTGTCTATACCGTAGAACCCGTGGCATAGGTCATAAAAGATGCTAAATGTTAACAGTTAATGTCAGTTTCTATATAGCAGGAAATCATTATTATGTTCTAGTCATATTGCTTTATGCTTCCATTATTAAATAAACTCCTTCACCTGATGCAGTATTGTTATGGACAAATTTCCCATTTCTTTAGAGCTATATTAGCTCTATAGTTCCTACATTATAATAACTTAGGAAGTCTTATTACTTTCACTGAAATATGAATATTTTGGTAGTTGTAGCAACATAGTCAGAAGTCCCTATCAGTTAACTAGAAACTAGTACTGCATGTACATGTATGAAATTTATGAACATTTCTTTGATTTGACTGAAGTCTGTACTGGTTAGCATTAGCTTGGATGGTTTGGCTTTTGTTGTTTATGAGAGAAATAGTATTTTAATACCATTATTTGAGTGTGTGTGTGTGAGAGAGAGAGTGTGTGTGTTTTTATATTGGTGTTTAACATAACCCATAATAAAGCCCTGGCAGAGTCACCAGCCCAAGGTTTTTTTTTTTTATATTTTCAATGTTCTTGTTTGTGATCTAACGAAATTGCCCCATAAATGTATGAGTGTATAGTCAGCCCCTCTGTGCTGTTGTAAAATGTAAAGGCAGATGTTTGTGTCAGTTGAGTGTAAAAATGTATTTATATCTCTTCCAATTGCTTTTTTGTTTCACAGAAATTTACTTTCCAAACGGAAGAGCCTTCCATTGGAACCAGCAGGACTATTAAGGTTCTAATATATTGCCATAGTCCATTGAGCTTTTACATTTCAAAATCTTCTTTTGTCTTTTCTTTGTTTGTTATTGTTGTGTTTTTTTTCATTTAACAATTGCAAGTCATCTTTGCTCTTCATAAGACCTGACCCACCTATCCTTTAGCTTTATGTTCGTTATTTTGTTTATTCATATGTTCTACTTTTTGTTTTTTCTCACCCATTTGTTTTGTGCAGAGTTCTCATGAGACTCTGGACATAGTGGAGAAGAAGCAGGCAGAGGTTGGGATAGCAGAGACAATAGTCACAGATGATACCAACAGGGGTAAAATGCCATTTGTCTGTGGTGGTGGGGAAAGTCAGAAGATGGAACATCTAGCAAAAAAAGACACTTCATCACTGTCATCCAATAGCAGCAGTAGTGAGAGTGAAGATGAAGTAGGAGAGTATCAGCCACACCAGCAGATTATACAAGATACTATAAAAGAAGAATTGGAAGAAAATGAAACTACCAAAGATGAAGAAAAGAGCTCAACAGCAGAAGTTTGTGTTAAATTTTCAGAAGAAGTCAGTCCAATTCAAACAGCAATTGAGCACAAGCAGTTGACTGAAGCTCTGGTCCAAACAAATGAAGCTTCCATAAACACATCAGAAAAGACAAAGTTAAGAAGATTGGATGATGAAGGCCCGAAAGAAGAAAAGGAGGAAGATCTACCCAAACTAAATGGAGAAGCATTGCATATTGACATTGATGTTTCACCACAATTAATTTGTTGCTCAGAGGTAAATGGTAGAAGAGGAAGTGACCCAGAGGTGTCTTCATCATAGGGTCAAATATTTCTGCCTTTCTTCTCTATCTTATTCAGATTTCATAATATTGCAGATTGGGGGAGTCAAAATTTTCATTTCTCTCAGAAGGAATTTGTTTGGGATTATATCATCCTTTTTTTCTTTTTTAAGTTTCTCATCTTCCTCTTCTGTTTGCATGCTTTATGAGTCTTCAAGCATTTAGTTGATTGATCTTTCATGACAAAATATGAAGCTTTATAATGTGTGTGGCAAAAACAGCCAGCATGTTTAATATGATATTTCTCTCTTAAAACACAAAATTGTCTAAACATTTGTGAAAAGTTACTGTTTAGAGCTTGGCACAATGTCACTTCACTCGTACGTGGATATTTGTGCTTCATAAAGCATCATTGGCTATGATAATTATCAGATTATTGCTTTTGCATTTACACTTCTCATTATTTTATATCATATAGGCAGATCCATAAAGACATTACGATAGATGATAAATCAAAGTTTTCTGAGTCCAAAATATACAGTCAAATTATAGTGAATGATAGGGAGTAAAACAACTTAAGGTATCCTATCGCACATGATAGGTTTAGTGAGCATTCTTGTCAAAAAAAAACAATAGTGCCAATCAGCTAAATCTGAGTATATGGAGGGGCAGGGATTAAGCAGCATAGATTCATAACTGAGTGTCATCTTTAGTAGATTTTACTTGACCATTCCTGGTCAGGCATCACTGGTATATTGAGAAGCCAAACAATACCTGATTTATTCTGTTCTTCATACTTGTTTAAGATATTTTTGGAGTTGCATATTTAAAGGACTTGGACATCTTTTTTCCTTAACCAGTAAACATTATCCATTAATATAGAATGGAATATCTACTAATATAGTTTGAAAATGCTTTATAGGTAGGTTATTGATGCTATTGTTTGTCAGGATTGTGCACCTGTTGTTAAGATTTGACTTTAAAAAATTGAAGATATCTTTACAATAGCCATTATTTTCTCACGTCAAGCTTGATTGTAGTCTATATACTGTATACTTCACTTTCATGACTTTTGAATATAGTCTTCTGTATTTTCTGAACACTAGCCTCCACTTATTAAAACTGAGATGGTGACGATTTCAGATGCTTCACAAAGAACTGAAATATCCACCAAAGAAGTCCCAATTGTTCAGACAGAGACTAAAACGATCACCTACGAATCTCCTCAGGTACAGATGTTTAAATTAAATTTCATTACATTTAATGAAAGCGATCATGCTGCCTATCTAGATAAGAATTTAAGAAGATAGGAATCACAACAATCGTGATCACAACAATCATGGCTTCCTTTCCATATACTTCCCAAATGTTTGAGAGAAATAATTGCTTTTGATCCTATATAGATGACAGAATAAGTTATATGACATTTAGTGATTTCTTCCATACACTGTGCATTAGCCTGTCTAAACAAATCGGGATGCATTTGCAACATGAGTACATTTGCAACATGAGTAAGTTACTGTCCTGTCTGTAAGCCCTGTAACCAATCTATCTTTACATTTCTAATGTCATTACCCGCTTCCCTCTTCATATATCCTCAGCACAAGACAATATTGTTCTGTTCCTTGATAAATTGAACTCTTCTATAGAATCATTCCTCCTCAAGTTCCTGCTATGCTGCCTCATTGTGGTGCTAGTGGTAGTGGTGGGATGTTCCTGGGAAAACATGCACAAAAAATGTCCAGAGTGTATGCCAGTAATATCTGTTGACGGTATTTTGGAGTATTGTGTTGTTCAATGACAACGATAGATTCAAGTCTTCGGGATAGCTAATCACTGATTTTGCCTAACAGAAAATAATAACTGAATTCTCTGCAAAGAGAATTATTGAGAAATCATGAAATAGAAGAAGCACAAACATGGGAAAGCTCAACATAATGAAAGATGAAATAAATCAACTACACATTGATATCTTAGGCATCAGCAAATTGAAAAGGATTGGAATTGGATATTTTTCTGTCCGAAGATCATACTGTTTACTACTCAGGTCACAAAGAAGAATGGCATTGCTTTCATAATCAGGATATAAGTAGACACTGTGCTTGAATAGAATCTAGTTGATGAGAGACAGAATTTGATTTCTCACCAGATTGGTTCTGCTTTAAAAAAATCATAAATTTGTGTTTTTATTTCATTTTTAATCAGTATGTGCTCTTCTTGCCTATGTAGTTTGATGATGGTGGTGATGCTGGTATGTTGTTGAGTGCGCAGACAATCACATCAGAATCTGTCTCTACTACCACAACCACACATATTACTAAGGTAGGAAAAAAGAAATAATTTAGAGTGTGAAGCTTTTTGTCACTCAGTTTTTTTTTCTGAGTTTTTGAGCTTTATAATTCTGGTTTATATGAACAAGTTTAATTGCTTCTATTTGATTCCTTCTGCTGTGGGGGCATTTCAGCAGTTCGTAATGGTCAATGTTCTTTTCCTAACGAGTTGGAAGCCATATTTGCATGTTCATCTAAATAAAGTATAAAAGTTGCTTTAATATGCTATTATAAGAGAATGCATGAAGCCAAAGTAATCATTTACATCAGCATTTTTGCTCACTGTGATACGTTTATGCTTCCCTTAAGAATATTTATTTTAATAGTAATTGGCTTGGTTAGAGATGGGTTTTGTAGTTGGCTTCTCATGCATGAATGCTAGCTTTGTAAGGTTCTTTATAGTTTTGTATGTTACTCTATGCTAAGAAACATAGTTCTTGCTAAGGCTTTTTCTTTTTTTTAGTATTTTAGCAAATACTTCTATAGGTACTGCACAATAAAATTATTCAAGTAACATACAAAATAATATATTAACTTAATAAAAGTATGGACCTGTGTCAGAAATAAAAAGTGAAATAATATTTAATGAGCAACAGAGCAAGTTGATTGCATCACACTCATATCAGAAGCACCATGGCACTTGGTGGGGTTGAAAGGATTAGCCAATGACATTACCATTGCCTGGGGGATGCCCAGTTGGAGGCTCCTTTCCTGTCCCTGGCAGGAGCTGGAGCAAAGGACAGGAGCTCATCTGCCCCACAGCAGCACTCGGGTCTTGAACTCAGGCTTGCTAACCTCCAACCCAGCGCCCTAGCCATGTGAGCCACGATGCTTCTATAGAGCAGTTGATAAAAATACTGTAAAAGTTGCAGCCAATCAAGAATTTACAGAAGAGTATTCCAAAAGCTCTGCAACAGTGGAACTTTGCTGACTATCTTAAAGTAGAGTAGATTACTATAAAATATTTGCCACCATAATCGCAGAAAGAGTAAAAAAATTATGAAATGAAAGCATCCACCCAGGTCAAAACGGGTAAAAGACAGTTGAGAAACAATACTAGAATGATCATGAATGTCCTGGAATTTTACGAAGCTCGCCCTGAGAAACAAGTAGCACTGATCTTTTTAGACGCGCAAAAAGCGTTTGATAATTTAAATTGGCAGTTTCTTAACAATTAAAAATTATGAATTTCGGGGGGAAATTTGTGGGGATAAGTGCAATCTATTCCATTCAAACAGCAAAAGTGTTAATAAACGGGGAAATAACAGAAAAATTTGGTATAGCTAAAGGTGTAAGACAGGGATGCCCCCTGTCACCTCTATTATTTATTCTATCCTTAGAAGTTCTATTAGCACACATTAGACAAGAGCAAGAAATAAAAGGCTTAAAAATAAAAAAAGAAGAATATAAAATACAGGCATTCGCGGATGACCTAGTATTTATTATAGAGGAGCCTTTAGAAACAGGAATTAAATTAATACGAGAAATAGAAGAATTTGGAAAGGTGGCAGGGCTTAAAATAAATAAAGAAAAGACAGAGATAATAACCAAAAACCTTACCAATAGTCAGAAAAAGGAATTAGAGAGGAAACTGGAAATACAGACAACTAAGAAAGTTAAATATATGGGAATCTGGTTGACGGCAAAATGTTCATCGATTAAAGAGGATGACTATAATAAACTACTCCAACAAGTAAAAAAAGATTTGGATAATTGGGGAAAATTACAACTATCATTAATTGGAAGAATAGCAACAATTAAAATGAATATACTACCAAAAATGTTATTTCTATTTCAAACAATACCAATAAAATTAGGAAAGAATTTTTTTGAAGAGTTAAATAAAGTAACAAAAAAATTTGTTTGGCTAGGGAAAAAAACCCAAATAAAACTAAAACTATTACAAGACAGCAGAAACAAGGGCGGTTTTGGACTCCCAGACTGGGAGCTATATTATCCAGCAGCAGCAGTGACGTGGATAAAGGACTGGATAAACTTAAAAAATAAAAGGATATTGACAATAGAGGGTCATGATTTACAACTAGTCTGGCACGCATTTATTTGGGAGGGGAAAAAATAAAATACATACTTTCAGAGACAGCAAGTTAGAGAAGCCCTTCTGCATGTATGGAAGAAAATAAAGAAAAATTATTATACTAAAATACCAGTTTGGCTATCAACCATGGAGGCATTGATATACCCCAATGTATTGGACTTAGATAAAATAGTAAGATATAAAGATTTATTAGATGATCAAGGGAAATTAAAAACAAATCAAGAATTAAAACATCAAGGAATAGATATAGATTGGTGGCCGTATCTGCAAATCCAGGCAAGATATAAAAAAGATCTAGAAAAATACGGCTTTTATAAGGCACAACAAGAGCTCGATAAAATAGTACAGGAGACGGAGGAAAAAAAATGATAACAAAAGCATACAACTATTTCTTGAGATTTAAAATGGAAGAAGAAACTGTCAAAGAAACTATGATAATTTGGGCAAAGAATTTTGGGTACACCATTGAATTAGAGTATTGGGAAAAATTGTGGGGGAAAATTATAAACTAACAATGTCAGCAGGATATAAAGAAAATTTATATAAAATGTTTTATCGTTGGCATTTAAAGATTGGCTAAAATGTTCCCAAATAGATCAGCGGAATGCTGGAAATGTAAGCACAAGCAAGGTACATTTTTTTCATATGTGGTGGACATGTCCAGAAGCCAGGAAGTATTGGATCAAAATAAGAAAATGGCTAGAGGAAATCACGAAACAACAAATAGACTTAAAACTGGAATTATTTTTATTAGGTATAGAAAGAAAACCCAATATATTGCACATAATAACGGCGGCCAGAATCACCTATGTACAAAAGTGGAAAAACGATAGTACTCCCTGTGATGAAATGGTGATAAAAAAGGTATTAGAATGTGCGGAGATGGACAGGCTAACAGTGGAATTAAAAGGAAGAGCAGAAACAGAATATTATTTGATTTGGGACACATGGTATAATTGGCTAGAGAATAGAAGTAAAGAATAAAAACATAAAGGTAATTTAAGAGGTATTTTAAAGGTAAAAGGTAATATATATAGTTATGAAAAATGATACAATATATAGAATATATATATAAATGGAAAGGAAGAATAATGAAAACAATGGATATATACTTAGGAGTGATACTGATACTGGAGCGCTGTAAAGATTGAAAATGTGGTATAAAATGAAGAAAACTTTTTAATAAAATCTATTAAAAATAAATAAAGTAGAGTAGATTAATTTTTTTGCGGCCCCCCCCATTTTATTGTTTCTGAACTTTCTAGAAAATGTTAATTTCCAAATAACTTAATAAAAGCTAGGCAACTGGTAGAAGAAAAGTTTTTTCTAACCTGGCATAGGGAATAGTATATATAGCTCAAGAGCCCAATCTGTCCGTCCTTTATGGGTTTCCATCTGAGAAAGGGTTTCAAGCTCACCTTTGAACAGAATTCCCCTTCCCTCCTCTCTCCTTGATAAAAATATGAACCAAATGAAGCCAGCGATCAAACAAATAACCACGAGTTGATGGGATGGCGGCAAAATCTATTTTTATCTCTTCATCTATGAGGCCTATTTTTATTTGGCTAGTGAAAACAGAGAAGTGTTGGATGCTCTGATTTTGGCACAATTAAATTTTCTAGGCAAGAACTATTTTAATTTGCATTTTGAATTGTTTTTTAAATGATAGGCTGGTAAAATATCAAAATGGTTCCAAACCCTTTTTCAGCTGCACGTCTTTTTTAAGAATTGTGTTTCCAATTATTATTTTCTTTCTTGTACCATTAACAGTTCTCTAGCCCTCTTTTTCCCTAATATGACACATTCAGAGGAGGGTGTGCTGAAGAGAGGTTAGGAATGATTGCAGTTATCAATAAAATGCACTTGTAGCAGAAACAGTTCTAGATAGCAGGAATATTAATCTAGACGTGACAATGCATTAGCTTTTTCCTCTTTACTGCAACGGCATTTGAAATGTGTGTTGTAGCTCTTCTAATTTTGCACAGATAGCTTTCTGTTGAATATCTTTTTCATTGCAATATTTGTCAAGTAAATTCACAGCATTATAGGATTAAATAAACCTTTTCTGGTGAAACCTGTAGATGGTAAAAGGTGGTGTGTCAGAAACCAGAATCGAAAAGCGGATTGTTATCACAGGAGATGCAGATCTTGATCATGATCAGGTGAGACAAAATGAATGCTTATAATGAGGGAATTATATATGGAGGAAAGGAAGATTTAAGAATACATATAAGATATAAGAATTGGAAGTTGTGATAACATGAATAGTTAAAATATTTAACTTGCAAAATGCTTTATTTACAAAAATATTGATTATTGTAGATAAAAGAAAAACAAAAAAATCATGAATGTTCATTAAACTCATAGTATGTCCTTATTAAACTCTTCATAAATAAATGTAACCAGGATTTAATTTTGATTTCTTAATGGTAATGTATCAAGGCCTCCAAATAAATTTAATCTGAGATTTGGATGTATGTGACAAGTTCAATCTCTCCTTCAAGCTTGAAATGAAATGGCAGAGCTGATATCAGGGATATCCTTCCCAACACATGCTCAGTATGGCTGGGGAATTTGAAAAAGTCAGACATGTTTGTTTTAATAAAATTTAAAATTATCATCTCTATTTAGGAGTCTATAAAATTATGACATCCTAAAGTAATCTTACAGTGGGACCTATGCATCTGTATGAATTTAATCCATAAATGTTTATTTTGTGTGTGTAAAATACATGGGTGCTTTTTTTCAGTAGCATGCCGGTCATTGTTTCTGTGATAGACCTTTAAATAGGAATCATTATTTATACAGTTGTATTCTTTTTGTTTCCATACATTCTGAAAAACTTACTGCTAAAGAAATGTCAGACAGAGAAAAAAAAAATCTGTATATTTCTTCGTGCTGTTCCTTAGGGTTTGTTTTTGCATTATTTTTGAGCTGAAGTTTAGGGTAACTACCGTATATATAGAAAGCAGTTATTAATTTTGGTGTAGGGTTAGGGTTTGTGTGGAGATTGCTGACCTTTTCCACATCAACAAGTAAAATTTTAGAGTAAAATTACTGTTTAGTGTTCTGGAACACATTTTCAAAATTCTGCAGTTACCAGATTAGCACAAATTGGAGAGAGAAGGACAAAATTGTAGAGTAGAAATGATGAACAAGAAAAAAATATTTAACTTTTCCAATTGCCTTTTGTTTGCTAAACTGTATTTCATTAGTCTGAGATTATAGATCAGCTCAAGTAGGGAAAAATAGGGTAAACATTAGAACAAGGCATATTGGAAACTAGCAGAAGAAAACAATTGCTTTAGTATACATACGCTATGGAGTAGTCTTCAGTACCTTACAAAACAAAACATGAAAAAGAAAACTTACTTTAACAAGCTTTCTACAAATTTTAATACTTTAAAAACATTTGATATCATTCAACAAATTTGCAAATGTATTTATAGCTTTCAATATAACACTTTAGAAGTTTTTTTTCTTCTACAGTTGTTTATTTTATTATGGGAATGATATGCTTAGTTTAATATTTAATTTAAATTGTTCCAGGAAGATAAGCATTAAGAGCTTTGCTAGCCATTACACATTAAACTCTGTTAATTTTAATTTGCCATATAGTTAGTCCATTTTTCTGGCATTGCAGGCATTGGCACAAGCCATTAAGGAAGCCAAAGAGCAGCACCCTGACATGTCTGTAACAAGAGTAGTGGTGCATAAGGAGAGTGAACTTGAAGAGGAAGGCCATTAAGGTATGTTGATATAAGAATTGTAGAATTTCTTCATAATGGCTTTAGAAGTGCTGATTGTTGATACCAACCATGTGAAAACCTCAACTTGAATATTCCTTATGGTAGGTAAATGGATGTTCTGATTTTGCAGTGATTTTATTCTTCCATTTTTTTAAAAAAAATTTTTTTTTAAAGAATGGTTCAGGAAACGAGTACAGGAGAGAAAAAGGGAAAAGGTATGGAGGCAGTTTGCAGTATCAAAACATGGAGAAATGGCAAAAAGGATACCTGTCTATTGAGAATACTGTCAAAATATTTGATGCCACCTTTTTTTGTTTTCCTTATCCAGGAAGATTTAAATCCTACTTAAGCTATATATATACAGTATATATATCATAGACACATTATATGTATCATAATACTCCATGTGTTTACTCCAACATTCACAGCAACAAAAAAAAATATAAAAATGTAAAAATAATCAGTTTAAAATGATCATTAGAATAATTAACAAACATCTGGTGAAAGAATTCTGTTTTTACCATCATCCTAAATAAACACAGCTCTTAGAAAGCATTATCCTTAGTATGAAAGCCACACAGGCCCTTTTAATAATAACTAGGCAGGTTTTCCTATATATGACTATTTGTCACACAGCTTGTAAACTTTTGGAACTGACCTCCAGATGATATTCAACATTTTTTTTAAAAAAAAATCCGAAGTGTGGTAAGGAAGTTTTGCGTTGTTACATTCAGCAACATGCCTTTTTTAAATGGCATGTAAATGTTTTAGGTGAATTAATAACAATATGGATTTTCAAATAATTTTGACATATCAAACTGAATATTCATAAGCTAGAACAGTATAAGAACAGCGTTATCAGTGATCTTGATGGAAACGTGGAGTTTTATGCTAACCCTGTGTTTTCTAAATTGCAAGCCTTGAACTTTAATGTAGATAATACCAAAAAAATTACCACCAATTTTCTGCATAACAGAGGCAAAGCATTCTCTCTTGCATCCTATTCTGATTAATGACTTTACTGTAAATTAAGTAGTAAAAAGCTCTTGATCCTGCCTTGAAGTCACAACTATATTTGGATGTCAGGGAAGTATCCTTTATATTCCTGCCCTTAGAATTGTGGATTAGTATGACAGCACCTTGAGAGATTCCCAGATTTCAAAGCAATTTGTGGTCTAGATTGGCAGAAATAAGTCTCTGTTCCCACCACAGCTTTTCCAAAGTTACCCAGATGTGGAAGAGAGGTAGTAACATGTAATACCTGACTTTGTCTCTGACTTTAAGCCAGGCAGAACTGGGCATGCCTACCTTAAAAATTATGTTATACCTAGTGATTTTAATTTTTATATCCTATATTCTATTTTGTGATACATTGGTGATGAGAAGAAAGTTACCATTTGACTAAGCGGTTGCTTTAGTAACTTGAGGCCAGATGGGCAGCAAATAATTTTAAAAATAAATAAAACAAACAGGAGATATTTCCAAAAGTAGGAGTTATGTTTATCTAAAGAGGATGTTTTAACAATAGCTGGGTTTTAGGTTCTGCACTCTAAGTATAATACTGCTATTTATAATTATAAAGTAGCAGGTTCTGTCCATCTCCAGCTTAATGGTGGTTGGACCAATTAGAGTCCGAAATTTATTGGAAAAATATAGCATGAGGCCTTGGAAAGGAAAACTGTTTTCAAGAGAGGAAAAAAGGCATAAAAATGTTTTAATATAGTTATGATTTATAACAATAATTGTATTAAATTGCTTGCTTCTTTAGATTTATGAAGAATGCTTTGAGACTATGAAGAACTTAAATAATTCCAAGTTGATATCCCAGCCAGTCTTTCACTGAATATACCAAGCCTCACCACAGGGACCAAACTTCTCTAGACCGAATTACCAACCTTACAGTTTTTCATGTATGTTTTTGTTTTTATAACCGATTTTTAACATTCTTGGATTTTTTTAATGAGGTATAGAGAATTTTTTTTTGTGTTCAATTCCCTGCTATTTTTGTATAACTGATTTCTTGTTTGCATGAAAGTAAGCAAAAATATTTAGAAAGCACTGTTTACTTAAGCAGTTTTAATATGCAGGGAAAAGGAACCCTGACTAATTTAGATATAGACTTTTCAAAAATGTCTCAAAGACTTAACTGGAAAAATTTTACTTTTTCAGATAAATATCAAACAATACAAGAAAAATATTCTTTTTATTAAAAAAAAATACAAAATGTTCTTATAGCTTGGCAGGGAAAGTAAACTGAAAACCTGTATGATTTTATATAGATTCCTATATAAAAAAATTTGTTTATTCTGATGATCTCCTATTTTTTGAGGGAACTGGTGCTGATATCATATAGAAGCGATGTTTTAGTTATAAAAAAAAAATTCTACTGACCAACCACTGTTCAAGTAGCCTTTTGTTTGCACTTCACTGTCCTCAGCCAGTCCCTTCAGAGAGACCTATAGGAGTCTGCAACATTCCAGAGTTGGAAGGACTTTGCTCTGTCCTTCCAGCAAATTTAGGCAGCTTAAAACTTAACGCTTTTCTCTTAGTATGCTAAATGTCAGATACTCCCATTATATAAATGCATCTGCAGAAAAAGCTTGCTTTGCCTAAAAAAACCGGGGCTGGCAGCGCTTCTGATTCAAATGCAGAAACTGTTTCAGAGCACACACTGAAAGCAGCATGCAGAGTGTCTCTCTGCAACTCCTTAAACAAAGCAGGCTTTTTTTATAGGTTTGTCTGTGCGATCCCAGGAATAGACATATCTCACTTAAAGAGTTGCAGTCCAGCACCACAGACGGTCTCTCTCTTGGACTCTTTGAAGTGCCTTTTTGTCTTTGAATCTTAAGTGCTGCCCAGCCCTAATAAAAACTCATTAACTCCTGTTATAACTGACATTTGTTGAGCAGTTATTGTTTAAGTAGCTTGCCTAATAATAGGAACAGGTTTTGAGGACCAGAAGGAACCAAGGGTATGGCCTTAGGCCCAGTGCCTGCTACTGAGGAGGTCTCTATGAAAACCTGTTGACTATATCCATTTTTCTCCATTGTTCACCATATGAACTGTATAGTTAAGATGCCATATTAAATTTATAGCAGCTTGAAGTTGTATTAAGTGATATTTTGCTTGCATAATACTGTTATAAAATAAAGTTTCTTTATTCTCTAAATGTTTCTGTTTTTAATATTTGACATTAAAAATAATGTAAATCTATCAACATAACTGTGTTTATATTGTGTTGGGATTAAAAAACTTCATAGGAACATATTTTTACATACTTAAAAACATATCTCAAGTGCTTTGCTTTTGTCCTTTCTAATTAGAGAAAATATTTTTCTGACTCTCAGAGGATCACTTAGAAGTGGGAAAATGGAGTTGTGGCCCACTCTATCGCCTTTGATCAGTTGGATTCTCTAAGCTTCCTTTGTGGCTCTTGTGCTTTTCAACAGGTACACGAAACCAAAAGATTTGGACTGAAATGTCACTAGTGTGTTGGCGACACTCTACCTCTGATTTCCATTCTCAGTTCTCAAACATGCAGTGGACCTGTTGAAAATATTGATGTTTTACAGTTAGTGTTAGGTAGTATTTATACCATTTGTTTCCATGAAATGTCTTATTTTTATAAATAAAATAACTGGTGACTAAAGAACTATAAAGAATTTATTAGTTCATTGAAACAAGTGGGCTACATTAATTCAGATTATAGGTGGGAGCAATTGTAAAGTTTTTAAGAAATACAAATTCAAATAGTGGAGTAATGAAAGAACATGGCTTGTTTATGAGTTACAAACTTTTGAGTCAGAACTTGGTGATTGCCAATCGTGTCAGCCTGTCCCATGTGATGATCCATAGCTTTTTCAATGACATTCCAATAATGTCCTTGGTCCACTCGAATTTTACCTATTTTCCTTCTCTTTTTATGCTTCCCTCAAAGGATATTTGGAAAGATCTTTTTCTAATTATCATCTGCTCATATCACATGACCAAAATATGTTTCTGTTTGCTGATAATTCTCTTAAGGGATTAGTCAATTTTTATTTCATCCAGGACATATTTATGTTTCTCCCAATCCATTGCTCTGTTAGCAACTGACTTAACAACTCTAAAATCCATAATTTAAAGACATGTATCTTATTACTCAACAGCCATATACGGCTACTGGAAAAGCCATTGCTTTAATTAAATTTAAATTTAATTAAAGTGGAAAGGGGGGGGGAAATAACTAAGGCAGAATATCAACAAATAGCCCAAGCCTGTAAAGATGAAGTGAGGAAAGTTAAGGCTCACAATGAACAAAGGCTTGCGACAAAAGTAAAAAATAACAAAAAAAATCTTCCAACTTATTAAAAACAAGAAAAAAGTCAAGGAAACAATTGGTCCATTGCTGGGAGAAAGTGGCAAGAAGGTGACAAGCAACAGGGAGAAAGCATCTGTCTTTACACAAAGGGAAAAAACAGTCCAACCTATCAAAAACAGCACCACAAAAAACATATTAGGAACACAAGTTAAAATAGGGAAGAAAATGGTAAGTGAACACCTGTCTACCCTAGATGAGTTCAAATCACCAGGACCGGATGGATTACACCCCAAGGTTCTGAAGGAACTGGCAGACAAGATCTCAGAACCACTGAACTATATCTTTCAAAGATCCTGGAGCACCGGGGAACTGCCAGAGGACTGGAAAAGAGCTGATGTAGTTCCCATCTTCAAAAAAGGAAAAAAAATAGAT
>QLTV01002568.1:1261310-1285380 GCA_003457575.1 Thermophis baileyi
CCCACCTCCAAAACGACCACTGCCTTGCGAAAGAAGCTGAGGGTAAAGGTGATGGACTTGCCAAGCATGTCTCCAGACCTAAACGCTATTGAGAATTTGTGGGGCATCCTGAAACAGAAGGTGGAGGTGCGCAAGGTCTCTAACATCCACCAGCTCCGTGATGTCATCAGGGAGGGGTGGAAGAGGACTCCCGTGGCAACCTGTGAAGCTCTGGTGAACTCTATGCCCAAGAGGGTTAAGGCAGTGCTGGAAAATAATGGTGGCCACACAAAATATTGACACTTTGGGCCCCATTTAGACATTATCACTTAGGGGTGTACTCACTTTTGTTGCCAGCAGTTTAGACATTAATAGCTGTGTGTTGCGTTATTTTGAGGGGACAGCACATTTACACTGTTATACAAGCTGTATACTCACTACTTTACATTGTAGCCAAGTGTCATTTCTTCAGTGTTGTCACATGAAAAGATATACTTAAATATTTACAAAATGTGAGGGGGTGTACTCACTTCTGTGACATACTGTAGTTATGTATTTAGCAAAAAATTTAAAACACGTTGACCATTATTTTCTTGGTTCTCATAATTTAAATTAAGTTGGTAGCTGAGTCGCTTTTGTGCCTGATGGGCTTCGTGATCCACTTCCTTTTGGGGGTAAGTCTTTCAATTAAAGTAAAAAAGGAGATGGAAAAGATGTAAAGCACGGGTGTCAAACTCGATCGCATCAAATGGCGTATCGTGACATTTTTTGCCTTTGCGCAGCTGGGATGGGCATGGCCTGTGCGTGATGCATCCAGCCTACGGGCTGCCAGTTCAACACGCCTGATGTAAAGTAATCAAGAATTTTCCCCTTTTAACGATTTGTGACTGGCCATTCTCATCATGTGATATAGTCCCTTTGGTTGCTAGTTTGTGACATTTTAAACCCATACCTCTTACTACTCCAATATTCGGGCTAATACATTACATTGACTCTCATAAATTTTCTGTAGTTTATGTAGACTCAATCATTCTGTAAATCAAGAACTTGTATAGTTTCCTTTTTATCAGAAGTATCCAACCGAGTCACAACTACCTGAGCTGCAAGAACTGATTTGGAGAAGAAATATTTGCTTTTCCCCCCAATGACAGCAAGTATTTGCATTAAAAAAAACTCCACCACAAAGTCCATGTAACCAGGAAAGTCAATACTTTGCAACAAAAGCCAAAATCAATTCATTAGACCTAAGCAAGATAAAGACTAAAGCATCAGACAGAAGAAAGCAGCAGTGTTTGATGTATTTATTTTTTTATTGTCATTTCTTAGCGTTTTGTATAAGAGCCGTTTATGCTGTATAAAAACATTTCATTTATTTCTATTTCTTACCACAATTGCAAATATTTCACAATACAGAAAAACAGAATAAAACTCGAATGCTTCTATCTTGTGAGAAGTTTTATTTTTCCCCCCGAGAGAACATGAAGCTATTTTCTGAATTAGGTTCAAAAAGCTGTGGCCTCATCAGAAGAAGCAAAATAACTAAAAGTCATTTTAAATAATGGTTTCTTTTTTATCTTTTTCTTATCCACATCAACGGAATATCTTTCCCGGGTTTTAAATAACAGTAAGCTGCAGTTGAATTTTTCCAGTAAATAGCTGAAGCTGAACCTATCGTCCAAAGTGACATTCTCTAAAGAAATTGTCATCTTCTTACTGATGATCTTGCTTTCTTTTTGAATTCCTCAATTTGCTGCATTTGGCATAGTACTGGAGGACAACATCTGTGGGATTATTGGCCAGAAACAATTGCCTGTTCACTGAAAAGAATAAAAACATTTGCAGGTGTTGAGTGCCAAGAAGGCCAATTAGACACAATTAAGTAGAGAACCCTTCTGATAAAATAAGGGGCTAACTTGAATATTTAACTTATTAAAGAAAAAACATTTTTATTAGTGCATCAGAGGCAGCTTAGATAAAAGTTCCACAATGCCTATGATAAATAGAATCATACTATGTCTATCTTAGTTCCCGTCTTAAACAATGGGAACAGTTGTGATTGGATTACATTTTGGCTTTTGGGGCTAAGATGAAGCGTAGAATAGAAATAAATGAGAGAAATAATGACTTTCACATCTCAGAAAAACACTTTGCACATTACAACAGTCAAATTCTTTCAGTAGATCTCGAAACAGAAAGTGGACATGAGGTGAAGGGTTCGAAAAAGATAGTTTGAGGATGGATAAAGTATTTTTTTCACCACTCTCTTCCAACTTCCATCAATTCCAATCACTAGTCCCAGCAGTCAGGTATGAAGGCATTGTATGTATTAGCATACCTTATCAGAACGGCTACTCTACATTGGAGTGTATTCAGCATAACTACAAGTAAGATAGTGGGTATTTAGCATTTCAAACAGGCAATTTGAACTATTCGGTCCTAACTGATATATAACTTTATAGCAAAGCCTTCTATATTATGATATTGCTGCCTTCTTGCTCACCTTTCAGACTCCCGCAATGGTGGCTGACTTACCTTCTTTCAGCTTGATCCGGAGGTAGGCAATGAGCAGTAACAGAAGTAAAGTTACGGGCAGGAAGATTCCAGTGAAAAGAAACCAGCCAGGCACCTTGCTCAGAAACACTCCTAGAGTATATCCCATGGCCTAGCAAACACAAGCTGTCTTTTTTAATGTAGGCCTACCAAACCATCGTCTTCATGTGTTTGTGTTCCTGATAATCCTTGCTTCTGCCGAAGGGCCTTTGCTCAGTCCTTATGACATTTCCCCCTTTCTGGACTTTGTTTTGTTTATACAAGCCTGCGATTCCTAATAAGAAGGCCACTTAGTTACAGAGTTACTCAGTCCAAAGTTTAAAACAGCATGTTGGAATTACGCTGAGTGGTCTAAGTAAACTAGACTTTGAAAGAAGAGGCTCTGTTTTCTTTTCTGAGGTCAATCGTTTTTTGGATATCTTCTGCCCTGATCATTTATTATAATCAAGACAAAGAATGTAAGAGTATTATGTTATATAAGATGCATTTTTGGCACTTGTCTTACATTGCTATGTGCTGAAAGCTATCTTTCTGCATAGTTAAGGGGTGAACGTTGCTATTTCTTATCTCTCATTCTGTTTCCAGAAATATGGTATAATATTTGGGAATCAGGTGTTCTCATTGGCTGCCTCTAAGAAATTCTGAAGCATGGTATTGCCAAAGAAAGTGGGGTTACCATCCAAAGTAATGTTTTGGATGTTTAAATAGAACTAGTGATGTAAACAGAAAGATAAAAGTCCTAGGATTGTTTTCCCCCCCACACTTAAAGTTAAATTTAACCATACATATAATGCCAACAAATTCATTGAGCCCTGAAATCTCCTTGGTGTCTCTTGTTCATCTCTTCTGCTATCTTCAGGAACAGATATGATGATGTATCAACTTGTTCCTTGGTGTTATTCTGCTCTAATTACAGTGCATTTGATTCTGAGCTAAATAAACTGTTTTATTTACATTGCATTTTCTCCAATAAGAATCAAATAAAAATATTAAAACATATTGACATATCCAGATACAGAAAAGATTTAAACAGATTTAAAATTAGTTTCCACGTAATTAATGCAAATGCTCTGCATTGTTCTAATTACTCTTGAAGCTCCTTTATTTGGTGATTCACAACCAAATAAAGCATAAAAACAAATTCCCTAAGGACTGCTGCTGAACTTTCTAAACTGTAAGGTGTCTGTAAGCAAGGAAAGCAATGGAAGACTGAACTTGATCAAATGAAAATCAGAATGAGAGAACAACAGGCAATTGATTGCTTATAGAATGGCAAGCTTACTTTATGGATTCCACATGCTATATGTATTTCTAATATTAATGTTGTGTGCTGACAGAAGTGAAAAATCAAAAACATCTTGTCAATGACATGTTTTACTAAGCAACTGGTTTAATAAATATGACAAAATAAATACCCCATTCATGAATTTTTTATTCTGTTCTATTATATGGCTATGGAAGTCTGCATTACTGTGTCATGTCAAAAACCATTACTTTCTCGCTCAAAATTGCACATGTCTAGCAATAAATTTTACTTGGTTTCTTTCATGTGTATATTTTAGGGACAATATATTTTTTGAACTTGCCTTTTTTATTTTATATGGTGTTTGTGTCTTTGGGTATACAAGTGGTGCATCACTTTAGCCACTTATTGAGTTGAAATTATTCCTATAGAAATGTAATTGTATTTGCTCATGTTTGGTCTGTCTGCATTCTGCTTTTGTTGCATTCACCACTTACATCTGCTATCCTTGCTGATGACTCTCTCAACCTGCATCACGCAAATTCTTTAGGGGAAATACTTTATAAACTGACAAAAAGCTGCCATCAGACTGATTGATCAACAATAAAGGGAAATCTTCTGTGAGAAGTTGCCTGTTGCTGGCATTTTTCACCACGGTCTGATAGACATTTGGATGGGGCATTGAAGTAGCCTTCTTAGTTAGGGAACTGTCCCAAGAAGAGCTAACAAACTCTTCATTAATGGTTTTCTATAATATAGTATATAACAATTTTAGGATTTTAAAATATTTATATAATGAAGATGTATACGACAGTAAGTACTGCTATGTAGTTTGGACGCTACAAGAACATCCTAGTTTTTGTGCAGTACACAAAGCATTTGATAAGCTGATCCATCCTGAGACCCCTGAATAGATGAAATTCATACATTGTTTTCTCCCATATAATCCTCTTTATATAACAGAATAACCTGCACCTTTATCATTCCATTTGGACTCATAAGAAAATGGGTTCAATTGCTAAATAATTTGTTATTTGCTAACTAAAGGCAGGTCATCAGCATTGGATGAGCCATTGTTAGTTTCTCCCCCGAAGTCCTACTTTCAAGGCAAACTTTAAAACTGAAGATACTGGCTCAAGGCAGAAGAAGCAAAGAAGGCCTATTAACATCTAAGCAGTAGGTCCAAATGAACTTTTTCCAGCTAGCCACCCTGCAATGAACTCTGACTAGGTGCTCGATCCCAAGATTGTATTCAAGCAGACAGTACCATGTTAAATTAGGCTGGGTGTATTGATTTTATTTGGACCTCTGAATTGTGTGATTTTTGGTTTTTCCCCCTAGGTTTTCTTATATTCCTATTTCCTTAATGAAGTTTTTATAACTGGAGATTTGGCTCCATTGGCTTTAAAAAAGAAGCACCTCATTTAATTTTTCATGGTTTTAGAGCTATCCCTGGTACTTCAGAATTGGCAGAAGAGTTGTTAAATTCTTATTTCTGGACAAGAAGATCCAAAGCATTTTTCTTTCCGTTTTTCTAGAGCTGGCCTGAAGGGAGAGATGTCTGGTAAGAAGAACTATCCAGCTGGATAAATTGGAGCGGTATTTCTCAAACTTTACAAATTTTAGAAGTTTGGAATTCTCCTGCCAAGTCCACAGCATTTAAGTTGCCAGGTTTCAGAAACATGCTAGCTGGGAAATTCAGAATTCAGATCTTAAACTTGGCAACTTTAAGATGTCTGGACTTTCTTGGGTCCACACATCTTAAAGTTGCCAAGTTTGATAAAACACGGGATTAGAGGGAGCCAGGAGGTTCAGCCTGGCTGATGGCAGTCTATCAAGAATCTTCTTCAGGAGCCCTTTGAAGAATAGGTCTTGCAGGAAAGTTCTCCCATCTTTCCAGTTAGCTGGCAATTAGGATGCAATGTTTGATTCAAAGCTTAAGCAGCTGAATAGTTATTGGTTGCTTTAGGTTTATGATACCATTGGGATTAAGAGCTAGAGTAAGAATTAGGATAGCTATCTGTATTAGGGTCAAGTTTCAGTAAAGGATTGCTTCATTGCTTCATTGAAACATGGTTAAATCTTTTCTTCTTTATGTCTTTCCTATTTGTTAGGCTTACTACAATGTTAAGTTCTTTTCACCCTGGGAAAATGATCTTGAGAAATATTTTGACTCAGTGGTGAAATCCAATTTTTTTTACTACCGGTTCTATGGGCGTGGCTTGGTGGGCGTGGTGTGGCTTGGTGGGCGTGGCAGGGGAAGGATACAGCAAAACCCCCATTCCCTCCCCACTCCTGGGGGAAGGATATTGCAAAATCTCCATTCCCTCCCCACTCTGGGGCCAGCCAGAGGTGGTAGTTGCCGGTTCTCCGAACTACTCAAAATTTCCGCTACCGGTTCTCGGAACTACTCAAAATTTCCACTACCGGTTCTCCAGAACCTGTCAGAACCTGCTGGATTTCACCCCTGTTTTGACTCCAAGAAAGCACAGTATGGCATTTAAAGTAGTCAGAGTGCAAACCCACTTAGATGAATAAAAAAGGGGACAAATGTATAACAAGCTGGGAAAACTACAACCAGATGTTGTTAAGTTTGTAAAAAATACATAGTCTAAATAATGAAAACTTTTTTAAAAGCGTAGATGTGGGATTAGACAAATTTGAATTAGCAGATATCCAATTAAAGCATATGGGGTAACTATTATGTCTAACAGCAGTCTTAATGAACTTTGTGATACTGAGGGACACTTTATTTTTTCATAGTAATGATACTTACTATTTATCTGATTAACTTTTATGGCCTCATTAAGAACATTCCTGAAATTGTATATATGTTTGTGAGAGAGAGAGAGAGAGAGTGTGTGTGTGTGTGTGTGTGTGTGTGTGTGATTAAATTTAGAGGCTGTGGGTAGTTTGTGATTCTCTCCCTCTTACAAAAAAAACACACACACACACACACACACACACACACACACACACACACCACAAAAGCAGAGTTTCAACAACCATTCTGTTTCCAGGCACGGAAGCAGCAAAACTTTTCAAATATTTTCAAAACATCATTAGAATTGGAGCCATACAGATTTCTGGTTGAAATATTTTGTAGCTGTCAACATATAATGTCTGCTAGACATTATAATGTCATTCAATATTCTCAATTATATAGAAGTGCTTAAAAATTATGTTCAAACATATGTTGCATCCTTATCCTTTAAGACATCATTAAAAACATAGTTGTTGCCTGAAATTTTGGAATAGGATGAATATGGAATCCCCTTTAGCTACCTTTGGTTTTGTGACTGGTTGTACTGTGCTTTCAGTTGGATGTGCTTTCTTTTTATATGTACATTTTTTGTTTTATTTGTAAGCAGCCCAGAGCTATTAAGGAGTCAGACAGCCTCAAAACTGGAAAATAAATAAATGGGAAGCTATCACAAGCATCTATATTAGAATTCAACTTAATATTATTATTCTGAGCTAAAATAAAGAAGGTGTGACACAAGGAGTATGGAAAGCAATCTGAATAATTATCGAAATAGAATACCCCATTAGTGTAGTATATGTATGTGACTCAGCCAAATAATAAGTGAAATGACGTTCGACATTCTTGCGTGCAGAGAGTTGCTCTGTGCAATGAACCTGAGATTTCCCATCTTTAATTTGCTTCTGCCAACAATATTGATTTTTAGGATGGGGAGAGGATTTGATATAATCCAACAGTTTGTGCTCTGCCAATCTGATCGCAACAAATCTCATAGCGGCTGAGAGCAACTGCCTTCTTTTAAAACTTTCAAAGGGCAATATAAAAGGGAAGTGTGATTAGGGTTGGAATAATATTTGTGGACCCCCAATGACCCAAGAGGGCTTGATTTAAATACGTTGGAGTCTGTCTCTTGACTCAAACTGAAGCCGAAACCCTTAAACCCTTGAAAGGTAGGTCCAAGACTGCTATTTATGAATGCTGTAGACTTAACTGTAGTTCACCCAGTTGTTAGCCATGGTGAATTAAATACCTTCTGACACTTACCGATTGCAGGTGTAATGTGACATGAAATAATGAATGGCATTTGGCATTCATCATGGCATGCCATTCATTTCTTGTAAATGCTAATTTAATTTATCACATTTTAACCCCTTAGTACTATAGTTCTGCATCACAATAAGGCTCTGTTGTCTGCCTGTTCATAATCTTTCCCCAACAGGAAAGGCTCTATTTTGAGCTTCATCCTATTTTTCATCCTCAGTTTTCCACCATATTATTTATAATAATAAATGATAAACCTCAGTCTTGGTTTCTTTTGGAATCCCACTCAGATTGGAGGTTTAAGCTGAGTAAAACAGTAAATTCTAAGGGAAGGCTTTTGCACCTTATTTGCCAAACCATTATAAGTAACAGAATGAACAGAATAACAGAGTTGGAAGGGACCTTGGAGGTCTTCTAGTCCAACCCCCTGCTCAAGCAGGAGATCCTATACCATTCCAGACAAGTGGCTGTCCAGACTCTTCTTAAAAGCCTCCAGTAATGGAGCACCCACAACTTCTGAAGGCAAGCTCTGGTTAGTTGTTCTGAAAGCAAGCACTGGTTAGTTGTTCTCACTGTTAGGAAGTTTTTCCTTAGTTCTCCATAGTGGTGGAGATAGCATCCAGGAATGGGTTGACCTCATCTGCTTAGCTGATTGGACTGAGTCTGTCAGAGTTGTAATGCCATGCCTCTGTTGCTAGGTTTCCCCAGCTTTTGACTCAGTCCCTCAGCTAGGACAGATATGTCGAGAGTTTTTCCTCCCAAATTTATTACATTCCTGGATGCTTCTTCATCGATCCTTCTAACACCGTGAGTTTGAACCAGCAGACTCCCATTTGTTGTGGTAGAGTCGCTGGGATATCCCCAGCAGTGAGGGCTTCAGCTCAAGCCGCTTGGAAGGGCTCCTCTGCTGTCAGGTTAGCGACAGACATCTGTCATCTTCGGCTAACCCTTTCTGACACTCCGTTGAGCAGGAGACGCTCTGGAGAGACTGTGGAGCTCCGCGCTCCCATTGTAACAGCAGGGGAAGCCAGATTGAGGAGCTACGCGCTCCCAGTTGACAGCGGGGAAACGAATATTAGAGGATTTTCGCGCTCCCAGCTTGGGTGAGTCAGGCAGCCATTACAGGAGCTTTGCACTCAGTGAGGAGAACAGTTGTCCCACTGCCCAATGATTTTTTCTAAAGGCGCAAAAGCACTAGTGGAGCTCTGCGCTCCCATTTACGCCAGCCACTGCATCTCTGGCGATCACCTCAACGCTCCCCCTGCATCAGGCGACAGCGGCATTGAGCGGAGCTCTGCACTCCCAGCCGGATAGAGCTGCCGGTTGCCATTTTGTCTCCAAGAGCCTCACGACCCGAAGGGCAGCTGCACCGCCATTAAGAGGAGCTCTGCGCTTCCAATTGACACTTTAGAAGGCACGGACTTATCTACAAGGGCTTCACGCCCATTTTTCCGCTGAACCACCAATTTGAGGAGCTCCACACTCCCATTTAATCAAGAGCTCTTCTGCATTGGCGGCTCATCTCAGGGCTATACCTGTGCATGTCCAATGTTACCCGGATGATATTTTAATCCAGTCTTCCTCTATCCATCAAGCAAGAGAGGACCTCCAGGTAATTGTCCAGACACTTAGACACCACGGGTTCTCTATTAATATAGAGAAGAGCCACTTGACATCCTCAACCCTCCTGCTCCACCTGGGAGCAGTTATAGATTCCATTGAGTGCAGGGTGTATCTGTCCCAGGAGCGACAGGACAGTCTCAGGGACCTGGCAGGTCAAGAGAGAGCACACAGTGCCCTTAGTACTGCTCTCAAAGCTCCTGGGCAAGATGGTGTCCAGCATTTCCATTGCACCATGGGCACGCCTGCACACCAGAGATCTTCAATGGTTTCTTTTACCTTTCCAGAGGACAGGCAGAAGCAGTTCGCCAGCCAGGGTCCATGGGGAGGTACTCCGTTCCCTCAACTGGTGGATGTCACCGGCCACCTCCAAAGGATGCCTATTCCGAGAACCTCAGTGCCTAGTTGTAACAATGGACACCAGCCTCTTCGGTTGGGGGGGTGCACTTCCAATCGTGGATGGCTCAGGGTCAGTGGAACCAAGTGGACCGGAACCAGAACATAAATTGGTTAGAGCTAAGGGCAGTCCACCTGGCCCTCCGTCATTTCCAGCACTCAGTCTCAGGCAAGCACATTTTAGTGCTAATGGACAACGTGGCCACCAAGGCGCACATAAACCATCAGGGGGGTACCAGATCCAGGTCCCTCATGCAGGAGGCCAGGCGGCTGGGCCTCTGGCCAGAGAGACATCTGCTATCCATCACTGCGGAGCACATCTCCGGGGTGTCAAATGTGCAGGCGGACTGGCTCAGCAGAACAGCCATCGACCACGCAGAGTAGCGCCTGCACCCGTCCCTCTTCCGGGAACTGATGGACTGTTTCGGCCTCCCGGAGGTGGATCTGTTTGCCACCCCAGAAAATTCACAGCTACCAAGGTTCTACTCAAGGTTCCCGACTCCGGGGGCGGAGGGAGTCGATGCTCTCCGCAGCCCGTGGCCTCCAGGACTTCTGTATGCCTTCCCTCCTCTTCCCCTTCTTCCAAGGGTGATCAGGAAGGTCCTGGAGGAAAAGGCGGAGGTTCTGCTCCTGGCTCCACATTGGCCCAGGAGACCTTGGTTCGCCGACCTTGTGAACCTCTCGGTGGCTCAACCCTGGAGGATCCCTCAGAGTGAGGTCTCCCTCAGCCAGGGGGTGTTGGTCCACCCGGACCCTCACTGGTTCCAACTGACCCCCTGGCTCTTGAGTGGAGCGCTCTGAGAGGGGACAATTTTTCCTCCAGGGTCATCAAGACTATTCAGGCCTCTAGGAGACCTTCCACTGAGCACATATACTCCGCCACTTGGAAAGCCTTTTGTAACTGGTGTATCAAGTCAGGTATTTCTCCAGTAGAGGTATCGATAGCCCAGATCCTGGAATTCCTCCAGGATGGACTAGATAAAGGGCTATCACCCAACACCCTCCGGAGGCAGGTGGCAGCCCTGTCCTCAGTATTAGCTTGTGGATCGCTGGAGTCACTTGCCCAGCATCCCACAGTCTGCAGATTTCTCAGGGGTGCGACTAACCTGTATCCCCCGGTAGTGCACAGGTACCCCACCTGGGACCTGTCCAAGGTATTGAAATCCCTCACTGGGGCCCTGTATGAACCCTTATGATCGGCCAGCCTGCACCTACTTACGTGTAAGGTGGCATTTCTGGTGGCCATTACATTGACCAGGTGGATCTCTGAGCTAGCTGCCCTATCAGTGAGGAGGGACCTGTGTCACACAGATAGAGTGATTTTGAGATTGGACCCCTCCTTTATACCCAAGGTGAACACTTGGTTTCACAGGGTGCAGGAACTGATCTTACCCAACTTCTGCCCTAACCCAGTCCACCCCTTGGAGAAGAGGTGGCACACCTTGGACGTGAGGAGGGCCCTTAGCATCTATGTTAAGAGGACGGCCAACCTGAGAAAAACAGAGGCCCTGTTTATTTCCTTTCAACCAACTACTTTAGGTAACAGGGTCACACCTTCTACCGTGGGACGATGGCTTAGATTAACCATTGCCAAGGCCTATGAGCTACAGTTCCTTCCTAGACCCACGCGAGTGACAGTGCACTCAACCCGGAGCGCGACTACGACAGCGGCGTGGGCAACACAGGCCTCTCTAGAGGAGGTCTGCAGAGCGGCCACTTGGTCATCTCCTTCTCCATTTATTAAGCATTATAAATTGGACATCTTTGCCTCGGAGAAGGTGGCATTTGGTCGCCGGGTCCTTCAGCGTGTCCATACGGAGGGGGAGACCTTGGACCAGACCGTAGGACAGCCAGCTTTGGTATGTCCCATTCCTGGATGCTACCTCCACCACTATGGAGAAGGGGCGTTGGTCTTACCTGATACGCTCCTTCTCGTTGGGTGGAGATAGCATCCAGTCCCACCCGGACGACCGTCTGCTCCTTGATCAGTAAGGAAAGATCTTCAATAACAACATGTTGAGTCTGTCACTTCGTCTTCGTCAAAAGACGTGGCATTACAACTCTGACAGACTCAGTCCAATCAGCTAAGCAGATGAGGTCAACCCATTCCAGGATGCTATCTCCACCCAACGAGAAGGAGCGTATCAGGTAAGACCAACGCCCCTTCTAGGTTGCTTGTCTCCTTGATTAGTTTCCATCCATTGTTTCTTGTCTTGCCTTCTGGTGCTTTGGAAAAATAGGTTGACCCACTCTTCTTTGTGGCAGCTTCTGAAATATTGGAACACTGCTATCATGTCACCCTAGTCCTTCTTTTCACTAGACTAGACAAACCCAATGTCTGCAACTGTTCTTCATATGTCTTAACCTCCAGCCCCCTAATCATCTTTGTGGCTCTTTTCTGCACTTGTTCCAGAGTCACTACATCTTTTTTATGACCAAACCTGAATGCAGTATTCTAAGTGTGGTATTACTAAGGCTTTATAAAGCAGTACTAATACTTCACATGATCTTGATTCTACCCCTCTCTTAATGCAATCTAGAATGCATTGGCTTTCTTGGCTGCTATCGCACATAGCTGCACATATTTAAGTGATTTTCAGTTGGATTCAGATGAGTGCATAGACACAGGTACTATTCTAGCTTCCCAAATTGCTACTGTACTCAGGATCAGGGAACCTGCTGAGAAGCAGATAATAGTAACAGAGGATGGGAATTCTTGAAAGGAAGGTGGAAAATCCACCTCTATCTAGTGGACTCCTTCCATGCTACATTTATAAGTCTCCAAATATTTTTATTAGGACTGTTTTATTCATTTTTATGCTTTGTAATTTTAACTATATTTCAGTTTAATATCATCACAACATATTTTACTTTATTCTATGTATTTAATTATTAGTCAAATTGATATAGTTGCCCATCTCACCAAAAACGACTGGGAGATGCAGTGTGTCACCAACTCCCAATCCTCTGAGACGATCCAGAAAGATACTTTGATCAATGGTATCGAAATATGGCAATTAGCAATAGCTATGGCACTTAGACTTATATACCACTTCACAATGCCTTATAGCTCTCTCTAAGTGGTTTACAGAGACAGCATATTGTCCCTGGGTCCTCACTTTACCGATCTCGGAAGGATGGAAGGCTGAGTTAACCTTGAGCCAGTCAGGATCAAACTCCTGGCAGTGAGCAGTGAGTTAGCCTGCAATACTGCATTCTAACCACTGCACCACCATGGCAATTGGTATTTGGTTGGATTTTAAAACATTTTACACACCCCTAAACCAGAACAAGCAAAGAAGAGAAATTATGGAATAGATCAGTTTTCCCAACCGGGTGTGCTTGGATGACAACTCCCATGATTGTCCATCAGCATGGTATTTGACTAGAAATGGGGCAGGGAGTAAAGATGAAAGCAACATCCTCATTGTAAAATTTTCTCTCTTCCTCTTTCATTTGGAACCAAGTGAAATGCTGCCAGATCACATTTACTTGAGAATATCTTTTCTGAGATTGTCCTCAGGGCTCTCCAACTCAGCCTCACAATGCACGATCAAACTGCAGCCAACCTTTCTTCCTCCCTCCTCCCCCCATCCTGCAGCTGCATCATACCACTATGAGTGGATCCCTTTTTAGGGCTTTTCCCACATTATCTCACCACCCTGCAGTTTTGAATGTTATCAAACTGACTCTTTCTAGAAAGAGTTTTAAAATTTCTCCCAATTTAACAAGGGCAATCATTTATTTTATTTTATTTATTTATTTATTTTGTCAAGCGTATATATGATTACAGAAAAAGTATAAACATGATTGTGAATACATATAATGTATAAACATGGTTATGAGTACATGAGATGGTTACAAATACATGGGGACATTAGGACAGGGACGGTAGGTACGTTGGTGCGCTTATGCACGCCCCTTACAGACCTCTTAGGAATGGGGTGAGGTCAACAGTAGACAGTCTTAGGGTAAAGTTGTGGGGTTTTGGGGAAGAAACCACAGAGTCAGGTAGTGCATACCAGGCATTGAGCACTCTGTTGCTGAAGTCGTATTTTCTGCAATCAAGTTTGGCACGGTTTACCATAAGTTTGTATTTATTATGTGCTCGTGTAGTGTTGTGGTTGAAGATGAAGTAGTCATTGACAGGAAGGACATTGTAGCAGATAATTTTAAGTACTACGCTTAGGTTGGACCGAAGATGGCGAAGTTCTAAGTTGTCTAAGCCCAAAATTTCAAGTCTGGTGGCATAAGGTATTCTGTTGCAAACTGAGGAGTGGAGGACTCTTCTTGTGAAATATCTCTGGACATTCTCAATTGTATTAATGTCAGATATGTAGTGCGGGTTCCAGACAGATGAGCTGTATTCGAGAATTGGTCTAGCAAATGTTTTATATGCTCTGGTTATAAGTACAATACTAGCATCAGCAAGTTTCTTTCCCGTCCTTTTTTGTCACATTCTTGGAAGCAAGTAGTCCAGTTCTTGATTGATAAAGGCTACACACAGAACAATGCCAAGATGGTAATTAAAAAAAAAAAACTTTAAATAGTCCAGGAAATGCAATCAAAATGCAATTAAAGGGGTTATGCTAGTAAGCATCTTCCAAAAGAGGGGCATTCTAAGAAGGGCTCTGGCAGACATAGTGGATTTAAACAGAAGCACAAGTACCAACTAGTCATGCAACAAGGGATCAAACTGAAAACTGCTTGGTGATAAAAAGTTGCTGCTAATAAAACAAGCCTGCTGTTGCTACTACTGCTGCTGATATATAGGTTAGTATCCGTGCCTTTAGACTAGAGCTTCAGGCGTTTTTCTAAATGATTGACAACGAGAGATTCATGCATTTCTAATCTCCTCTTCTCCCCCTCCCACCACCAAACCCCCCCACTCCTTCTACTACGGGTAGTTTCGGTACTAATAAGCTTCTGTGGACACACAGGCATCCAGAGCAGGTATCTGTGTAAAGCATAGAGCCCCTCTTTCATTTTCAGGCCTCGCCCATCAATGTATTAATATATCACCTTTCAGTGTTTTAGAGCAGCGGTCTCCAACCTTTCCAGCTTTATGGATTGGCAGCAGGTGGCGGGGAGAGAGGAAGGTTCTGCGTGAGCAGCGGCAAGCACACACGCAGCTCCATTTGCACAAGTGAGGCGCTCACATGCACACCACTTGCGCAAATGGATCTTTGCACCCATATGTGCTCACACACCCTCAGTCATGCAGGTGGCGCTGCGCCCGTGCTTGCCCACTGCTTATGTGGCCCAGTTCTGAAGGAGCTGCGGCCCGATACCGGGCCACAGCCCAGGGGTCAGCGACCCCTGTTTTAGAGGGCTGATTAGAAAGTACAAATAATCCTCGATTTACAACCAGAATTTCACCCAAATTTATGACCTTTTTTGCCACAGTTGTTGAATGAATCCCTGCAGTTGTTAAGTGAATCATGTAATGAAGCAAATCCCGGTAAACCTCCCCCCCCCATTGACTTTGCTTGTTGGAAACTGGCTGGGAAGGTGGCAAATTGTGATCATGTGGCCCTGGGAAGCTGCAAACATCGTACATACATGTTGGTTGCCAAGTGTCCAAACTTTGATCATGTGACTGTTGAGATGGTCATAAGTGCAAGGACTGAGTTCCCTTTTTTTCAGTGCCCTTGTATCTTTGAATGGTTGCTAAAGGAATGGTTGTAAGTCAAGGACTACCTGTATCCTGATCTTTCCTATTGCTCATTTTCTTCAGGAGGAAGGAAATCTTTTGCAATCCCCTGCCTTTCTTTATGGAAGAGTAATGACGTTGAAGCTTTTACAGTTTTGCTTTCTCTGCTGTTTACAGATGCTCAGGATGTTGTCTTCATCTTGACAGACTGCGCCGGCTTCCTTAATTTATTTTTGTTCCTGGGCGTACCTCGTTTGTGCCAGGTTTTGACATTTCAAAATTCTAGGGCTTGTTAGGGATGCCTTAAGGGAAATACTATTTGTTTAGCAGCTGTAGCTGAGATTAGGCACAAAGCCTGTGGAAGTAAACAGGGATTCTACCCAGCCGTATTAGTTTAACTGAGTTAGGAAGTTCAGCAAAAATAAAAAAAAAGTTGAGCTAAATGTGACCCTTTAAAAGCTAGTCAAACGTAAGTTGAGATGAGTCACAGGAGAACTGAACTGATTGCATCTGTAACTGACCCTATATTACTCCAGGGCCCTTTAAATTGCTGACACTAATGGTAGATGGGTCAAGGGTCAAAAGAGATGATAGATGAAATGGGCCATTGCATTAAAAGGGAAATAACAGAGCAGATCATAGTCTGCTGAAAACGAGGAGGACCAAGCAGACCTGAGAAAACAATGAATACCCTGAATCAGGCCCAATATAAAAGTGGCACTCTAAGAGTGGGCCTAAAGCCCCAGATTGGTTTGGGTTCCTCAGAATGACCTCCAAGGGCAGCAATGCCACAGGATAGCCAAAAGTAAGAGAAGCATAAAAGCATGAGTTCATAAGAAAAAATCTTTTTGGAAGTAATGGTCTATTTGGGATCCCTTGCTCCCAAGGAAGTCTATATGCTGGGTGAAATTCTAGTCCAGGGGTGTCAAACTCAAGGCCAGTGGGCCGGATCCGGCCCATGGGATGCTTAGATCTGGCCCACGGGGCCACTGTGGAAACAGTGAGAAACCGGCCCATGGTGCCTCTGCCAGCGAAAACGGGCTCCTGAGCTCCATTTCTGGCTGCGACAGCCTCCTGCAACCCTCTGCCACGAAAACGGAGCCGGGGAGACGCCCTCGCATGTGGGTATCCCGACACTGTCTCCTGCGGCGAGACCTCATGGGACGAGCGCACGGGGCCGGCCATCGGCAATCCGCGGGGTGGGGTGGGTGATCTCACGGCCCTGGGCCACGTTTCCCCACATGCCCACCCCATGTCACCTCTACTCCCCCAGAGAGAGAGCACAGAGGGAAAGAAGCAAGGCCGGGTGGGCCCTCTCACTACTCCTACGGATGTCGACGTTGGCGGTGGGACCGGGGAGCGGCAGGTCCATCCTCCCAGTCGGCACCTGGCAGAGCGGCATGGCTGCATCCATGTCATGGCCAGCTCCAGCATGAGACAGACCAGGAAGACGAGCGATTGGGAAGGGTCATCCAATGGCTGTTCACGCGCACAAGGGCGCAACGAGCGAGTGAGAGACGCTGAGGGGAGGCCGGGGCCCGTGGCAGGTTGTCCCGTCTGACTTTCCCCCGGGGGGGTTTCAGGCTGGGGACGCCGCTTGTGGTGCTGACCCGCACGCCCTCCGCCCTCCGGTGCGTGCGGGACCAGATAGGGCCGTGCCCTGATCCGTTTTCACTGGCGGATGGTTGCAGGAGGCCGTTGCAGCCAGAAACGGAGCTCGGGAGTCCGTTTTCGCTGGCAGAGTGCTTGGGCCGCCACAGGCACCCCCGACATGAGTGACATCAAGCTGGCCACATCCACTCTGGACACACCCATCCCACCCGAGATCAAACACAACCCTGATGCGGCCCTCAATAAAATTGAGTTTGACACCCCTGTTCTAGTCATACTAGTTATGCTGGAGGTAAACCCTTGAAGGTTTTGTATAAAACTTGCCATTTTTGAGAAGAGCCCAATACCGGAAGCAATCTCTGTACTTTACACATTCCTGTATCTAGCTCTTTAATTCCGTCTTGGGCCACTGCCTTGCTTTTTTGGACTGTGACACGGTTTGGACTTTGACGCATCTTGCCTTGTGCCTTTTGTGCCGGCATTATCTGCCTTCGCTTTATTTAAACTTATTTAACTCTCTACCTGCATGTTGACTGTGTGGGCAAACCTAGAAGCTCATGGTTGAGGCAGGACAAGTAACCCCTGAAGAAGGGGCCTGATGGAGTCAGCAGGATGTGAGGAAGATATTTCTTTCCCTTTGCCAAAGATGGACAAGATATTCTCCTACCAAGAAGATTTATTATCTTGTGATTATATTTATATACCGCTATTGGGAAGCCAAAGGCCAATTCCTGGCCATTCACACAGTATGCAACGCCAGATAGGCTATTTTGGCACAAAATATAAACTCTAAATTAAGCCTCACAGCATTGCCCTTTCTGAGCTAATTAAGTCGCGATCTCCCCTGAGCAATAACTCCAACTTTTGCGTCTTCCTAATGAAGAATTCAAGATGCTCCATCAAAGGTCACACAGCCTTTGTCCTTCTCTTTCCAATCAGCTCCTTGCATTAAAAGTGAGCTCAAAGAGTCCTCTTGAGATATTCTTCCAGTCCAAGTTGGCAAAGTGAGAGACCTGAAAACAGTCCAGAGGCTCACCAGTGTTTCCTAAATATTTCCTAAAGATTAAGAATGTTGGGAAGGATGAGGTTTTTCCCTGAAAGAAATACTAGCATTTTTTAGCCATTCTGATAGGTGATAGATGGGTAGAAACACACTTGTTCTGTCTGGAAAAAAAAAGGTTGTTAGACAAAGGTGCAGTTCCACTTTGGCACAAGATGAGTTTCCTGGTAATCAAATATTATGGCTAGAGGCTTGCAATTGTATGAAATCCCAATATGTGCTCCTTGTTTAGAAGCACAAAGAACTCTTTTTTCCCTTTGAAGCTAACAAGCCAACAAATAATAAGCAAAATGCGCTGACTCATCTCTTGGTGAAATTAGCGGGAATTTTTTCTCTCTGTAGCAGAGACAAAATAGAAAACAGGCCGATTCATCTGGCCTGTTGCTAATAAACTCTAGTCACTTCTATCCATGATCACTTGTGGTTTCTTGCACAGCCATTTTGTTTCACTGCAAGAGATGGCTAGAAGCAGCTTCCAAAGCAGTTTGTGAGCCTTGTCTACAGCGTTTGGATATGTGTTATGACATCTCAACTACATGCTACTAAAAGTCTCATCATGACCTTTAACTGGGCAAAATGGTGCATAACAGGGCAACAATTTTTCAACCAAGTTTGTGGACTAATTTACAAAATGTGTCCAAAATCCAGGACCCATGACTCCCTAAGAAATTAAGTTTGGGGAAGTTGTGGCTGCTTCAGTGCTATTGGCTGCTACTGTGCTGCTGCTGCTGCCTTGGTCACACTACCTTTATTTTCAATGTTCCGTGGCAGTTTCCCAGGCAGTCTCACAGTCCCTTGCTCTCTCTCCCCCATCCAGCAGTAGCTACGGTACTTACTGGAAAGGGAAGAGTAGGGAAGAAGAAAAGAAGGGAGGGAGGAAGACGGAGGAAGGAACCCTACGAATTCTTCCTAACTCATGTCATCTCCAACACAGTCCTTAGTCTTACCCAACCTGCATCACCCCCATGCACTTTCCCCAACCCGTGCAACACTTCTTGTGCACCCCCAGACACCACCCTCACCTGCACCCCTCCTGTGCACCCACCACAACCCATGCAACACCACTTGAGCAACCCTAGACATCTTCCCATCCTGCGCTGCCACGCCATACACCACCAATGACCTGCATGATGCCTCTTGTGCATTCCCAGGCACCCTCAGGCATACTTCCCAACCCATGCTACTTCCGCTTGTGCCATCCTAGACCAGTGCGGCACTTGTCACCCCTGTGACCCCATGAATTGGGAAGGGAGATTTCTGATGCTCCCATCCAGCTTCCCACAAGGAAATTCAATGGGGAAACTGGCAGGAAGTCAGAAGCTGCTGCTGATTCCATTGATTTTGGCCTAGTGGGGGTCATACTATTTCTCTTTTTAAGGTAAGGAAATATCTCTGAAATGATGAGCCAAAGGAACATGTATTGACTAGTGGACGTAAAAAAGAGTGTTATGATGATGATGCCATTTTCATCATTTTGAAAAAGCTTAAGATCCTGAGATGACAAATCTTTTGAATAGTTTGCATAATACAGTACTTATGAAAGAGTCCTCACTTGTCCACAGTTAACAGCTTAACTTCTTTGCCAGGTGTATGTGAAAGATCTTGTTACTTCACTGGAGTTCCAAAGGTTAATGGATCCTTAAGCAAGATACATAAGAGCTCAAACTCAACCCATGCATTCCTTTCCTACCTGCTTAATCTGCTAAATTCTGATAAGATGGCTCAACTGGTACCCTTTTCCTCCCTCACTGAGAGAAACTGGGAGTTCGAAAGTGCTGGTTTCTTCTTCCTATGCAAGAAAGTATTGTTTTTGAAGATTGCTAGATCATGACATCCATTACCATACCGCATTCCCTGTTTCTTAGTCGTCTTGCATATCGAGTGATTACTGTTAAGTGCAACAGCCTGTGAGTGCACCAGAACCACCTTCTGCAACGATCCAGGACTGCAGCTCATAGAATGTGTCAGCTCATCCATTTAGCCTTGTGAACATTTGGCTAAGGAAGTGGATATTCTCCGCGCAATTTATTCCAAGGGCATTTCTGATCATGATGCTTAACTTTTTTAGTCCTTCCTGCACGCAGTATCATGGCTTAAAAGTATAGAGACTCTGTATCTATAGATAAAAATGTAGACCATCTGCAGCGCAGTCCTGCAAGGATTATAGCTTGCAGGGGAACAAACACTTTGCGTGAAGAAGATCCCAGATAAAATCACTGGCATCTGCCTTTGCAAGGATCAGGAAAAAATGTGATTAAGGCCTTGACCTGACACTCCAACCAGCTGTTGCCAGATGTTACCGAGTGATGGGGGAAAGCAAGCTGTTCTCCTTTTGTGTCAGACGATTCCCTTTCCAGTTGGAGCAATGGATTCATATGGATTCTACATTTTCCATATGGGAATTGAGGGGCCTGCTTTCCAAAAGTACTGTAGTTTCTCATTTTCATCTATCCTCCAATTTGTCTCTAACTGCAACATAAGAATGGCTTATCTGCTATTAAACACTGAGCATTTAAGTTTCGTTCAATCCCTCATGTCTCTCTTGGCTTTCCTTTTCCATTCATACAAGATCCTTTCGGTTATTCGGTGCACATTATGCAAGTGTGGTCTACCTTTAAGTGAGACTTTAGGGAAAACAACTCTTTGACGTGTTGGAATGTAAGTCATTTGATGGTCCCATATTACAGGTTTACAGTTTTCAATAGCCATAGACAGATAGTCCTCGACCTATGACCACAACTGAGCAAAATTTCTCTTGCTAAGCAAGACGGTTGTTGAGTGAGTTTTGCTCCACTGTATGACCTTTCTTGCCACAGTTGCTAAGTGAATCACTGTAGTTGTTAGGTTAGTAACACGGTTGTTAAGTGAATCTGGCTTCCCCTTGACTTTGCTTGTGAGAAGGTTACAAAAGGTGATCACTTGACCAGAACTGCAACAGGTCATAAATATGAGTCAGTTGCCAAGCATCTTTTTTACACGTGACCATGGGAATGCTGCAACAGTCGTAAGTGTGAAAAATGGTCCTAAGTCGCTTTTTTCAGTGCTGTTGTAACTTCGAACGATCACTAAACAAACTGTTGTAAGTCAAGGACTACATGTAGAGCAGCGGTTCTCAACCTGTGGGTCGCGACCCCTTTGGGGGTCGAACAACCATTTCACAGGGGTCACCGCACACGTTAGCCCGCCATCTTGGTGCCACCGTCACTTGCAGGGGTGAAATGCTCCCGGTTCGGCCATGCCTGCGGGTCACCGGACAGCCAATAGCGACAGAAGCGGGAGACTTCGCCCACCCGCCCAGACGCTGCCATTTGGGTTCTTTTACCCTCTGCGCATGTGCAGAATGCTTTGCGCATGCGCAGAGGGTAAAAGAACCCAAATGGCGGCGTCCGGGGGCGGGGTGTCGCGGGGGGGTCGTGGCATTAGAAAGGTTGAGAACCACTGATGTAGAGGATGAGATACTGAAGTTCACAGCTTTGTTATACTCACATGAAGACAAGTCTCCTGCTATCTCTTGACTGCAGCTTGCCAACATCTGTGGGGAACACTCTTGCAGTCCAGAAAATGGAAGAAAGGAGCAAGGAGAGGGCACGGGAACCCTGCCCATCTGCTATCACCTACCTCTCTCTCCAATTTCAGAATTTCTAGTACTAAAGCTTGTTTTAATCTCTGGTTTGCTTACTTAATTACCGATGGCAACCGAAGTGAATAAAAACTGTGTTGATGCAGCCTGAAAACAGTTGGTTATGAGCCAAATGAGATGAAGCTCTGCAACTTCCTTTTAGATGCTGTTTGTTCTGCGAAGCAGCAAAGAACCTTTGGTGTCCTGTACATATGGTAAGCATTAATGAGCACTTAATGGGATTTTTGTTGTTCCTTACTGTCATTGTGCTTTTGCCCCGTGTTGTTCCCTCAGACACACACTTTTTAATGATAGTTTTAATGATAGTATACCCCAAGTCCTCAATGAGATGACAGAGAAAAAAATATGGGAAGGTTTCCAGCAAAGCTGCTGCCAAATTTTAGCTGCCTTAATGTGATGTGTAGAAGTATGAAGAGTAAACAGGGACTCCAAGTGCTTGCGGGAAGCTTTCACAGAACTGTGCTGATTGCTGTTACCTGCTGTGTGTCCATTTGCATCAGGTCTTCTTTCTATACTTAGTATTTTTTACCTGGCTTGTCCAAAAGTCAAGATGGTAAGACTTTGATCATACTGGCATGGGTGCTATTTTGACTTTTCTGACCAAATCTTGCAGACATCTTTGATTCTTCCTATAACAAACCCCCAACGTTGGAGGCACCACAGAAAGCGTGGCAGCCATGTTTTTCTGAGGGGACATGATAAAACCAATGTGACCTGTGACAGGATGACTCATGGAAAAGAAACTTCAAAGCTATTATAATCTTATCCTCTTTCAATCTTATCCTCTTTCTTCCCATCCACCACACATACCTCCCTTGGTCCCAGAGATCAGTTCAATAAAATAAAAATAAAAGCCAACTGGAATTATGTACATGCGCTGAAAGAATAACACAGATTATACACACAAATATGCACATGTACACATGCCCAGGAGGAAAAAAACCAGAAATATTTAATATTGGCATATTTAATATTGAGGGAGATGGGCAGTTCAGAAACATGAAATATAAATAAAATAAATAAATAAAATGTATATCCTGTCACTGAATCTCTGGTGTCTGCCCTCTGGATTCTTATTTTTTTTTCTCCCAATCCCCCTCCAAAGGCTTAAAATTATTCATTCCGAGGATTGAATGCAAACGTTTATGAGTTATTTAGATTCTGCAGATTAAATATTTCTACTACATTAGATTTGGAATAGAACAAGCAGCTTGTCTATATCCTCAGGCTACAAAAACTGAAAAGTATCTGTAATAGCATTACTAGACAGTCATTCTGGCTGCATCAATCTTTGGCTTCATAAACGTTTTATCCAAGTTGGCATGGGTGCAAAAAATTTTATCTATAAAATACGGTGCTAATTGCTCACAGTGGGCTCCAAGACTTCCAGTAATTGTCTCTGTTGGCTTATATCAGTGGTGAAATCCAATTTTTTTTACTACTGGTTCTGTGGGTGTGGCTTGGTGGGTGTGGTGTGGCTTGGTGGGTGTGGCTTGGTGGGCGTGGCAGGGGAAGGATACTGCAAAATCCCCATTCCCATCCCACTCCAGGGGAAGGATACTGCAAAATCTCCATTCCCGCTACTGGTTCTTCAGAACCTGTCAGAACCTGCTGGATTTCACCCTTGGCTTATATCTAAAGAATGTTCTATGTTGCTTAAATAAATACCTAAATAGTGTTACTTTGCATTGCAAAGAAGTATCACAGAAGACAGTTTTCTTCACTGTTAGAGAAAACATTTATTTATTTATTTTTAATCACAGAGTGACAAATAATAGAAAACAGAGAAAAAGCTTTGCTATTTGTGGTAATACTAACAGAAAAACAGAGCTTGGCAAACAAATTGGGACTAAAAGCAGATTCCAGAGCATTGGTTACACTACATCAGGAGTAACTCAAAAATGCTGATACAGTAGAGAGCATATTTATACCTGCAAGCCACTCTATGTGAGCCCTATAAATAGTAAATAGACTACCTCAACACAAACTCTGTTCAGTCCTTGGATCTCCCAGGGGACACTATTGATATCTGCACAAGCTGGATGAAACATGTTATTATTATTATTATTATTATTATTATTATTAACACTACATCAGGAGTAACTCAAAAATGCTGATACAGTAGAGAGCATATTTATACCTGCAAGCCACTCTATGTGAGCCCTATAAATAGTAAATAGACTACCTCAACACAAACTCTGTTCAGTCCTTGGATCTCCCAGGGGACACTATTGATATCTGCACAAGCTGGATGAAACATGTTATTATTATTATTATTATTATTATTATTATTA
>QLTV01002568.1:1299352-1315950 GCA_003457575.1 Thermophis baileyi
TGCAGTATTGCAAGTGTGGCCTTAACAAGGCCTTATAAAGTGGTATTAACACTTCACGTGATCTTGATTCTATCCCACTGTTTATGAAGCCGAGAACTGTGTTGGCTTTTTCTGCTGCTGCTGCACACTGCTGGCTCATATTTAAATGGTTGTCCACCAGGACTCCAAGATCCCTCTCACAGTTACTACTGTTGAGCAAGGTACCACATATACTGTACCTGTGCATTTTGTTTTTCTTGCCTAAATGTAGAACCTTACTTTTTTCACCATTGAATTTCATTTTGTTAGATAGCGCCCAATGTTCAAGTCTGTCAAGATCCTTCTGTATCTTGAGCCTATCTTCTGGAGTGTTGGCTATTCCTGCCAGTTTGGTGTCATCTGCAAATTTGATGAGTTCCCCATCTATCCCCTCGTCCAAGTCATTGATGAAGATGTTGAAGAGTACTGGGTTGTCTTGTTAAACCCTGGTTTGTTTCCCAGTAAAATACAGTTGGTCTTTCTGACTGAACATTCCCAAATCCTTCCACCCTTTCATTCAGACTTCTGCCTTCAAACCAATCCTTCAAAAAGGAGAAAGGAAAATATTTTGGATTATTCATCCCAAAGCTCAGAAATAAAGAATTTAAGAAATTTGTACTACGGTAATTCTGAAATATAATGGATAGTTGTGTTACCATGCAGTCTTACATATAGGAAAGGTTATAATAAGTGCAGTGGCTAAACTTTGCTTTCTAATTTCCTACGTCATGGAATTATAAATACACAATTTATACGCAATCTATTTCTATCAATTGTGCCATTGTATACATGGAATTACATGGGACGTGCTTTTTGGAGAAGCAAAAACTAAATTCCATCTATTCATGGAGTTGATTTATTGGATGTCTTATGAGGCATTGTTATGAAAAAAACATGCACAAACACAAACAAAGAAAATACATTCAGGTGTTTTAGAAATGACCATAATAAAAATACAAGCAGAGAATTGATTAATTTCAATTCTTAGTGTTGTGCATATGATGAAGCTGCTGGATATATCCATACATTCAGCATAAATCTAGGAAAGGCGAGGGTGAATGTACAGTTTTATATATGGAAGACTCAGTTACTTCATTCTTTGATTAGCTGAAAATATTGCTTTTCCCAGAAGGGATAGATAGATAAACTACACATTCCCAAAAGCCAATCCTTAATATTTGGAATAATATCACTTTTCCAATTTCTCAATAGAATTCTATTTTGTCATCTCCCATATCTGGTACAGTCTTAATTCCTCATAGACAGATGTGGTGCTGCCATCTTGACTCAATCCTGTGCAACGGCTGGAGAGCAACCATTCCTGCTTTAAAGAATGGAAACATGACTTCTGAGTGCACAAACATTGATGGGGCCCAGGGGTACTGTTTTTTTTTTTTAATATCTCAATTTACTTCTGAGTATAATAGAGCTTGTAAAGTTCACTCAGTCTGGATTTTTAGACAACCTTTCAAGACAATTATATTCCACCAGACCTTCAACTCTAATTAGGTTGATTGCTATACATCTAAAGAGAAAGTTGATTTATTATGTATAAATATTGGGCTTGCTAATAATTGATCTATTGCCACTTTTATAATTTATTACTATTGTTGCACTTAATATGTTGTAAAATGGCTCTTCAAATCTTTTGATTAGGGAAGGCTATTAAAATTGTAAAATAACTAAATGATTTTTTTTTTCTTCAGCTCAATCATATCCCGTTCTCAGATATAGCCTCACTTGCAGTTTTCCTCCTTGCAGTTTTCCTGGCAAGGTTTTTCAGAAGTGGGTTGACATTGCTTCCTTCCTAGGACTGAGAAAAAGTGACTGACCCAAGGTCACCAACTGGCTTTGAGCTTAAGATAGCATTAGAGCTCATGGGCTCCCAGTTACTAGCCTAAAGCCTTATCCACTACACAAAATGATAAATTTGACCATATAACTATAAACTGAAAAAGTGGATTTTTATTATGATGTATAATGGTTGTTTGTTATAATTTACTGTAATTACCTTATTACTTAAAAAACAGCTTTCTAAAGAAAGAAACCATTCATCTACATTCTTAAATTAATTTTAACAAAAAGAAATGAATTCTTCACTATAATGCAGCTGGAAACTTCTTGTCCCAGAAATCTATCGGATCCTATCTCACAGCACAGAGATTATTTTTAATTACTTTTCAGGTTAAGTTTAAATGACAGAATTTCTGACTTGCTTGTTGCAGAAATGTGTCGCAGAAATGTATAATACAAGAAAACAAATGCTACTTGCAAACTCATTTTATGCAAATGGAACAGAACAAATTCTTATTAATTATCTCATCAATCACTGAAAGAATATATTATTTTCCCATGGCAATGGAAACTGCGACTTCAATTTTCCATTGTTCTAGAAAGGCAAATAATTATTCTATGGGCTAACTGGCCTAAACAACAGCACACTATCAACATCCGTTGGCAGAAAGCAATGAAATATAATAATATATTACTGTAAATTTCCCATATTATTTCCTATAATTGAGCATCTCTGTCACAGAAAGTGTTCTTAACAAGAAAATGATAACAGTGAAAAAGTTGATGAGCTTACAAATTTTTGACTTTGTTATCACTGCCCGCTTTAGAGAGAAACATAACTTATAAGAACATGAATTATGGTAAAGCTTATTAAAATAATTTATGGATGGCTTCAAAGTACTAATTGTCTGCCTAAATTTAGCTTTTCCTTTATTATTAGACATGAGACCAGAGGAGAACTCTATGAAGTCATTAAGGAAACAGAAATATTCCTTATTCTGGCCAACATAATGGAATACTATTCTCAACATGAATTGTTTTGATCTTTTTCCTGTATTCAAAAATCTTCCTCTTCAAAGCCCCAAACCACCTTGTGGCTAAACAGCTTGGTGTGCAGGTGGCTCATGTCTTCTCTGCAGCCATTGGCTAGCTGATTTGATACAGCAAAATCCTTAAATGCTATGAGAGTTGAGGCTCAAGCTGCCTCAAAGAAGGGACCTCAGGTTAGAGAGAGTTGCATTCCAACAACAAAAGTAATCTTGTTGCACTTTGAAACCGAATAAATGTATTGTCACACAAGCATTTGTGACTCATTAGATGCACGGAGTGACATTGTGCTGCCCCAAATGCATGCAGCAATTTGTTAGGGTGCCATAAAACACTTTGTGGTGTCTACCTTGTTCAGTGATGGTTAGTCCAAAGTAACTATGCCTAGGACTTCAACCTAATGAATCAAATCTCAGGTATACTCAATGCCAGTGCTGGCAAACCTATGACATGCATCTAGGCAGTTCTTGAGAGAATCAGGTGAGCGTTTATGCGGCAGCCAGACTCTCCGGAAGTCTCACAAGAGGGCAATGCTCTCGTGAGCCACACCAAAACAAGGTGTGCTTTTACATGGTTTGTGGAAGTACAGAGGCCACAGAAGAGAATTCTCTGAAGCCGCTTCAAGAAAGAAGGCCTTGTGCAACTTGGAGAAGCCTCGGGTAGATTGCAGCAGCCTATCAACAGGAAGAAAACACTGTCTGAAGATAAGTGGCATGCGGCAGATCCTGGGATCACACACACAATTGGACTATGTTTTTAAAATAAACAAATATGTAAAGAATTGTTTCTTTTTTATTTGGGGGATGGGTGACAGCAGTCAAGTTAGGCATTTTCTCAATTTTTGACACACCAAACCCGAAAGTTTCCCCATAACTGCCGTATACATGTTTCTATCATCTTCATGTTCTACATGTACACAATATAAAATAACAGTGCTTTGGTTTACCACTTGGTGTCAAAGTATCAGAAAAATACAATGAGGCTAGCAGCATAAGCCACACTAAAACCAGGTTCGATCATCCGGCTTGCTTTTTGAAACAGAATTGTAATGTAAGAAGTCACTGGTTCGCGGCTGCATCCTTCACAGCAGTACATTTTTAGCTCTGGTAACCCTGGCTGTTAAACTAAAATTTCCACAGCTGAATGCTTAGTAAGAGTTTCTATCTTCCTGAGGTAGGTTATTAATATTGTGAACCCATTGCATTTAGTAGCATTATACTGGATTTGGAGTGGCGAGGACTTTTTACAAAACATGCTATGTTTGGGCTCAGTAAAACAAGTTATTCTCCTTATTTTACTGTCTCTCAGACCAGGCAGAGGTCCAAGAATGTTTTAATGCTAGCTAAAAGCAGCAAGTAAAGTTCATGTACATCTCTTATCACAGCTGTTCAAGGACGTAATAAAAAAATATATAAATTAACTTGCATTTCCATTAACTCCATTAATCATTCTATTTATTAGGAATTAAACCCCTTGGACAATACCCATGGGTAGGTTGGTTTTTTTGCTCAAAAAGGAAAATCATCCTTTAATGTTAATTAAAGCTCTTTAGTGTGGGTAGAATATTATAACCTATTTGTTCCCTGATTTAATCTTTTGTATTTCAGCAGTAAATATAACTTACTTTCGGGCTGATTACAGCCAAAAGGTGTAGGCATCTGAATCCGCTTTTTCTGTTATGTACATGTTATTGTTTAATTGGACTAGAAAGATGAGTAACCCTTCAGAACCCACAGCATAAAAATATAATAGAAAACAAAATATATTCTCTTATTTTGATGTTACCAAAGAGCCCCATTAGGATCTTTTCCATGAAATTGCTTGTCAAATAGCTGCCCCCAATTTGGGGACATCTCCAGGATGTTACCTTTACCATCTGCTGAAAAATAAGTGGATATAAACTTAATTCATGCTTACTCTATAGCAGCGGTTCTCAACCTGTGGGTCGCGACCCCTTTGGGGGTCGAACAACCATTTCACAAGGGTCGCCGTGCGCGTTTGCCCGCCATTTTGGTGCCACCGTCACTGCAGGGGTGAAAAGGTCCCGGTTCGGCTGTGCTGCAGGTCGCCGGACAGCTGGTAGCCCGGACGCCGCCATTTGAGTTCTTCTACCCTCTGCGCATGCACAGAATGCTTTGCGCATGCGCAGAGGGTAAAAGAACCCAAATGGCGGCGTCCGGGTGAAGTCTCCTGCTTCCACGCTATCAGCTGTCCGGCGACTCGCAGGCAAGCCCGAACCCAGAGCATTTCGCCCCTGGTTCCACGCCCCCTTTGTCACATCATCCCACGCTTTGTCACCTCATCACGCGCGGGGAGGGGGGCGTGGCATTAGAAAGGTTGAGAACCACTGCTCTATAGCATTCAGAGGTATGAGTGAAGGAGATTTAAAACTTAGCCAAGGCAATATGGTGGCCATCCTGGACTAACACTGAAGGAGACAATCCATGAAGCTGAGTAGATGACTTTGGGCTGGTCACCATCTTTTAGCTTAACCCAAGTTCTGTGAAACTAGAATATAAGAACTATGTATGAACCCTACACTTCTGGTCTAGGTAAAATAAAATTGTATTATAGAACAATTATACTGCTTGTAGGAATGGGGTGGGGACACTGAATTTTGTCCAAGGCCAATTCTTTCCCAATAACCCTCTGAAATTTGTCTATGTCTAAATCTATGTCTATGTCTCAGAGTGCTTTTAAATGGAAAAAAAAACTGGTTGTAGATTATTGGTGCTTCCTCCATCTTCCAATGCAATTGTTGTTTGGGGTGCAAAGCTAGGAGCTCATCCAAAATTTGATGGATAATTATTATTGAACAATTGTACCCCTGTTGACAGTTCAAAAATGTGTCCTGAAAGAGATCATGGATCCCATGGAGAGAAAGTCCCCATGCTCTGCCAATATGATTTTGATAAATGGGGAAGCCTTAAACAGTCTTTGGTAGTACTCTGTTGGTGGAAGTTATGGGAGAGCAAACAAGGAGAGAAAGGAAAAGAATAAATATATACATGGATGAATATCTATGCTCCAGTTTAAATAATTCTATCGGTAAAATACCACCTGTTACAGTATAGATAAGTAAATATGAAGAGGATTTGTGAATTACCGTAAATTAAAACTGGATTTAACCCATGGATAAAGAACTTTTTATAACATCTTTAAAAATCTTAGCTCACTTAAGCTTAATTTAGAAAACGACATGACAAAAGAAGTAATGCATGGACTGCTTTACTAAAAATACGTGTCTCAAGCAAGATATTTAGGAGTTGGGGGGGAAGCAGGTTTAGTGATGGCATTTCGAGTAGAAAGTGATGATTTATTGAAGACTGCTGTAGTTTAACTAAACACATATTTGCAAAGTCAGGTCCTGAGGGCTGTAATTTTTCTCTATTTGTTATAATCTGTACTTCCAGGTGCTTTTTCATACCAGTGAAGCACTCCATTCATGTCCTTTTAGAAAATAGCGAAGGCTATATTATTTCTATCAATCTATTTTTAATTAGATGAAGAAAACAGGATCTGGAAATTTGGAAATTGCAAATCCATGCTCTGAAACAATAATAAAAAAGCTCAACAACTTCTGGCTTGCCCTGGGTAGGAAAGTCCTTTTGTAAGAAAGTGTTTAAGCAACCACCACTTAGATCTTTGGATGATTTGCAAATATCTACCTGATACCATCTATCCAAATAATAAAGTTTTTGATCAGAAAAGCAAAACAGACTGGGCATTAAAAATATTTTGTTTCTGTGGAATCTGTTTTTCTTCTCTGTATAGTTCATCATGCGTGAGCCTGCAGGGATTGCAAAACAAGTTAACAAAAACCTAATAAAATTGCGTAAAGACCAGAGCAAGATTCAGGTTAACTCATTATGACCTGCAATGTGAATAGAGGACAAGTTACACGTTGTAGATAAATTACTCAAGATTAAACACAGTTTCAAAATATAAGCATCCATAAAATACAGTCTCTAGATTCCTGGGAAGTAAATTTCCTGCAGCAGTTCACAAATGAAATATCCTTCTCTTGTAGGTACTCTATCCTCTGGTCTGAGGGCGATGGCAGAATGTAATAAATATGGAGGAGATGAACAATTATGTCCTATTTCCAAAAGAAACTTAACACTGAGTGGACCAGACATATTTTGAATCCTTCCTCAGTAGTCTCAAATCTTAACACATCGCCAAAATCATAATTAATATATTAGTACTTTCAGGGTTGAGGCCTACTCATTGTCAAGTTTCCTTTGATATTTTGAAATTCTTCAGAACCATATGGATTCTTCAGGAATTGTTCTGCCGTTTATAATTTGCTTTATGTTCAAATGTACTGCAAACATATCTCGATTTAAGTTCATGTTCTAATCTGGACTCATGGGTCAAACTGTAGTTCTTCTAAAGTACTATGAGATAGAATCAATTTCCTGGGTTCTGGCTCTTTTTAAAATCTAAACTATGCAAATCTTTGAAGGAATGGCCATTCCTTCACATTCATTGTGATGTGGAACACAAAACATTATATAAGGCAGGACAACACTTGTGGGCAATTCCAGTTTCAGCCCATGTCTTCAGACAGAGAAGAAGAGAAGCACGTAAGACAGGGGTGTCAAACTCAAGGCCCGTGGGCCAGTTCCAGCCTGCGGGGTGCTTAGATCTGGCCTGCCAGGCCGTCCTGGAAACAGCGAAGGACTGGCCTGCGGTGCCTCTGCCAGCAAAAACGGAGCTTGGGAAGCTGCGTGTGGCCCTCCTGAGCTCCATTTTCACTGGCAGAGGGTTGCTGGAGGCCGTGGCAGCCAAAAACAGAGCTTGAGAGCCAGTTTTTGCTGGCAGAGCACTTGGGCCGCCACAGGCGCCCCCGACACGAGTGACATCAAGCTGGCCATGCCCCCCTGGCAACTCCCCCCCCCCAAGGTCAAACACAATCCTGATGCGGCCCTCAATGAAATTGAGTTTGACCCCCCCTGACCTAAGACAAACACTGCCTGAATATTCTTTCATGCTGAAGGTTTTCAAGAATACTGAGTGCAGTTGCTTTTTCAGTCATTTGGGAGCATCCTGTAACTGATTATAACAAAAGATTTTAAAAAAAGAAAAATATTAAAATAATTTTAAAAGCATAACGGGACACACCTCCCTACTTTAAAACCTTCAGACAGAGGTGCACAGCCTGAGACCTCAATTATTTGCCCTCAAAGCATTACTACAAAAATTGTTACCAGGTTACAGTTTTGAATGTGATCAAAAAGGCAAATATTAAATGTACAATTGGAGAGGGTTCTACCAGTATATTTTGGAACGTGGCCTTGATTTTTAAGCCAGAAATGCACAGTTTTTACCATAAGTCAAACTGGAATCTGGACTAAATAAAAGAATCTATATTTCAGTTGGAAGAGGTGGTTATGTGTGAGCAAATGTTTGCATGTAAAATTAAAGCTATTAAGGTCAATTCTGTCCAAGACTACTTAACTGTACCACAGACAAAAGCATTTAATTAGTAATACATTTCAGGCAAACAGCACCATCCTTGTGTAAGAACAGAAAACCAGTCTTCTCTGATATTGTGTCTCCCAGAGGTGCTCAGCAGCGACATCTATGATTCCAAGCCAAAATGGCCAAAGAAGTCAACCATCAGAAGATCATCTGACTGAGAAACCTTGCAGGATAGAAAATATCCATCATCAGAGAAGTGTTCTCACTTTCACATATTAGGTTGCATCAACGCTTCTGAATATGTTCAAACTATAGTGAATAGGATTTTTTTTTTACCTAATCTGGGATAATGTGGAAGAAGGATTAGTTTTACAGTCAGCAAGTCTGGTATACCAGATCCGCTTAACCCTATGATTTAGAACTTCTTGCACATATGAAGGCATTAATTGGTAAGGATTAAACTTGTCATATTAAATGTTATGCTCTAGAAACCAAATTTATGGCAAAATAAAGAATACCCCTGAGATGTGAGCACCTCTAATGGAAAATAGATGTGAACTTTGACTTTGTGTCAGTGTGTCTGGCATCTGGAAATGTTTAAGAGAATCAGATTGTGAAGTGCTGTCACTTTAGGTTAGAGTCGGTGATGAACAGCAAATCAGCCGAGCATTTCAAGATAAATGATGTCACTGAAACCAACAGGCAAAAAGCAATACAAATATCTTCTTCTCCCTCAGTTTTTTTAAATGCCTAAGTAAAAAGATGTAGAATATGTCCACCAGCATATCTGAGACTAATTGGCACAGATTTTTCTCTACGGTTAAAGACTGAAGGCATCTCTCTAGCTGTGCTTTGGTCAAACTCCTTGATGAAAAGAGCATCCTTCAGTGGCAGATATCTTCAATGATGTGTTCCTTTCTTATTAAGCACTTATAAACATAGAATGGGCTGTTTGATGGAGGGAACCTGAAAATGAGTCCCCACTAATTTTTTGCATGCAGTGGTTTCAACCATAAGAAAAATAACTGATCTAATGCTGTCACATTTATCAAAGTTTTGAGATTTCAACAGTGGCTTATGCTGGAAATAGTCCCTTACATTGCATTCTATTGCAGAGAAATGCAGAGATTCACAGTAGTGTGAATCTCTTATAGTTCTCTGCTGTGATTTTCCTGGAATGCCATCAACACAACTGGTTGGTCATTGTCATCGGCAGAATCCTGCTATTTTCATCAGAGTGGTAAAAGCAGCATTGGTTTGAAAGCTCTGCCTCTTTTGGCACTTGTTGAGGTGGCTTAACACACAGTAAAAAGAGCTGGGGATTGTATTGTGATACTACAACACCACTTTTGCCAATCCCACTTGTCCATATCCAGGGACACTGATCTTTGTATGTAGATATGAATGTATAAAAAAAGACCATGGTGGGAGTTGCATAAATCAGATGTCTTCATGCAAGTATTTAAATTGCTTCTCTAACGTTTTACTGTATGTGTGTGTGTATGTGTTTGTAGTATTAATAAAATTGATAAACCACCTCAATCCTGAGGGAAGTAGGACATGTAGAAGAGACAAACTGACATGGCCATTGCATCAAGAAAACCAGTCCTCCTCCAGAATAGATGGCCTTCTTTAAACAACTAAGTTGTGTACTCTATCCATATTTCAATAAGTTACCAAAGCAAGAATGTATTTGTTGGAAATTATTCTAGGGTAATTTCCTCTCTGTGGTTCCATGTCAGCATTCTTCATCTGAGTGACTAGAAGGTTGGGATCACCAACTGTCTACACTAAATGGAAGAATCCTTGTGATAAGAAGGAGGTATGTTACCATCCATTTGCCTCTCATCCACATCGAGCAAAGTAAACCTACAAGACAGAAACCACTATCCTTTCCATCTCCATCTTCAGGGAAGCTCTGCAAGGAAACTGAAATCACATTCAGTGAAAAACCATTGATTTCTTACAAATATTTTATATCAATGTAGGGGTTTCAAGATGGAGGGGATAGCCTGAAGAATGCTTGCCCCTTGATTTTTTTATTTTTACATTCTTAAATGTAGATGTGAATAGTCTGCTAAACAGAGGTAACGAAAAATTAGAAGCCAATGCAGAAAAGCTAGCAAGACCTCAATTTTTTCACTGGGAATGAAGAATGGTTGGATTTGTAAAAAAAAAAAAAAGTTCTGTTTTTAAAATATCTTAATTTGTATGGTGTGCATTAAGTCTGAATCGGTTTGTTTTGAAATTATGAGTTTAACTTAGCAACAATGATGCAGCTTCAGTTATAATTAATTGAAATTATTTCACAGCTGAAACAAGTGTGATAGCAATTTTGAGTCTTTAGCACAGAGGAAGATGCGTGTCTGTTTAGTGTTAGTATAACAAAGCTAACTGCAAGGCATGTTAAAATGACATTGGTGTGGGGAGCACAACCATCCAGGGAGAATGTTAATTTAAAAAATGGGGGGAAAATGTCCCCCCCCTGAAAATCTGCTGATCACAGTAATTCACAAGCTTACAATTTGTTTAATAAAAAGAAGTTCTTAAAATCCCTAAAACCTATTATTGCAAGATATGTTTTTTTAAATAGTGAAACAATAAAGACACCTAAACAAATCCTTTCCACTGAATTGTTTCATTTGAGCTGGTGAGTCACTAAGCTATGAGATTGCTTTGTTTGGATTTAGTATAATGTATGAACTGAACCACTGTTATTTTTAAATTACGTTTTTTAGTCTTAGCATCATTTGTGAACTACGTGGCTTGTTGAGTCATCATGGTTACAGCGAACTGTATCCCACCATGATACGTGAAACCAATATGATATTGACGGAATCAAGTTTGAGGCTGTTTTACATGTCACACTTCTCCATTGTTAATTAAGCAATTATATACTCAACTGTGTGTTTGTGTGTTTGTGTGTTTGTGTGTGTGTGTGTGTGTGTGTGTGTGCTCACATCCGTAAAGGAGCTATGCAAATCTAAAATGCGCTTGATTTGTTTTGGCTCAGAGTGCTGTGAAAAAAGCCACAAGCTTGGATTGTTACTCTTAAGTCTTTATAAAGTTTACTACAAGATAACGTTCTCATCCTCTCATCTTTATTTTGTACGACTCCAGATGGCATGCATAATGCTCCACCTCCTGTTTTATCCACAACAATCCTATGAGATGGGGTGGGTTAACAGAGAAAGACTTAAGTCGCCCAACTGGCTTTCATGCTTAAGGGAGGATAAAACTCATTGTCTTCAGTTTCTAGTCCAGCACCTTAATCACTTTTAATTTTAATTTACTAGATATTTGAAAAGCACAGGTTTTCTAAACACCTTTCTTTTTGTGATTCTGTAATATTTAGGCCAAGCACTACAGAAAAAGCTAACTCTTTACTGCCATCAGGTGAGATCAGCCTGAATTTTGCGTGTTTTGTTTTGCGTCCCACCAATTAAGCTGTATAATCCATGTTTTGGGTCTCACCAATTATGCTGTATCATCCAGCAGGACTCAGGAAGCATGATCCCCCCCCCCTTTGTATTACTGCCTGCTGCAATAATACACCCCCCCCAAATCCAGATGGCTTCCACCCTAATGGCATTTAGAAAGCTATTAAAGACCTGACTGTTCTCCTAGGTCAGTGTGATCACAGTGTGAGCCCCCAGTATTTATTTTCTTTATTTATATGTTTCTTTGACTTGCTCATGATATCTTTTTCAATGTTCTTCTCTTTTAAACTTGTAAGCCCTCTAGAGTTGTTCAGAGTTGGTGACCTCTAAATTGTATACATAAAATATTAAAACTCTAGTTTGGATTTTTGCAGGCCTGATCTGGTAGCTGTAATTGTAGAACAAGAAGCCACTCCATTCAAAGGTAAAGGTAAAGGTTCCCCTCACACATATGTGCTAGTCGTTCCTGAGGGGGCGGTGCTCATCTCCGTTTCAAAGCCGAAGAGCCAGCGCTGTCCGAAGACGTCTCCGTGGACATGTGGCCGGCATGACTAAACGCCGAAGGCGCACGGAACGCTGTTACCTTCCCACCAAAGGTGGTCCCTATTTTTTCTACTTGCATTTTTACATGCTTTCGAACTGCTAGGTTGGCAGAAGCTGGGACAAGTAATGGGAGCTCACTCCGTTACGCGGCACTAGGGATTCGAACCGCCGAACTGCCGACCTTTCTGATCGACAAGCTCAGCGTCTTAGCCACTGAGCCACCCCGTCCCTTATTTAAAGGTAGGATCATGACTTTTGAACCTGCATTAAAAAAAATTATAAGTCTATTTTAGAGCAATCCTACCAACAGGTGTGAAGAGCTCCAATGTCAAAATTCTATTATAATCAATGTACTATTCTAGCACATACACTTCTATAAAGTTTAGAATCTTACATAATGAAGGTTCCACAGATGAGAGACTTAATTTACTGCATGTAGAGGAGAGACTCAATTTACTGTGTTTTTTTCCCCACTTCCACTACAGCAGATCCTTTACAAAGTAAATGAGGACAGTACAAGGACTGCGTCAGCATGTTCTGAGCCATTCCCTCATAAACATTATTATATACCACTTAGTAATGAGTACTTGAGCTACCAATCCTGTATTGTCTGTTTGTTTATTCATGTCAGAAGCACTAAAATTAAAATAAGGCATACTATATGACATAATATTTAAAATATAAAGAACAAGATTAAAATATGGACAAATTAAACAGATCTTGCCCAGAAACTAGTAATACCGTATTAATTGTGTTTTGTTGTGCTGTCATGAGGTTCTCAAGTCTACACTGATCGGAGCACAAAGGGCAGGTATATATCAGAGGTGGGTTCCTACCGGTTCTATCCGGTTCTTTAGAACCGTTAGTAAACCGGCGATGACATCACGGAGCTGTTTCTGTTGGTGTCTCCATGGGCGCCGCCATCTTGGATTTTGCTTCTGCGCATGCGCAGAAGGTATTTTTTGATTGCTGCAGAGGCGCGCACGCACAAGCGTGCACACATGCCCGGCGCGACCCTGAGCGGACCGGCAGCAAAAGGATCCAGAACCCACCCCTGGTATATATGTGTGGTGTTGTCTGCATGTCACCACTATCGCAAAGACCAGATGCAACCGGATAGCCATATTTGTTCAGAGTATCTCTGGATCTTCTTGTACCCATGCACAGTCTATTCCATACTTCCCAGCTTTCATCAGACCCAGGCTTCATCCAGTGTCGTTCTTATAGCTTTCCATATGCTTTCAAATTCTTCAAAGTCTTCCACCAACCTAAGGAAGATTTTCCTGGATTTATATATGCTGCTGCTTCTCTGCGAACAGCAGGCAGGGCAATGCCAGCTAGGTGGTAGCTCTTATCTAGAGGGGTAAGGCATCCGGCATCTCATTATACCAATCCAGTATAATGAGATGCATTAGAAATGAAGTAGAAAAGTGAGGTTACCATATAAGATCTACAGTATATCAGAGCTTCATTTACTCATATCTAATTTTATACAGTAGATGTAGCTTTCTGATCATACAACAAAATGTTTGTTGTACGTTTCTTCCCTGCAAAATCTACACCCAAAATCTACACATCTATTCTGCAAATTCTTCCAACATTTTCAGCAAATTTCGGATAGGTGAGCTCACAGATTGTAAGTGAAATCCTCCACCTATACTGATGGAGAGTCATTGGATTTCACAGACAGCCAGTTTGGTCTAATGGTTAAGACACCAGGCTAGGAAGTGGGAGATTTCAAGTCCTACCTTAGCCACGAAAGTCAGCTGGGTGATTACACTCTCTCTTAGCCCAACCCATCTCACAGAATTGATGTTGGGAAAATAGGAGGAGGAATGTGTCTTGAATGTGTTTGCAGACTTGAGTTACTGGTAAAAGTAACAAAGGTGGGATATAAATAAATAGTTAATATTTCCAATAAATAATGCCAGTAATGGTTTATATTATTAAATCAAATTTTTCTTTTCCATGCTTTCGCAGTTCATTTCTGTTGTTTTTATACATGATATTAAGGAACTCAACACTTTGAGGCTAGCAATTCCCTTTCCTCTCAGAAATGTGCATATAAAAGTCTTGAAATAATGTAATATGTTTCAAGTGATCATAAAAGTTACCATTTTATTTGAAACGCTGACCCTGAACACAATTCTCGCCTCCAGTGATTAGACAGAAAAATTCCATCTACTGTATTCTAGAGCATTTAAGGTAATCCTTCCATTTTAAAGGTAAATTACTGAGGAGAAATCGAAACTCCCTTTCAGGTAATTAATACTAATAAATAATTACTAGCAGAATGGAGGATGGCATCTTGTTGGTCAACTCACAAGCTCTTGAATAAAGATTATAACCTATATACAAAAGACATAGAAACGGAATGCATTGCATACCTGTAATAGCTTTAACACTGTCTCCAGAATATATGAAGAAAAAACAAAACCATATTATATGACTATAATAGGTAAAGATGACTTAAAATCATGCTCAATTCCCGAAGTTGCCTATGCAGAATCGTTAGTGAAACGATTCACTATTATCTCTTTCTAGCTTGTCATTTTCAACCTAGTCCAGCTTACAGCTGTGCTACTTCTTGATAATCTTCCATAGGAGTGCTAATTGAGCCTAACCCTACTTAGCCTCTAAGCCCAGTCAACTAACTATTGCCAGCTGTGATAAGTTTAATAAAACTTACAAAGAAGAGTATGACTCTCATTGGTTCAATCTGACATCAGCTAGTTTAAATTTGCCTAGCTTATCCATTTTAATAAGTGTGTAGTATTACAATGCTTGCTACATGAGGAAGGCCAAGTTCAGTTCTATAATTATGTAAAATATTAGTAGAAGTATTGTTCAATTGAAAGCAATTAAAGCTTCAGATCTTCCATTGAGATAGCCAATAGCTTGGTTTTTTTTTTAATTTATAAAATCCTAACTTGTGTATCTAATAAAGGTCTTTTTTATTGTGTAAAAAAGGCACTTAATAATTATACAAACTACATTTCTAGACAAAATATATTAATCAGCATCAGAACTGCAAGAAAGCATTATCATAGAAATTATAATTATTGTAACAGCTGGATTCCCTTATGATTCTTCAGAGTGTTGTTAAACCCAACATGAAAAAGAAAGTCAAAATCTTAACTAATTCAATAAACAGGTATGATTAACAGTAAAGTACAGGAGAAGAAGAGGATGAAGCTATTATAGTATCCCTATGTTTTATTATAGTAAATCAAATAGAATAAGAAAGAACAAAAACACATGAAGGAAGCTCTCAGAACCTGTGGATATCCTAAATGGACTTTCATCAAATCCACAAAAGGATTCAGCAGGAACTCCTTCATAACAGACAAAGAAGAGAACAATAAATGGAGCAATGTTGTCATTCCATACATTGCAGGAATATCTGAAAAAACTCAGGAGGACTTTCAACCAACATAACATACATGCACAGTTTAAACCCAAGAATATATTAAGACAGAAGTTTTTTGTCCACCCCAAAAAACACCCAGACATAAACAAATCTGGTATAACTACCTCACTACCTGCCACTTCTACAGCCACTAATGACCCTAACTAATTGCAGGAATATCTGAAAAAACTCAGGAGGACTTTCAACCAACATAACATACATGCACAGTTTAAACCCAAGAATATATTAAGACAGAAGTTTTTTGTCCACCCCAAAAAACACCCAGACATAAACAAATCTGGTATAACTACCTCACTACCTGCCACTTCTACAGCCACTAATGACCCTAACTACCCCGCTACTACCACTAACCTAACTACCTCACTACCTGCCACTACTACTACCACTACTATTGACCTTAACTACCTTAACTTTAACTACCTCACTTCTACTACTACCCTAACTACTCCACTACCTGCCACTCCTACTACTAAAGACCTTAAATGCAAGCTACTTAATGCAAGAAGTCTTGTAAATAAAATGCCTGAATTCCTCCTCCTATTAAATACGACTAATTTCGACATTATATTTGTCTGCGAAATGTGGCTGAATGCATCCCTCCATGATTCCATTATCGTAGAAAGAAACTATCATGTTTACCGGTCTGATCATGAACTCCGTAGAGGAGGCGGTGTTGTTATCTTTTACAAAAAGTCCTTAAATCTCAAAAGCATCCAAGTAACACACAAACTTGCTCTTCCTGAGACCATCATCTGTGAATTATCATTAAACACCACATTACGATTTCTGCTATGTTACAGAGCCCCAGACTACGACATTGAACATGCGAATAAGTTAACTTCACTTCTAACGTTAGCAGCCTCCGGCCCATACCCACTCATCTTTCTTGGTGACCTAAA
>QLTV01002568.1:1317791-1353951 GCA_003457575.1 Thermophis baileyi
GGCGTGCATAAGCGCACCAGCGTGCCTACCGTCCCTGTCCTAATGTACCCATATATTTGTAAAATTTCTTGTACTCATAACCATGCTTGTACTTATATATTCACAAACATGTTTATACTCTGTTTATACTTTGTTCGTAATCATATATACGCTTGACAAATAAATAAATAAATAAATAAATAAATAAATAAATAAATAAATAAATAAATAAATAAATAAATAAATAAATAAATAAATAAATAAATAAATAAATAAATAAATAAAATATATGCAGTGCAGACCTATATATTGGGGAAACAAAACAACCACTTCACAAATGCATGGCATGTTGGCACAACACAGGAGAACAAACTCATCAGGACAGGATTCAGCAGTACATCTGCATTTGAAAGACAAAGGCAACACTTTTGAAAACAACAAAATGCACATTTTGGACAGAAAGGACCACGGGTTTGAAAGAGGAATCAAAGAGGTCAGCTACAGAATTTATGACAATCGAACTGTAAGGGACCTTGGAAGGGACCTCAAGCAGGAGATCCTATACCATACCCAAAGCATAAAGAAAAAGAAGATAAATATATTAGTATATTCAATATATAGGTAGTACTTGACTTAGGATCACAATTGAGCCCAAATTTTTGTTCCTAAGTGAGACATTTGTTAAGTAAGTTTTGTCCCATTTTACGACTTTTCTTGCCACAGTTGTTAAGTGAAGCACAGCAATTGTTAAATTAGCAACATGATTGCTAAGTGAATCTGGCTTCCCCAATTGACTTTGCTAGTCACATGACCCCAGGACACTGCAACTGTCATAAATATGAGTCAGTTGCCAAGCATCTGGATTTTGATCATGGGACCATGGGAGTGCTGCAATGGTCAGAAGTGTGAAAAACGGTGATAAGTCACTTTTTTCAGTGCTGATATAACTTTGAACAGTCACCAAATGAACTGCTGTAAATCAAGGACTACCTATGTTATATTTCTATATTAGAATACTTGTCAGTTTCTTCATCATTCACCCGGCATAATGCAGAACCTATCATGACAGACAGACCGGCTAAGGAGGTGTTAAAGCAGAAACAAATAGCTGGCTCATGTTGCTAGTAATTTTTGGCATCAGCTAACAGCCTCCTGTAGCATTTTAGCTCACATCTGGTGCTGGAAGCAAAAAGCTCATTGCAAGATACAGATCTAATATAAATCAGCACAGAGAGACCCAGCCCACAACTGGGCTTGTCAGTTTATATCTGCCTTTAGATTTTAATTATCCCTTCCGTCAGACGTGACAGGTTGTAACCTGGAGAATCAAATAATATACATAAAGCCCTCAAAAGCTTTGAAAATGTCAAAACACAGCGAGTTAAAAAGCTAACCTGGGAGTCAGTTTGCGTAATAACAAGAAGGGAGAAAAAATGTCTCCATCCCACATCTTACAGCAGCCCACAACTGCTGTTCAATTATATTTTTTATGAATAACGGTGATGGTGAGAGAAGAATGCAAGATTGGAAAAAAAGAACAGTTGAAAACAAGGCTGCCCTCTGAAAAGTTCACACCATTGAATGAAGTCACATTGCATCTACAAACTATACTAGGATGCTGCTGTATTTCTAGAAATTTGATTAAACTCAGTGCAAACAATGTGTGAATTATTGAAAAGCGTTTTGAGGAAATAAACAGGACATTCCTTCTTAAAGATCAGTTCAAGGTTCTCGTTTCCACCATATTGAATGTTTATATATTTATATTTTATACCAGCATATACCAACATATCAGCCAGCCCGGCTCTTCCAGTCATACAGAGGAAATATACTTGTGGGCTTTCATGGTTGATATCAATGAAGTAGTGATGAGCTTTCAGCTTTCCTGATGTTTCTCTTCAGAGCCATTTTCCAATAGACCATTTGAGAAACCAATCAGGACCCAGTTTTCTGTCACATGGACCAATCAGAGATTAGCTTGTCAAGTATAAATGCCAGAGCCCAATTAGTCTCTGTTCAGTTCCATGTCAGCTGCTGAGAAGTACACCAGAAGGGTGTCACTCATCTCTGAAGATGCTAGTCACAGCTGTCATTGAAATGTCAGAACATCAGAAAAATAAACTACAGCCATTCAGCTCAAAAGCTCATTACTGCTTGATACAGAAGAAATGTTTGATTTAAGTCTCCTTCAATCTCTGGTATTATCAGCTACCCACTTTGAAAACATATTTCCCATATGGGTAATTAAAATGGCTATTAAGAAGTATCATGCATATCACCTTTCCTACTTACACAATTTCACTTTTATTATTATTTTTTGTATTCATACCATGTTCTGCAAATATTTAACCTAACGGATAGAATGTGCAACTGATGTTCAGACAAAACTAGTTAAATGCCTCTGGAATTATATACTTTAACATATGATGTCCAAGTACCAAAAAGGAGACTAATACAAGATTCCATTGTATGATAATGAGACTCTAAAGAATACTGAATGCCAGATTCAGCAGATTGACACTCTCTCCTGGGGAGTAATTAATGGATCAAATAGACCAGAAGTAGCTACCAAAAGCAACTTGGTGGTCTGTGTTCCAAAAATGATTACCCAGTGAGTGAATTTGACAAGATAGGTAACAAATTTTGCAACTTTGCATCAATGCAGTGATGCTAATCTTAACCATATTGAATTCAAATTCCATAGTTGTATTTTTTAAACAAATGATGATCTAAGGGGAAAAAAAGTATAATTTACTTTAGCAATACAGATCAGCAGATATTTCAGAGTCAGAAATAGGGAATGATTATTTTAATGTGTCTCAGAGAGCACAACATGCAATTCTTTATAGTGTTCTCTTCCACCTCAAGACATAAGCTCTAGTTAGACAGATTTACATAGATCTAACCAAAAAAAGACATCTGAATAATTATTACTTTATTTTTCTTTGTATTCAATATGTTTGCATCAGAGGAAGGAAAATCTTGGTTAGCTTAATTCTCAGAAAGAGTTTGAGACCTGTAAGAGATATATCTTGATAAGGCCAAAGCTAAGTGAATACAGACCTCCATTGCCTGCCCAACACTTCAAAATGAGCATAAGCCACTCCAGAGGTGGTTCCTGCCGGTTCAGACCGGCACTATAGAACCGGTAGTAAAAATAGGGACTGGTTCTCCGAACCGACAGTAACGGCAGCCTGGCCACGCCCCCGAGCCGGTTCTTTTGGCGGCGCCTGTTTTTTGCTCCTGCGCATGTGCAGAAGCTTTGTTTTAGCACTGCGCATGCGCGAAGCACCTGCGCAGTGCGCCACTGAGCGAGCCAGCAGCGACGAAAACCGGAACCCACCCCTGAGCCACTCCCTTGCATATGTATCATAAAACAACAGGGTTGGAAGGGACCTTGGAAGTCTTCTAGTCCAACCCCCTGCTTGAACAGGAGATCCTGTACCTTTCTGGACAAATGTTTGTCCAATTTCTTCTTGAAAACCTCCAGTGATGAAGCACCCACAATTTCTGGAGGCAAGCTGTTCCACAGATTAAAATTAGTACATATTGGGAAGTTGTTGTTGCTCTGAATGTAGCTAGCAGAATTATTATCGGATGCCTTAAACCTACATTTTACGTTGTATAGTATGCCTTACTTTAACTGTGATGCTTCTGACACAAATAAACAAAATTGTTCTCACTGTCAGGAAATTTCTCTCCTTAGTTCTAGACTGGATCTCTCTTTATGATTTTCCACCCATTACTTCTTGTCCTGCCCTCTGGTGCTTTGGAGAATAGGTTGATCCCCTGTTATCTGTGGCTTCTTAGAAGAAAGTAAAGCCATCAATTCAAAAACTTGAATATCTGTTTGCCTTCTCAGAAATGAATTTTGTTGGATTCGTTCCCAGGAAAGCATTTATAAGATCCCAGCCTCCTTATAAAGAATCAAACAATAAACTGGTCACACAGGTAACAAAAGAGCAAACTCTTCTGCTTGACCCCTTTTATTTCAGGGTCAAACTATTTATGCAAGCATAAAAGCATCTTTTTTTGGAAATCTTTTTTAGAATATTGAAATACACTGCTGTTCATGCAGTGCAATCTTCTACATATCTATTCAGAAACAAGTCCAAAGGAATTCAGTTTTATTTCCAGGCTAAAGGAATGCACAGTGAACAGAATTAAATCATATGAGCTGAAACAATAAGTACTGACTGTATTTACAACTTTGCAGTACCTCCTATAAAAATCCCTACATTCTTTTACTTTCCCCTTAATCACTGACTAAAAATAAAATACCAACAAGCATAAGATCAATACAAGTAATCCTTGTTTAGTAACTGCCTCCTTTAGTGACTGTTCACAGTTATGCCAGTGATGAAAAACTATATCTTATGACCAATCATCACATTTACAACCTTTGCACATCTTGTAAAACAACGCAACACTGAAGGAAGATCCTAAGCACAGTCCTGGTTTCACTTTATGACTTCTTCTTTTAACAACTGAGTTGGCAGTCCCAACTATGGTCTATACTGGACTACCAGTATAATTTATACCTCATATAACATGCATCAGCATTTTACCAAATATAGCTAGGCTCACTTGTGAATCTCCCTTGTCTACTCCTGGCAGTTATTTGAGCAAATATATTCTTGAAGTCTGGGATGGAGAAGGAATAGCCAGCCCTACAACTGCAGATATGAGGTTATTAATTTACTACAACCAAATTGCATTTGCTCCTAAGTAGATGGGAAAAGATTTGGCTTCCTATAAAGAGGGAAAAGATAAATCCTTCATTGATAAAGCAGGCAACAAATGAGCAAGCTCAGAAAAAGCTCCTTGACCTCCAGGAGAAAAAGGAAAAGGAAAGTGGAATCTGGCAGGAATCATACGGAACTGTTTCTAGATTTGGGGTTTGAATTTTCCTAGGTCTAAGATTTTGATGGAAGACTATAGTTTTTAAAACAGCAATCTCAGGAGATTTGTGACAGTTGCCTGTCTGTGTATGTAATAACTCACATATTCTTTGGTAGTTAAGAGAGAATGGGAGCAGTATTAAAATCCATTCCTTTGTTTCTTTTTTTAAAATAACTTTTGCATTGCAGGTGATGTTAATAGACAGTGTGATTTGGCCTGAATTGCACCAATAATTCCAAATTTAGTTGGAGATGTCTACCTATATAGATATGCCCTACATTATAGGTTTAATGAAACTAGTAGTGAATTGGAAATTCACACATACTGTACTAGATAATATAGTGATCTTTCTGAGAATTAATCCTTTATTACATACATTATAGATATAATTTGTCACATATTAATAAAATCAGTGGGTCCTGTATCAGTTGTTGTTGTTGTTTTATTTTTAAAAAGATTAATGCAATTTAGAGGCACATAATGTATGTAATGAATGTTTTGTCATTCATAAGTAATCATTATTCATCTGTTTGCTGGGTTAGCATACAGGGGAATTCTAGCAGGATTTTGACAGCAGAATTTTATGGGTTTGTTCAAGAGCAAGTCCTAACATATTTTCCATCTATGTCAACAGTACATTCTTGAAATATGTGAGAGCCCAAAAAGGCAGCAAGAAGAAATAAAAGCCTTCTACTATTAGTATTTTAATAAACAAAAGTGAGGCTGACTGGACAGGACTTGATAATAGTGATATACATTCCTTGGGGCATGATTGTTTTCAGACAGGAACACAACCTGGCATACATTTACAAGAGCAAGCTTATAGAGGATAATCAGAACTGCAGAAAAAACAATTGCTACCAATCTGCCTTCCATTCAGGACCTGTATACTGCACGAGTCAAAAAGAGGGCTGTGAAAATATTTACAGACCCCTCACATCCTGGACACAAACTGTTTCAACTCCTACCCTCAAAACGACGCTATAGAACACTGCACACTAGAACAACTAGACACAAGAACAGTTTTTCCCCGAACGCCATCACTCTGCTAAACAAATAATTTTTATTTGTCAACTATTTACTAAGTCTGCACTACTATTAATCTTCTCATTGTTCACATCACCCATCTCCTCCCACAAATGACTGTAACTTTGTTGCTTGTATCCTTACAATTTATATTGACTGGTTCCTACTATGACTTGATTGCTTATTTGTACCTGGACTAGCATTAAGTGTTGTACCTTATGATTCTTGACGAACTTATCCTTTCTTTTATGTACACTGAGAGCATATGCACCAAGACAAATTCCTTGTGTGTCCAATCACACTTGGCCAATAAAAAATTCTATTCTATTCTATTCTATTCTATTCTATTCTATTCTATTCTATTCTATTCTATTCTATTCTATTCTATTCTATTTTATTCTATTCTATTCTATTCTATTCTATTCTATTCTATTCTATTCTATTCTATTCTATTCTATTCTATTCTATTGTGATGCTTGAAGAAAAAGTATGAAGATTGGAGCAATGAGTAGCTATGCTTCAGCTCCTAAAGGAGGAAATTGTTAATGCATAAATAAAAGAGTTGTTGGATCAAGCAAAAGTGATGCTACAAATGAATAAAGCAGCAAACCTCCATAAATAAAAGAGAAACAAAGATACACAGTGGACAAGAGTGACAATCAGAAACAAGAGAAGATGAGGATTAGTGTTAGAATTCCAGAATACGTCTGAGGTCCTTAGAGAAAAAGGATTTGGGCCTTTAAAAATGTGATATTGTTGGTCAAGAGCAGGAAGGTCCATCATCTCAGAAGTGTAGCACTTCTGGTATTGTGCAAGAAAACAAAAAAGAAGAGTTGTGGGTTTGGGAGTTGTAGTAGTTGGCAGTGTAGTACTGAGAGTAACTGAAAGAAACAACTACTGGGCATACTTATTACTTTGTAAAATATGCTACCTTCCAGGAGCATAGATTAAGGGTGGGATAAATGTTAAAAATTCTGTGAACTCCTCTGACAATTATCCATTCTTGCCAATCATATTTGGACACATGCTACTGTAGAGAGTAAAGAAACTCACTGTCATGCAGCCTGAATCTGTGGGGGAAGATGAGCTGGAACCTGAGGGGGCGGCTTCGTTGTCTTTGGAAGAAAATGGGGAAGGCCAGGGACCTTCAGGATTAGGACAAATTGAAGACAGGGAGGAACAGGAGCAGGATGAACATGAGAGACAGAGCTCAGGCGAGGAACAAAGACCACCCCCTCCTGATCCAAGGGCTCGGAGAGTGGAGAGAAGGCATGAACAGCGCAGACGGAGCAGGCTACTCTGAAGAAGAGTGCCCCACCCATCTTCACAAGGCACACCTGGGGAATGAGACTTAATGAGACGCTGTGGGGAGGGGCATTTGTCGGGAACAAACCAGCAGTGGGTTGCTCCCGGTTCGGCCCAGTTCTGCGAACCGGTAGCAGCGGCAGCAGGAGGCTCCGCCCACCCGCGCATGCGCAGAAGTGTTGCGCGCGAGCACGTGCATGAACTGGTAGCAATGGGTTTTAGAACCCACTACTGGAACAAACACTGAGTTCCTGAAGTGTTGCGTGCCAACCTTTGAACTTTCCAAGAATCCTTGCATTCTTCCTGGCATTCTGGACTAATTACCTGGATCTTTTGCTTCCTGAACTCCTTGATTTGCCAAATAAATTTGGATTTATTGCTGTGCAGCTTTGGTGCAGACAGCACTGGGCTGGACTAATTGCACCCAGAGGCTGCTTGAGGTTTGTGTGGGGGTTTGTTATCACTCTGCTCTGAGACTTGCCAGAAAAGTGGGAGCATTTGGGGAAATTTGGAACAATAAAGGTGCTGTTTCAACTGCCAGCTGTTTGTGTTATCTCTGTGCCGTGCCCTGGGTCATCACACTCACCATTTCTTAGACAAAAGGGGATGAAGCATTTTTACAGAATACAGAATAATGGAGTTGGAAGGGTCCTTGGAGGTCTTTTAGTCCAACACTCTGCTCAAGGAGGAGACCCTATGCAATTCCGGACAAATGGCTGTCCTATCTCTTCTTAAAAACCTCCAGTGATGAAGCACTCACAGCTTCTGAAGGCAAGCCTCCACTGGTGAAAGAAAAAAAGAGAGAGAGAGTGTGAGAGAGATAGATAGGTAGATAGGTAGATAGGTAGGTAGGTAAGAAGGAAGGAAGGAAGGAAGGAAGGAAGGAAGGAAGGAAGGAAGGAAGGAAGGAAGGAAGGAAGGAAGGAAGGAAGGATGACAGACCTTGCCTTAACTCAATGAAATATAAGAAGGAAGAGGAGGTACAACACAATCAGATTTGCAAGATTCAATTACTGTAGCCAATCTCAATAAAAGTAATTTTAGACATTCCTGGGCATAATTTGCAATCTAAGATCAAATCAACAAGCACTAAAACATATACAGCAGTTTAAAAATCATGCATTAATTATATATATGAGCCAAAACCAATCTAATTCCTATAGGCTAAACTTGCAAATAAAAAATTTACTACTGCCTTTAATAGACGTAGATATTGGTCATTTAAAAGGAAATCAGTGGCCTTCTAATCATGAGGGAAATTAAACTTTGTAATAATTGAGTTTATAAGTTTTTAAGCACCATTTGAATTGACTTTTCAATAGAACAGGAGACACAGATTCAACTTCTGCATTCGAAGATACACAAATACTATTTTCATACAGAAGGTTGACATTGCTTTCAATTGGCATCCTGCTGGATAGTGGATCAATTTGGAGCAGGGGAAAAAAGCCTCCCTTGCAGAGCATTCATGATCTTAAAACAAGAAATAAAGTCCAGGAGGCTGGGGCAATTCTACTGTAATAGAGATGAAAATTTTTGGTCCCATCTCACTGAATATCTAAATCCCAGACCTTCTATTTCAGTTCTGCTACAATTTTAGGAGGCATAAAACAAACAAAACTGATATTTACATACACAGTACATCATATCTTAATTAGTTTACCTTTGCAAGGTGGATGCAAATCTATTGTTCAGGTTCAGCTGAACCAAGGAGGTACACACAAGGGTTTGTTAGGGTCTTGTTTTGCCCAAGACCCTAAGTGTATCCTTCACTTGACCTCTATTGCTGTAATACTAATAAAATTGGGTTATTGTTTTTAGAAATGTAGCTTGTATGGAACCATAGACTCAGATCTTATGGACCCACACTTGGGTATCAGAAAGCAACAGACACAAAATTTTGGCCTTGAATAGTTTAGTGATAGCTAGGACAAAATTATTCCCATGGTGGTTTGCACATTTTGTAATCATAGACCCTGATAGTTCTCTTACTTGATTACTACAATAGGTAGAAGATTGGAAGTAGATACCAAAATATTCAAAAAATCTCACCTGCTCAACAGTTCTTCCATTCATTGACCATCTAGCCAAGGGGTTAAAGCATTTTCTTGAAAACACCAGAATTTTTGTTTTTGAGTGATTTATTTTGAGACATTATTAATTGCAGCAGGTTAATAATGCTCTAAGACACCTGAATACCCCGACATTTGATATACTGTAGAGAAATGGGCTTCATCATCTGCATATTATTTATATTATTTATTTACTTATTTACAGGACTTATATGGTCATCTACAGTATCTAATGATTCTAGGTGACTCATAACATCCATTCAAATATAAATAAAAAGAAAAATACCCTTTCTCCCAGGCACCAGATCAAATAATCATCTGGGTCAACTCCTATCATAGCCCAATGCTTGGAGGAAGAACCACATATTAGCCTCCAGAAGGCTAAAATGCTAAGGATCCCTGTGATCTCAGGAGGGAGGCTGTTCTTTTTTTGTTGTTCTTTTTTCAAATATAATTTTTATTGAACATATTTCAACATTTACACCACATTTCCACTCTTTACAGCATTCCAGTATCAGTATCACTCCTAATTACATAATGGTTCTTTCAGTTTTCTTTCTTTCCAGTTATATACATTGCTATTCTATATATATTATCTAGATATTATTCAAATACATCTAATACCCTTTAACATAGCTCTTAAATAACCTTTATTTATGATCTATTTTCTAGCCATTTATACCATGTGTTCCAAATTATATAATATTCCGTTTCTTCTTTCTCTTTTAGTTCCATAGTTAACCTGTCCATCTCCGCGCAATCAAGCACCTTTTTTTTTATTACCATTCCATCGGAGGGAGTGTTGTTCTGCTTCCAGTTTTGTGCAAAGGCAATTCTAGCCACGGTAGTTATGTGGAGTATAATATACTGAATTTTCTTACATACGTTTTCTCTTATTATGCCTAATAAAAATAGTTCCGGTTTCAACTCAATTTTTTGTTTTGTAATTTCCTCTAGCCACTTCCTTATTTTGATCCAGTATTTTCTGGCTTCTGGACATGTCCACCACATATGGAAAAATGTACCTCGTTTGTGTTTACATCTCCAGCATTCCGCCGATCTATTCGGGAACATTTTCGCCAATCTTGCTGGGAGTAAATGCCAATGATAAAACATTTTATATAGATTTTCTTTATAAGCTGCCGACAATGTTAATTTATAATTTTTTCCCATAATTTTTCCCAATATTCTAGTTCAATATTATAGCCAAAGTTTTTTGCCCAAATTATCATAGTTTCTTTGACCGTTTCTTCCTCCATTTTGAATCTCAGAAAATAGTTATATGCTTTAGTTATCATTTTTTCCTCCGTCTCCTGTATTATTTTATCCAATTCTTGTTGTTCCTTATAGAAGCCATATGGTTCTAGATCTTTTTTATATCTTGTCTGAATTTGCAGGTATGGCCACCAGTTTATCTCTATTCCTTGACATTTTAGCTCTTAATTGGACTTTAATTCCCCTTGATCATCTAAAAGTTCTTTATACCTTACTATCTTATTTAAGTCTAATACATTAGGGTATATCACTGCCTCCATGGCTGATAACCAAATTGGTATTTTTATATAGTGGTTTTTCTTAATTTCCCCCCAAACATGTAAAAGAGCATCTCTCACTTGGTGTCTCTGAAAGTATGTGTGTGATTTATTTTTCCCTTCCCAAATGAATGCGTGCCAACCTAATTGTAAGTCATGGCCCTCTATTGGCTCAAGATACAGAAGGATCTTGACAGACTTGAACATTGGGCGCTATCTAACAAAATGAAATTCAATGGTGAAAAAAGTAAGGTTCCACATTTAGGCAAGAAAAACAAAATGCACAGGTACAGTATATGTGGTACCTTGCTCAACAGTAGTAACTGTGAGAGGGATCTTGGAATCCTAGTGGACAACCATTTAAATATGAGCCAGCAGTGTGCAGCAGCTGCCAAAAAAGCCAACACAGTTCTAGGCTGCATTAACAGAGGGATAGAATCAAGATCATGTGGAGTGCTAATACTACTTTATAATGCCTTGGTAAGGCCACACTTGGAATACTGCATTCAGTTTTATTGGTACTGTTTGGAAGAGGAATAGAATTTTTGGTAGTATATTCATTTTGATAGTAGCAATTCTTCCAATTAGTGATAGTTGTAATTTTCCCCAATTATCCAGATCTTTTTTTATTTGTTGTAATAATTTATTATAATTATCTTCTTTTATAGATGAGCATTTTGCCGTCAGCCAGATTCCAAGATATTTCACTTTCTTAACTGTCTGTATTTCCAATTTCCTCTCTAATTCCTTTTTCTGGCTATAAGTGAGGTTTTTGGTTATTATCTTTGTCTTATCTTTATTTATTTTGAGCCCTGCCACCTTGCCAAATTCTTCTATTTCTTGTATTAATTCAGTCCCTGTTTCTAGAGGCTCCTCTATAATAAAAACCAAATCATCTGCAAAAGCTTGTATTTTGTATTCTTCCTTTTTTATTTTTAATCCTTTTATTTCTTGATGTTGCCTTATATGTGTTAATAATACTTCTAATGATAGAATGAATAGTAAGGGAGACAATGGGCATCCCTGTCTTACCCCCTTGGCTATATTAAATTTTTCTGTCATTTCCCCGTTTAATAATATTTTGACTGTTTGGATAGAATATATTGCCCTAATCATCCCTATGAATTTTTCCCCGAAGTTCATAATATATATATATATGTATATATATCTATATCTATATCTATATCTATATCTATATCTATATCTATATCTATATCTATATCTATATCTATATCTATATCTATATCTATATCTATATCTATATCTATATCTATATCTATATCTATATCTATATCTATATCTATATCTATATCTTCATGATGAGGATATTATTTCTAGAAAAAGGACCAAATTGGTAAAAATCAAAGAGCTGCTAATTGTCAGAGCTAAAGAATCCCAGTGCTGTCATATTGCCAAGCTGACTGATGAACCATTGTCTTATATAATAATATAGTCTTTATTTGGTTTTTAAAAACAACATACAAAAACATACAACAAACAAACATAGAAAAGAAAAAAGAAAATAAAAGAAAACTAATCACTTTTACAGCTTTTTCTTTACAGTTTCGCAATTATTTACAATTTTCCGTGTTTCTACTAATGTCTTATACATATTCTCTATGTTTCCTTGTATCTCTATATATTAAAACTGAATCTCCCATTTGTTTTTCCGACTCTTATTTACTTCATGTATATTTATATACATCAAAGAGAACAAAAGAAAGAAAAAGATTCTTCTAATATACATACAATTTTATTCTCTCTTTCCTACTTTATAACAATGTTTTAAACTTTTTATTTTGTTCCAACCACTTATACCATTTATTCCATATCTTGTAAAACTCTGTTTCCTCCTTGTCATGTAGTTCCATTGTTAATTTACTCATTTCCGCACATTCTAATATTTTTCTCATTATCATTGCATTGGTGGGGACGTTATCTGACTTCCAATTTTGAGCATATACGATCCTGGCCGCGGTTATTATGTATCTATTTTCTTTCTTTAGCAATAGCACTTAGCAATAGCACTTAGACTTATATACCGCTTCATAGTGCTTTACAGCCCTCTCTAAGCGGTTCACAGAGTCAGCATATTGCCCCCAACAATCTGGATCCTCATTTTACCCACCTCAGAAGGATGGAAGGCTGAGTCAACCTTGAGCCGGTGAGATTTGAACCGCCGAACTGCAGCTAGCAGTCAGCTGAAGTAGCCTGCAGTGCTGCACTCTAACCACTGCGCCACCTCGGCTCCTTTCCTCTTATGATTCCCAATAAAAATAGTTCCAGCTTCATATCAATCTCCTGTTGAACAATATCTTCCAGCCATTTTTTGAGTTTTTTCCAATATGCTTTTGCTTTTGGGCATGTCCACCAAAGGTGGTAGTATGTCCCTTGTTCATAGTTACATTTCCAGCATTTTGCTGACATGCCCAGGAACATTTTTGCCAATCGTGCCGGAGGTAAGTGCCATCGGTAAAACATCTTGTACGTTTTCTTTGTATGTCACTGCCATGGTTAATTTGTAATTTACTTCCCAAATTTTATCCCATTCTGCCAAATTAACATAATATTTAATTAATGTATAAGAAACTGCCAATTTAAATTATCAAACACTTTTTGCACATCCAAGAATATCAATGCTACTTGTTTCTCGGGGTGTGCTTCATAGAATTCCAACACATTCATTATCATTCTCATATTGCTTCTCAATTGCCTTTTTGGTAAGAACCCATTTTGATCAAAGTGGATAATTTCATTTAATATTTTTTTAAACCTTTCCGCGATTATAGTGGCAAAAATTTTATAGTCGACATTTAATAGCGAGATGGGTCTGTAATTTGTCTGTATCTTCTTTTAATATTACTGTAATATATACTGTCAGATAAGGAGGGAGGCTGTTCTAAAGGGCTGGGGTGGCCACCAAGAAGGTGCACCTCTGAGTCCCATCAGATGTCAACATTTAAGGGAGGGGTCCTGGAACACACCTTACCCTATCTAAGCAGTAGGATAGGCAGATACATGCAGGAGAGGCAGTTCCACAAGTAATCTGTCCCTGTGCCATGGGGCTTTAAAGGTGATAATTAGCACCTTCAATTGCATCCAGAAAGCAACTGGAAGTCAATGCTGCTCACACAGCAATGGTGTTACTTGGGTGATCCATGGGGCACCCAAAATTGTGCATACCACTGCATTCTAGACCACTTGCACTTCTAGATGTTCTTCAAGATCAGCCCCATCTACAGTATAACACATTGATGTAATCTGAATGGGAGCTAACTAAGGCATGTATGACTGTGAACAATATAAAAGAATAGATATGGGAGGATTGGCAAAAGATCTAGAACAAAACTCTGAACTGACAAAAACTCAACAATATAATTAATATAAAGATTGGACAGCAGGATGCAAATTTGCATCCTTGTTTGCACTTTTTTTCAGGTGGAAATAAGCCCCATCTCTATTGCCATTACCCTTGATCTTTATGTTAATTCCATGGTGTAAATGTATGATCAATTTAATGAGACCACAACATCTCCTGAAACAATGACACAGTATGGGAGAAAAAGAAGAGATCACAACCCAATTTTGAACAAACAAGAAAAAGGAAAGCCTTCAAGCAGTTACAAATTGATGTTTTAGTTCCCCAAAAAGTCAGCATGCCAGTAAGTACAAAAGACTTGTTTCCATTAAGTAATCAGTGTGATCTCCTGGTAGAGTTACAAGAAGTTCCTGAAGTTGGAAAAGATAAAATTGACAGATGAGGTGGTCTAACCACCTTGCAAAAACCTTGCTCACTAAATCAACATACTAAGGGCTTGGTATAACATCCTCTTCCCTCTTCCCTCCAATTTATTGTACCTTAATGTGACTTAATACCAAGGCAGTGCCCAGTAATGGCAGTCACTGTCTCCTTGATAGCTATCCAGAGTAAGTTAATGCTACCCCCAGTCAAACTCTTCCTGGTCAGCCTGATGAATTCTAAGCTCAACATTTTTGTGTGTAATTATGATTCAAGAATGTAGGCATGTTCACTGTCACAGACTCCAGACTATTCCAGCATCTAACCAGTGTCTAATCTCCCTTTACTCTAGAATTGCTTAAGAATTGTTTGTAGCATGGTTTTACTAACATTTTTGCCATCAATTTACTTATGCATTGTTTGAATGTCACTTAATGATATATTTTAACTGAGTTGGCACTGTTACTCTGGTCTGTGACCATAATAAAAATTGCCTGTTAAAAATATCCATATATATTCAGGATTCAAGTAAATTAATTTGGTGAGATTATGGATAATATCTAGGTTAAAGTAAATAGATGAATGGATAAAAGCAATATTTATTATCTATCAGGCCAAGGAAATGATGTGTCTTTTTATTTGTGAGCCAGACAGAATTGTTCAGGAGTTGGTTGGCTTCAAAGTTGGATGGATGGATGGATGGATGGATGGATGGATGGATGGATGGATGGATAGATAGATGATAGATAGATAGATAGATAGATAGATAGATAGCTAGATAGATAGATAGATAGATAGATAGATAGAAAGAAAGANGATGGATGGATAGATAGATGATAGATAGATAGATAGATAGATAGATAGATAGATAGATAGATAGATAGATAGATAGATAGATAGATAAATGTGTGTGTGACACAGAAGAACACCGCAACCTGTAATGGATGAAGTCACTGAGAAATAGAATCATGATGAATGCTAGGAGACATTTCCAGTTTGACCATCAAAATCAGAGAGGTGGTGAGATCCCCTTAACTGACCAGGTTAAAACAGTGGCTAAACAGCCATCTCTTGTGAGGATTTAATTTGGTTTCTTACATAAAGACTTAAAGACACCAGTGGCAATTCTGTGAAAATTAAGACATTTATTTTAGAATTTTTTTAAAAAATATAATTACATAGCATTACTTATTGCAAATCCCTTTAGTGAACTTTCTTTAACTCGAACACTTTATTTGGTGTTTTCATAACTGAAGAGATCAGAGTTCAGACTCCCGTACCTGGTGAGGAAACACTTAATACCAGAGGTGGGTTCCTCCCGGTTCGGACCGGTTCACCCGAACTGGTAGTGACCCGCTGGTGATATCACAGTGACATCACGGATCCGGTTCGGTCGGTGCTGGTCCGTGGGCACCGCCATCTTTTTTTTTTGAATTTTTTTGAATTTTTTTTTTGAATTTTTTTTTGGGGGGGGGATTTTTTCCAGATTTTTTTCTTCTGCGCATGTGCAGAAGCCGAGTTNGTTTGTTGTGTGTGTGGTTTCGTCTTTTTTTTTTTTGAATTTTTATTTTTATTTTTTGGCACTGTGCATGCGTGCGCGGGCAAAGCGCGTGCGTACCCACGAGGCACGCCCACACAGTGCAGGAGGAAGCGAACCGGCAGCGAGGTAAGTTAGAACTCACCCCTGCGTAATATCATTTATCATTTGAATATATTTTCTCTAAGTATGCTCATGCTAATTTTCACCTTCATTAAGCAGCAATCATTGCCATTTACTGACATGAGGGTAAATTCAGGTTCCAGTTCCACTTAAGGGCTCTGTTGATTATATATGTTTTGATTTATGAGGATTTATACTGTGAGATATGATGCTTCTCCATCTGCTCTGATCTTCTCTATATTTGACATGTGACACAAACATTAATTCTCTAAAGTCTTGATCTCTGAGATGTTGGATCTTATCTAGATTAGAAAATAGATATAAATAGAGTATAGAATAGTCTAGGGAAAAATGTCAAAGTAGGGTTCAAAAACATTACTGCCTTCTTTTCCTATATCTTAGTTGTAGGCCATACTGCCTAAGGGCAATTTTTTTTCAAACTGGTGAAGGATATGCAGCGAGTGTTTTACAAAAAGACAGCTGACCTTTTTTTTTTTTTTGCTTGTTCTCATCCATATTCAGAGCAACTGAATTTGTGGAGAAAGAATTCAACAGAGCCATTCTTCTAAATTACTTTCACTGAGCCATTTAACATTTGGAGGCAGGGAAATCTGAAAAGTGGCTAACTAAAATTCACTGTATCCAATACTTGCTATGATTTGCAAATATTGCAAGTATCATTGCCAAAGGCAGTAGAACACTTGTCAAGGAAATGTAGCTGAAGAAAACAAATGAATGGTAATATATAAAATGACCTTGGAAAGAAAGCATCTATGGCTTAAACCCAAATGAAGATTATAAACATTTAAGTATAGAGATATCATAGAGACTCAATGCCTTACTATGAACAAAACTGAGCTTTCTCATCTTCCCTTAATTTCTACAAACCCATATTGAGATATTTTACGAAAGGGTAGACACTAAAACACTCCACACAACTTCTTTGACTCCAAGATGGCTTCCTTGCTGGTCACTGAGTATGTGTCTTTATACCACTGCCTTCATTTTAGAACCAGCTTAGCTGGATTAATGTGATACAGACCTGCCCTACCGATGACGGAAGAGGAGGTATGCTGAAGATCCCATCAGTCAAGGAATTCTGGCTGGTTGGGTCCAAAAGAAGAGCCTTCTCTACTATGGTTGGAACATCTTGCCCCCTGAGGTAACATTGTCTCCCACCCTCCTGATCTTCCACAAGAGCCTGAAGAACTGGCTCTGCCAGTTGACCTGGGGCTCCAACAGGGGAGTACCATGCTGGAGGTAGTTGATGGACTAATAATAGATCCCACCTCCCCTCTACCCATCTTGGTCCCTCCCTTTCCATCTTTTAATTAGCAATAGCACTTATAGCAATAGCACTTAGACTTATATACCGCTTTACAGTGCTTTACAGCCCTCTCTAAGCGGTTCACAGAGTCAGCATATTGCCCCCAACAATCTGGGTCCTCATTTTACCCACCTCGGAAGGATGGAAGGCTGAGTCAACCCTGAACCAGTGAGACTTGAACTGCCGAACTGCAGCTAGCAGTCAGCTGAAGTAGCCTGCAGTGCTGCACTCTAACCACTGTACCACCTCGGCTCTAATTACAATTTTGTATTCTTTTAATTATAATTTTGAATTCTTATTGTTATGGTTTTATTGCTTTTAATGTTGTAAGCCTCCAAGAGTCACCTTGTAGTAAGATGGACAGCAAATAAAGTTAATAAATTAATATGCTAGGACATGTGTGGGAAAGAGTACAAATGCTCCCCTAAGTGAATGTGGTGGTTTGCATTGGAGAAGGGACTTGAGGGAAGTTGGTGATGTGCAGGGCTCCAACTGTCCAGCTTCAAGGCTACCCCTTACAGCTACAGAACCAGGCCTAACCTGTAATGGTCTGGGGGAATGACCTTGGACAAAGGGAAGAGATGCTGCCTGGGGAACAATTATACAAGAGAGGCAGGAGCCTGCAGTTGTGTAACTGTCAGATAAGGAAACTTAGAATTGACCCACCCTAATTGGTCAGGTTGTAAAAAGAGACAATGGGGGTTTTGTACTTTCAGACTTACAGGGTTTTGTTAATGTAACTTTACAATAAAGTAGAATTAGCTCATCTAGTTGTCTTTCCTGTCTGATTTGCCTGAGAGGGCTGACAAGCCCCAGCAACCAGTTTTATGTCTCTCTTTCATGCCTTTGATGTGAATACTGATGCGGAAGGTATTTCATAGATTAATACAGTCTTCTTTCTGGTAACATCCAACACTCCTCTCCACTACAATCCCTGGCTTATTTCTGTGCCTGCTGAAGAATACTGCTACCTTCTTCGTCAACACAGCAGCCCTGTTTCTATCTATGTAGGTGCACGGAGTTCTCCATCAAGTACAAAGGTAAGGGTAAGGATCGCCATGGTACAGGAAACCATGCTTGGTGGGATGGGATGGGGCAGACACAGGGCAGAGAAGGAGACTAGTCTCCAAAAGTACCAGCAAAACTCTTCATATCTGCTTTCATGTGAGTGTAGCAGCTTCGTCATTGTTTTAATGTATTGGGAAATGGTTGGATTGTTAATGTGTTGGATTTTAATGCATCGGAAAAACTATCGGACTGGAGGCAACAGTTCTCCACTGCCTTTACATCTGAAGGTCAGAAGAAACACTCATCTCCAGAGATTAAGGGAAGGGCCCTAAGTTACACAAACTGGAAAAAGAGCGAAGAGTTAGTAGAAATCACCCTTTCCATGTGAACATCAATATATCCTATCTTGGACTGAAGCTAATGACTGTGTAACTTCCTTCAAAATCTAAAGAACTTAACTCACTTCACTCCAGGGCAACTCACAAATCTCATAATGACCATAGAAAGAAGAGGGGAAGATACCATTTTACTGTATAAGATGAATTATGTGGTCTGAATGAAGTAGAAAGTTAGTAGCAAAAGTTATCCTTGTTTATCAGGTTACACACCCAATGGGAAAGGACTAATAGTGAATGGATGGATAAATAAATAATTAGGCACTGGATGTGTTGCTCTATAGAGAAAAGTTCATACATTTCAAGGGTAGGTCTAAAGAAAACTTCATTAGCTGCTTTCGTGTCATTTATAATTATCACTGTTTTTGTGAAAAGAGTGAGGGGGATTGAGGAGAGAGGGGATTGAAAAAAATGAGGGGAAAAGGTACTCATTAAACCGAGTAACTCAGGAACTGAAATAAAATTATGTTCTCATGGCTCAGTGGTTTTCAACCTTGTGTGAACTATCTATAAACTGGATATTAGCAAGTCCAAAACAGAGCTGGAAAATAAATGTGCAGAAAAGATTTTCAATTGGTAAACATTACTGGGCTAAATGTGATATTTTGTCACTTTTCTTCTGGAAGACGAGCTACTGAAGGATTGGAGTATCCCTACTCCAGGGATAGTTACTCATAATATAGAAATTCCCTGGGGATGGCTGAAAGCCCAGATGTGATTTTAAAGGCTCAGGGATCCTCAGCCATGCTAATCAAATCTTCATGGTAGTGATGGTTCCTCTGGTTCAGATAAAGAACCATCACTGATGTAAAATATCTGCCTTGCATTGAACCAGAAGAAGGGACATTGAATGAACTCAGGGTGGCAGGCAGGGGTGAAATTCAAAATTTTTCCCTACCGGTTCTGTGGGTGTGGCTTGGTGGGCGTGGCAGGGGAAGGATACTGCAAAATCCCCATTCCCACCCCACTCCAGGGGAAGGATACTGCAAAATTCCCATTCCCTCCTCACTCCTGGGGCCAGCCAGAGGTGGTATTTGCCGATTCTCCGAACTACTCAAAATTTCCGCTACCGGTTCTCCAGAACCTGTCAGAACCTGCTGAATTTCACCCCTGGTGGCAGGTGGATGAAGATCAAGCTTATTATTGAACGGCTTACTGTACCTGAGAAACAGAACTCTTCAAGAATAAAGGCTTTCTTGGAAATAGAGATCTACTTGTGAGAAGATATTTTCTTCAGAGGGTCTGATGATGATCACCTAGTCTAGGAAGAAAGTTTTGGAGTTGTAGTTTTAATTATCAATTTTGGAACAATGTTTATATTCCAGTTACTTAATCATAAACCATTAATTAAACCATTGATCGTAGTTGTAGAAGATGCTAGGTCAAAAAGGGGTGGCCTAGTTCAAGCTCCAAAGCCATGTGTGAATATAGCAATAGCAATAGCACTTAGACTTATATACCACATCACAGTGCTTTACAGCCCTCTCTAAGTGGTTTGCAGACTCAGCACATTGCCCCCAACAATCTGGGTCCTCATTTTACTGACCTCGGAAGGATGGAAGAATATAGCATGCTTCTGGCTGTATATGGATTAATTCCTTAATATCTTGTGTTAAATTTTGTTTCAGATCTCTAGCCTGTCTTCTGTCTGTGATGAGCTCATGGGTCAGTGAAATCACATGAACCGAGACAATGAATTGAATTAACCATGATGCATTTACTTAATCATATGTCATGAACACAATCAATATTTCCCTAAAACCATCTGTCTTTATTTTTCACAAGTGCAATCAATGCAATGTTTAAAAAGTCTGTTTAGGCAGCTGCTGTAAGAGAGTTAAGGTATAAGCCCTCCCCCATTTACAGATAACTAGTCAATAAATATTACATAGCAACAGCAATCATTTACTGACTAAGATTCCTGTCAACCACAAACCGCACTTAAAGTGAAATTCCTGGGAGAAGCAAGAATCTTAATCAAGAGACATCATCTGGGAATACTCAGACCAATAAGGTAAAATTAGCAAGGAGAATATAGAGAATTGCATGTGAAAGTCTATTGGGAGCATTCTGGATCAACGAAAACTTCTGGATGGTCTTCAAGGACAAACCCGTGTTGAGTGTGTTTCAGTAGTGTAGACTGAGGTGTGAGTGACCATGAGCAAGGCCACCTAGTCTAAGGAATAGATACAACAAATTCCACAAGCACTGTTGTACCAAGGGCCCCTGGCTACAACTCTTTCAGCAGGAGCTGTGAATCTGAGCCCACCCCCCAGATTGTATATCTGCTCTGAACGAGGCAGTGCCACCCTGTCCAGAACCAAAGATGGAAACACTCCAGTTTCTAAATCCAAGATTCTGTTAATGTAACCTTACCATAAAGTAGATTTAGCTCATTTGGTCATTGTTTTCTGCCTGGTTTACCTGGGAAAGCTGACACCAATCTTGCAAGTCTGAAAGTACAAATCTCCTTCTGGGGGTTATGCCTTCTCTTACCTCACCATTCCTTAGCAGCCTCTCCCCCCTCTCTCCCATAGTCATTCCAACATACCATTATAACCCACTCCCTTTTTCAAGGGGACATTTACCACTGCATGCCCATCCCTGGAGGTCCTAACCAACCAAAAGAAAGCAAGTAACAGAAGTCTTGTCTGGAAGTTCTTGAATTAAGGACTTCTGAAGGATGTGATTTGGACAATTTTCAGATGAGCCTTTAATTACATTAGCACACTATACCCTTGGTGCTTGACACTGTCATTTCTGTCTGGGAATTCAGCATTTGCTTGCAGCTTCTTTGGAGATAAAAGCCTGAAAAATTGTAACTCTCTAAATACTAAACATGTATAAATATTTTCACCCGAAAAGAAGTACTAATTTCTTACTGCAATTTTCACATATCCTTCTCTGTAAGCAACCAAATTTTCTTAGTGTCTCCACAGCTTAAATAAAGACTTGCAATTTAAAAAATTGTAGATTGCCACACGTGATCATCTATGCGGAGGGGTTGGGTTAAGAAAAGTGAAGAGAGTGGTTTTGATTGCATGGTCATGTCTGCCATCTTAACTCTTTTGACATTTCTCATGAACACCATTGACCTGAAGAGATCTCCTTTGGGGTTTACTTGGAAATGTTTATGTTGCAATTTTAGTTCTCTATCCCTGTGTATGTATACAGGGAATTTTTCAATAAATAAAAACAGCATTAAAATAGTGAGAGGTTTTCACTACATTTAAAAGCACATAATTGCAGCAGAATCTTCCCCTGCTCTTTTTACATTGAAAACTGGGAGCACCAAATTTTGAACGGCAACTGAGCCATTCACAGGGATTTCTTTCAACCATGAGTTATAAGCCAAACCAGGTATATTCTTGGGCCATCCATGGTGGGAATGAGGGTTTAAAAAGTTGATAGCATTTATTTAATTTATTTAAATAATTATACAACTCACTACTCAAAGGAAAAAAGCGTCCAACACAACACATGAAAACAGAAAAAGACACAAAGCCTACAACTAATTCCACATTCCACCAATTTTATAAATATTTAAAAGAGAAAATTAAGCTTTCAATATTCACCAAGCCTGTCTAAGAACTTTTTCCACAGGGAGAGAGAATGTGACATTTTCTGATTGACAGAATACGTAATTTTCTCAGAAATTGCTAGATCACACTTCTCTAAAATTTACATCTATAAAATCCTTTATATCTGGAATTATAGTATTTTTTCATCTCCTATGAATTATTCCTTTTGCTATTCCTAGAATATGAAAAGCCTGACTACGTTCAGAACATGTTCAGTTCCAAGTAATAGCTATATAATTTAATGCAACATGCATGTCTTTAAAAACCAAAGCTTTCTTGATAATTTTGTCAACATATTGTGTAACGCTAATTGCAAAAAGACCATGACCATAACCTATGATTTAAAGTGGCCTCAATTTTTTTGGAACACCAACAGAAATAATCACTACCGTGTTTTCCCAAAAATAAGACCCTGTCTTATATTTTTTTTATCATGCTTTTGAGCGCATGCGCTAAAATAAGACCTCCCATGAAATAAGACCTAGTGAAGGGGTGGGCGTGTCCAGCACAGGAGAGGGTAGTTCATCCCTTACACACACACAAATTCTGGATGGTATCTGAAAAATAAACTTCTGTTGGCTTAATTTCAAATTTAAATTGCAGGACATAAACTTAGTCAAGATGTTTGCATGTGCAACTTACATAAAAAGAGGTGGAATTTTTATTGTACCATCTTGACAGTTAACACACACAGCCCTTCTCCCTACAGGCTTCTGGGTACTCAATATGAATATTGTAATGCTGCTGTTTCCAAACCAATACTCTCAAAATGCATTGCAGAACAATTTCCTCATTAATGACCAACAACACTGCTGCTATGAATGGCTCATAGGATGCTGGAATCCAAGGAACTCATCTAGATTTGGGGGGGGGGGGTTGGAACCTTGCTATCCTGAAGATGCTGTTATGTTATATATTTAAGCATTTTATATCACTGCAAATTTTAAAAAATCAAAGCAGTTTACAATACAGGTCGTTCTTGACTTATAACCATAACAGAGCCCAAAATTTCTTTTGCTAAGTGAGACATTTGTTAAGTGAGCTTTGTCCTATTTTACGATCTTTCTTGCCACAGTTGTTAAGTGAATCAGTGGAGTTGTTAAGTTAGTAACATGGCTGTTAAGTAAATCTGGCTTCCCCATTGATTTTGCTTGTCAAAAGATAGGAAATGATGTTTGCATGACCCCGGGATACTGCAGCTGTCATAAATGAGTCAGTTGCCAAGCATCTGAGTTTTGATCTTGTGACCATGTGGATGCTGCAATGGTCATAAGTGTGAAAAACGGTCATAAGTCACTTTTTTCAGTGCCGTTGTAACTTCGAACAGTCACTGAATGAATTATTTTAAGTTGAGGACTGCTTATAATAGTAAAGAAATACAGGAAAATGTCAAATAATATAAAAATAACTGATTCTATTAGACAAGGGTTTAGTGATGTAGAAGAATTTTCTTCATAGACTGAGCCAAACAAATTATTAACACCATAACGGATAGTGGTCCTATAACTCTGTTAGTAAAGGGTTAGTACAGGGCTCTAAATTTTCATCATTACCTAAATTCTGCCATGCAATAGTTCCCTTTTATCATGTTCGAGCTGGTGATTATATTTTGTAAAACCTACACAGTTCATTAGCAAACACTGTGGAATGTTCCTAATGCTAAGATATTAATGGTTGGGTTAAATAATGCTTTGTGCTAAATTCCCTAGTGGGGGTTCACTTGTGCTTCTTTTGTTGAAAGAAACATTTAGTTGGCAACATGCACAACAGGAAACCTTTTTTTTTTTTAAAGGAAAAAAAAGAACAAAGTTTCCCATCTCTGTAGAAAGCATCGCTTTTTTTCCTGTTTTCAACCAACAGTTCAGTGAGACCAGGGGTGGGTTCTGGATCCTTTTGCTGCTGGTTCGCTCAGGGTCGTGCCGTGCGCGCGCCCACAGCAATCAAAAAATAGCTTCTGTGCATGCACAGAAGCAAAAATTAGCTTCTGTGCATGCGCAGAAGCAAAAATTAGCTTCTGTGCATGCGCAGAAGCAAAATCCAAGATGGCAGACCCCACGGAGACACTGACAGAACCGGCTCCGTAATGTCATCGCCGAGTTACTAACGGTTCTAAAGAACCGGATAGAACCGGTAGGAATCCACCTCTGAGTGAGACCCTGAATTGGTGACTGCAGAACATCCGTGGTAAATCAAAGAAAATATTAATTGTTTTCTACTGGCAAACAGGCACATCTGGTAGATAATGAAATGGACAGCATGTCAAAATGTCAGGATGAATTGGGAGATTATTCTTGTTATGTTAGGCTCCAGTCTCCATCCAAATCCCTTGATAGGAAAGCTGGAGCAATCTGCATCCATAAAGGCCGCCAGATATTTCTTCATCAGTATGAATCCAGCATCAATAGCTATTTCATTTTAATCAGCCCAGGTAGCTCTGAAGTGTCTGTAGCAACTATGCCTTGAAAAGTGTTAAGAAGGCTACATTCAGTTCGCACCCCCACAGTTTTCTCTTAAAGAAAAGCTGCGAATACTTCATGAGGTGAGGGAATAATGAAATTAGATTCAGATCTACGAGGAAAGAAAATGCTAATTCAAGCTGTTCCCTCCTAAGTCTCTGTTCAAAGTAAACATAGCAATGAGGATGATTAATCTCCCCGACGTAGAATTTCTGCCCTTCTCCAAATAAACAGACATCATTTCCAACAGAGGCATACAAAAAGCTCAGGGCTGCTTCTTAAATTTAAAGCATAAACGCAGCTCTATAAAAGTATATTTTAAAAGCATTTTAGTGGCTATGTTATTTAAAGAACCACCAACTGAAGGTGCCACTACCTTCAAGCTGACAGGCAAAATGCCCCAAAGTTATATGACTATCCAGAATAATTTAATTTTACAAGATGGAATATTTAAAAAAAACAAAAAACCCACCAGTTAATCTGTTTTAGTGCTTGTACTATAAATTGGATTGGGGGAAATCACATCTGCTACAAAATGGCATGAAATTTTACAGCTGTTTTTGCAGGGGTTATTATTTGTGTCAAAAAAGGGTTTAGAGATTCTGGGGCCTCAGATTGACAAACCTAATGTAAGGGCAAGAAAGGAGACTAAGAATAAAACTAATTATTCATTTAGATTCCAAAGCTAACCTTAGTGTACAGATAGTCCTTGGCTTACGATCACAATTGAGCCCAAAATTTATGTTGCTAAGTGAGACAATTGTTAAGTGAGTTTTGCCCATTTTTTGCCCCTTTCTGTGACCTTTCTTGCCACAGTTGTTAAGTGAATCACTGCAGTTGTTAAGTTAGTAACATGGTCGTTAAGTTAATCTGCCTTCCCCATTGACTTTGTTTGGCAAAAGATCGCAAAAGATGATCACATGACCTCGGGACACTGCAACCATAATCATAAATATGAACCAATTGCAAAGTAGCCAAATTTTGATCATGTGACCCAGGGGATGATGCAACAGCCGTAAGTGTGAAAAATGGTGATAAGTCACTTTTTTCAGTGCCATTGTAACTTTGAATGGTCACTAAATGAATTGTTGTAAGTGGAGGACTACCTGCAGTTTCCTCTGACAGCAGTGTTAATTAAGTTTCAGTCTCTTTGTCAGCATGGCCCATCCTATTTGAATACTCAAATTCAAACTTGGAGAGATTTGACTATTCATTACATTTTTCAGCACAAACTAAAAATGGCAGTTCCTGTTATTTATTAGAAGACACAGGGGAGGCTTGTAACATTGTTGGAATGTGAGAGATTTTTATTTTTACAAAACCTAGCAAACCAGCATGCATTTTCTGGTCTTAGGAGACCTTACATCCTGTTAGAAATTGCCTGCCGCTTCTGTGGCCTGGTTCTGAACAGGCCACGGCCTGGTAGTGGGCCAGGGCCCAGGGGTTGGGGACCCCTGTCCTATTGTATTAACAGTGTTCATTTGTTTATTTTAATCCCCCTTTATTATTTTTATAAATAACTCAAGGCAGTGAATGTATGTAATACTCTTTCATCCTTCTATTTTCCCCACAACAACCATCCTGTGAGGTGGGTTGGGTTAAGAGAGAGTGGCCCAAAGTCATCCAGCCAGGTTTCATGCCTAAGGCATTTGCCACTTGTGAAAATGGAGCTGTGTGTGTGTGTTTTCCCACCAGCCACGCGGACCCATTCCCTATGCCCCCACCCCACCCCACCCCCGTACACAAAGCCGGAAAAGTTGGAGACCACTGCAATAGGATACTAGGAAATTTTTGGACATTTCATTCCAAAAAGTTGATTTGTGACAATAATGTGACTATGCTGCTAGAGCATAGGTAAGGACATTTGTCTGACTAATCTAATCTATCATTCAGAGCTCCCCTTTCCTGGTCTGCACCAGTTTGGTTCTAGAAAAGTCTTTAGGCTTCTTGGATCTCCTGATTTTTTTTTCTTCCTAGAATCTCAAGATGCAACAGCCATACCAAGGAGAATCTTAGAATTAAAATTTAAATTGGTATAGTCATTGAACTGCTGTGATGACCCTGGGCGAGGCATGGAAGAAACACAGCTGGAGAACAGTTCTAACTCCCCTTTATTGCTCCAACTTTCCCCCAAATGTCCCCACGTTTCCTGCAAGTCTTGGAGCAAAAGCTCCCACACGCACCTCCAACAGCCTCTGGCTGCGAGTAGTCCAGCAAACAAAGTTAGCAACGCAGCAACAAGGCAAGAAGTCCAGTGAGGCAGACCAACCAGGCAAGGCACACAAGACAAAGCACAGCAAAATCCAGATGTCAGCAAGGCTCCAAGAATTCAGCGTTTGTTCTCAACAAATGCCCCCCCCCCAACCGTGTCTCTTTAAATCTCATTCCCCAGGTGAGCCTTGTGAAGAGGGGCGGGGAGCTCTCCTCCTGAGTTGTCAGGTTGGCCTGTGCTGCTCCCACCTCCTCTCCACTCACAGTGCTCGGGGATCCGGAGAGGGCGGTCCTTGCTCATCACTGGAGCTCTGTCACTCCTCTTCTCCACAGCCTGCCCTCTTTCGGTCATCCTGCGCCCGTTCCTCCTCGCTGGCAATCCTCCCCAGGCCCGAGGGACCCGGGGCTGCCTCATCCTGCTCCTCCGGTCATTCCTCCAGAGCCAGCGAGGCCGTGCTCTCTCCCTCCATCAGCCCTAGTTCTGTCTCATCCTCTTCACGGACTCAGGCTCCAACGGGGCCATGACAACCGCATTAATATGTGTTGTGTGAATCTTACCTGACAGATACTATGGGGAAGCTGATTAAAATTGGATTTTTTCCTTGCCAATGTGATCTTGATGCAAAATTGCTCCCCCAGTCAAAGCAGTTACTACCGTAGCATGTGCAGAATACAACAATATTTGAAAAATGGGGATCATATGTTCCCGTACTATGTCTGAAAGTGTGGAATTAATTAGAAGTGATAACTATACATATAAATTGCTCCTCCCACTAGTTATCCAAATATAAGGCATGTGTAATCTGTGGTTATTTACACTTCTCTAGGCTGGTCTGGAAACAGTGCAAATAAATCTACACATTGACAGCACACTGCCATGTAAATAGGTTCCCTCCACTTGCAATAAGTATTAAACTGAAATGCAAGCCTTCTGGATTTACCTCAAGCTGCTGTGAATTCAAACTAAAGCACAAAAATGCACATCTGCACATGAGACGTTAAATCAAACATGGACAATCAAGAACACAGAATAATTTCACTGTAAAACCACTCTTCATAGATGCATCATCTTTCACAATTATGCATACATCCTAATGCATAAAAAAAAATCCAATTATGCAATGTCTTTATAGGTGAAAAGATCCATTTTGTGGAATATTCTTGTGGAAATCTTTCAAACAAAATGCCAGCAGTTTCTTGAAATGGACCCAATAACCCCTTTTAAAAAAGAATATAATATGTCTGTATCTAGTTACATCCTTTGCCAGCTGAACAGAGGTTATATCTAGTTAATCTTTTGAGTGCTGTCTTCTTGTTTTACACTTGTTAAACCACAAACCCAAGATCGGATGGAGGTGTGGCAATTGTCTTCTGGAAACCTTAGTGGCCATCAGAAGCACTGCTCCACATATTGCTGAATGTGAGGCCTTGTTTGTGAAGTGAGCTGTAGAAGGAACTATTGTTTGCATACCATCCTCTCTGGTGTATAGCAACCTCTCTACTGGAGCTCTGAGAATCTATGGCTGAATTGAGGGTGGGGACGAGTGGAGTTCTCCAAACTTATGGTTCTTGGGGATTTCAACCTGCCAACCCCTTAGGCTCAAACACAAACGCTGCTTAAAAGTTCATGGCAACTATAGACCTGACCCAAGTAATTTCTGGTCTGATATAAAAGAGAAGGCCATATATTAGACCTGTTTCTTTAATCTTGGTGCAGTGCAAGGTGAGCTGGTCGGGGGATGTTACTATCAGTCCCTGCCATGGACAGATCACTCCCTGCTGGTTCCGGAGTTCTCTGGGGTAATATGTCCCTGCAAGAAGAGGGGCTATTTGAATGGCCCATCCAGGCATCTGATGGACCCTGACAAGTTCCAGAGGGAGTTAGGAGATGTGCCTGAGGCTTTGGTACCAGGAGGTCCAAAAATTCCAAGCCAGATTGAGACTTTGCCTGTTCCACCCTCTGCAGGTTCGCATGGCCTCAAGCCACTGGGACAGAACCTCCATGGCATTACTCAGGTGGATGGGTATCATCAGTACACTGATGATACCCCATTCTAAACTGTCAATGACCTCCTCCACTGAGAGGAGAAAGCACTTCCCCTGAGGCACTCCACAATGCAGGATATCTTAATTGCCTTATTGCTAAAAATGGTTAATCCCTGATCTTTATCCACCACACTTATTAAGAAAACAAAAATTATTTTAATTACAGATTCCGGAAATATCAAAAAAACCTATTCAAATATGATTGCAGGGAGTTGATTAACACAGTATTATACACAACTACAAGCCTATAATGAAAAAATCTGTTCAGTTTGACCACTTTCTCTCTAGATTCTACTTCTCCAGAGGTTTTACATTGTCTCTGTGTATCAGTTCAGACTGTATTTGAACAGGTCACCAAGAACTTAGACAGTATTTATGACATGCTTTATCAGAATAAAAACAACCACCTAGATGCATAAATGAATATAAAGGCAACGAGAAAGCAGTTACACATTCCTGTGTTACATTCAGCATGCTCAAAATAGGATAATGATGTACAAGAAATGTGTAATCCTTGGAACTACATATAACTTTATTCTTATAACTGGCAAACATACACAATTTATTTTGGAATGATAAACAACAGGAGAATTTCAAGAGGGCAGAGATGACTGGATGAGGTCAAACTGTTTTCAATATTTATACCATACAATTCTCTTCCATCCAATTACTTAGTAAATCATTTTTAAAACCCCAGAGAATATGCAGTGGCTGGCATATACTGTATATTTTGCTACGCACACCATGACTACTTCCTGTACACTATATATATTTGTTCTAGGCAGCTAAATTAATGCTGTTTTGCCATTTCCCCTGAAAATAGAGGTTTTTGAAATGGAAGAGGATTTTTTCCCCCCACATACTCATGGATATGCTGTTTTTCTATATTTGAGGTGATTGGTATGAACTTTTTAAGCTAAAAACTGTTGCCATCGATGCCAAAGCAGTATCTGCTTTTGCGATTTCAAATATTTTGTGATGAAAGAAGTCTGTGACATATAATTAAATCACAATATGAGTCAGGCTGTGATAAAAAGATGTACTTCTAAAGGCCCATACAGTGCCCATAAGCAGAGTAAGTTAGGATTCTTTTGCATTATAATTAGGAGCTTACAATATTTGAAATATTGAGAACCCAGCTGACGTTCAGTGATGCTGGGATGTTCCCTGCCAGGGATATGGCTGAAACCTCTAAGCCCATTTCATCTTTTCTATGGCTAGCAGGACTACCAAACTACATGCTAAGAATGCACTTTACTACAAAGCTAATATATTCTCTTCCAGAAGGCTGCCATATTTATATACTGATGATTCACTAGTACATTGCAAATGCAAATCATTTTCTGTGTATATTAATTTATGTAAAGAGTCTATATTTGTATAAAGAATATAATTTTTGTCAATTTTTCATACATTGATTCTATTCTGAAATTTTGGATTACTAATTTGGAAGGTGGCTGGGTTTTTCCCTTGGTAATTTAAATATGTGGAATCAAAGCACAGGATCCAAAGCAAATAATCAAACTCCCTGCACTGTTTATTCTATAAACAGTATATACTGGAGGGGACCCGACCAAAAGGATAGGGAGTCACCCCAGCAAAGAAAGAGATGTATTGATATTTATACATTTCAAAAAAAAGTAAAATGATGTAGGTATACATATTCATAAGTAGTGGTATGCTGGTCTGTGAATGTAATAAAGATTTGATTGATTGATTGATTGATTGATTGTGAAGTAGTAGATCTCGGGTTACTTCCTGCCCTTGTGCAGTCTGCTTATCTTCAAATAAATTAGGACAAATTCATAGGTTGCCATGGAGATGTTCTGATAAGAGTTACAATAGGCATGAAATATGTTCATGTTATATTTGTCACGTTTATACTGTTGTCTCACATTCTTAATATGTTTTCATCAGGGGTGGGTTCCTCCCAGTTCAGACCGGTTCACCCAAACCGGTAGCGCCCCGCTGGTGATGTCATGATGACGTCACCGAACTAGATTGGTCGATGCTGGTCCGTGGGCATTGCCATCTTTTTTTTATTTTTTTTTTAATTTTTTCTGGGTTTTTTCTTCTGCACATGTGCAGAAGCCGAGATTCTGGCACTGCGCATGCGCCGCCAGCTTGTTTTCGGCTTTTTTTGCTTTTTTTGCTTGTTTTTGCTTCTGCGCATGCGCAGAAGCCGAGTTTTCGGCAGGAAGGGGGGCAAACGCTTGCCAGACTGCTCCCTCCCTAAGCAACCTTGGAAGTTTTCAAGCTCGTCTGGAGAGGCGTTTTTTTTTAAAGAAAACCCCAAAAAAGCTGCAAGATCCGGAGCTGACGGTCTCCGGTAAGATGCGCATCTCGTGGCCTGCCCCGTCCTGCCCCATCCCCTGCCCCACCTGCCACCCCCAAATTGCACCCAACTGCGAGCGTCTCTCAGCCATTGCGTGCAGGGAAAAACCTTAAACAGTAAAGAAAAACTTCTTGTGAGTGTGAGGCAATTAACTTCTTGCACGCGCGAGAAGTTTTTCTTTACTTGTGCAAGGGCTGGGAGTTGCTCTGAGGCTTGGAGGAGCAAAACTTCTGCCCCCCCGAATCCCAGCCTCGCAGCGAGAATGAGGTGGTCATGTCAACAGCTTGGTCTCCCACCGTGTTCAAGCAGAGCTCCGGCGGGGCTTGAATCTGCATTGCAGGAAGACTCCGCTCTTGGGGTTCACGCACTCCAGGCTTCCTCTAGAGACACCACCCCAACCTTCCTACAATTGCTGGGGACATCTTTCTTGGTCTGCCAGTGCCCCTTCGCCTCTTCCCATGCCCGGGTGGGGGAAAAACATCTCAGGGCGCCCTGATCCATCTTCCTCAACTGAGAGGCTCTGCTGCTCCACAAGCAGCAGCACTCTCGGAGGACGATGTTTTGCCCAGCCTGGAAGTTGCTTCCGAAGCACGGAGAAGCTTCGCTTTTTCTCCTCCCCAGTGAGCGAAAAGCTGGCAGGCCAGCAGGGTCCAGCCCACAAGCCCTCTCTGGCCCCGGTGCAGGAGCAGCCCAAGCCAAACAGAGCCGAACTGACCGTAGCTGGGCTGCCCAACCTGAGGAACAGGCGAATAGAATGGCGGGCAAGACCACAGGAGGCATAGCCAGAGCCACGGGCAACAGGAGCCACGGGCAGCGGATCAGCTCGCTGCGGGCCTGGGATTCGAGGGACGGAGGTTTTGCTCTCACGATTGTGAGGCAATTAACAACTTCTTGCACTCGCGAGAATTTTTTCTTTACTCCGCAAGGGTTGCTCCGAGGAGCAAAACTTCCGCCCCCCCCCAAATCCCAGGCCCGCAGCCCCCTGACCCTGCTGTCCTGCCAGCTTTTCGTTCACTGGGGAGGAGGAAAAAAGCCTCTCCAACTTCTAGGCTGGGCAAAACATCGTCCTCCGAGAACGCTGCCACTGGGGGGTGGGGAAACCTCCCAGTTGGGGGAAGATGGATCAGGGCACCCTGAGGTGTTTTTCCCCCACCCGGGCACAGGAAGAGGCGAAGGGGCACCGGCAGACCAAGAAAGATGTCCCCAGCAATTGTAGGAAGGTTGGGGGGTGTCTCTAGAGGAAGCCTGGAGTGCGTGCACCCCAAGAGCGGAGTCTTCCTGCAATGCAGATTCAAGCCCCGCCGGAGCTCTGCTTGAACACGGCAGGAGACCGAGCTATTAACGTGACCACCTGCTCCCGGCCTCGTTCCCTCTTCCGTCTGCCAGTAGGGAAGCCGGGTTCAGTCCGAGCCAGTCACTGCCCGGCCCGATGCCAGCCCCCCCTTGCCCGCCATTTAATTTGCCTATTCCTGGTGTCGGGCAGCCCAGCTACGGTCGGCTCGGCTCTTGGCGGGTGAAGAATCTACGGGTGAAGCAAGCCCCTCTGGGGAGGGCAGTGGGGAGCAGCTGCCTGGGAGGACCTGGCCGCCCTCCCTCACTCTCCAGCCATCACATGGCCGGAGAATTAGGCGCGCCGAAATGTGCCTGTGTCGCCGGGTTGACCTCAGACCCCACAAGGCAGCAGAAGCCGGAACACTGCCACAATCTGAGCTCCCTTTGGAGTGGGTTGCAAACAAGGTGCAAAGCGGCTCCCAAACAGAACATGGCACACCCAGAGCTGCCGCTTCTTTGCAACAGCCGAGGACTGAAGAGGTGCCTCTTCTGTCCTCGGCTGTTGGAATAAGCGGCGGCTTTGGCTGCCGCCGTGCCTGCTTCATTCTCCGGTCCCTCTCCTTCCCTCACTTGGCTGCTACTGCCAGGGTGCTGCCAGGGCAAGCGGTGTGTGTGTGTGTGTGTAGGGGGGCATGGACCGTTTGGCGCTGAGGTAGAAGCAGCCATGGAGGCAGGGAAAGCGAGGCTTCTTTGCCAGCCTCCCAGCTGGCAAAATATAAATTTTCACCATGGCTAAGTGGGGGGGCATGGGCCTGAGGCGGGGAGCGGCTCGCCCGGGAGGCTGCTGCAACAGCCGCGGGAGGAGCAACCCTTCTCGCCTCTGACGGGCCTTCCCTGCTGTTGCATTAAAGAATGAATCTGCCCCTGCTGGTGCTGAGGTAGAAGCAGTCATGGCAGTGGGGAAAGCGAGGCTTCTTTGTCAGCCTCCCAGCTGGCAAAACATAAATTTTTGTGGGTTCTATGGGCATGGCTAGGTGGGGGGCATGTGACTGAGGGCGTGGGTGTGAGTGACGTCAAGTTGGCCACGCTTACTCAGTCACATGACCATCAAACCACGCCCACAAAATAAGCCACGCCCACAGAACCGGTCGTAAAAAAAATCGACCACCAAGCCACGCCCCCCAAATAAGCCACGCCCACAGAACCAGTAGTAAAAAAAAAATTGGAACCCACACCTGGTTTTCATGTCAGACCCAGCCCAAGAATGACATAGAACAATCCAACCAATCTTTATTTGCTCACATCAGACAAAATGTTGCCAGATTAAACCTATACTACTCTAACTCTAGTGGAGATATTCAGACTGATTCTAGGGAATAGCTGTCCTAAATCTCTTCCTCTGGCTCCAATCTAGCTCAGGACTGTGTTGTTTCTTGTCTCACTCCCCACCTTGGAATGTGATCATTCCTTCCTAGGAAACTGCCACTTCACCGTAGTTCATCACACCACCTGCCTCTTAATAGACACAATCTATTGCATTTCATCACGTTATCTAACATTCTCATGATATCTGACATGTTGAGTGCTTAATTGTCTTTTCATGATATTTTTCTCCAGGCCTAGGATAGGATGCTATGCAATCACAAAGAAAGCCTTCATATACAGGAAATATTGGGTAATATTACATGAGTTGCTGCATTGTCCAAATGAGGCAATATTTTAAATGACCACCCAACATTATAATTCTCAGAAAGGGAAACCCATGCACAGAATTATAACTTCACAAACTTCTAAATGAAACAGGTCCAGTTCTTATTAATCCAAACAGATGTAATATAATTAAGCATTTGCTCTTAATAGATACTGTGATTTGCTGTTACAAGTAGGTATATTATCTTCAGAAAACTAACAGCTTTTGTGGATCTAATATCGCCCCAAAAGAAACTATACTCCAATCTGTGCTTCAGATTTATTGATATACCTGGTTTCAGTCAGGGAAAGTATGCCAAACATTTTTATACAAGTGTTTATCTATATTATTTTCCTCCCCAATTCCTGGCCAGAACCAATAAGCCCCATATGTATTGTGGCTGGATTGCAATATCCCAGCTTTTCAATTTTACTACTGATTTTAGCAAACAAAGCAATTACAACTGGAAAGTACCTTGACAGTCGATATTTGTTGTTGGATATTATAATTTGCATATATGTGGGCTTAAAGGAAATTTAATTTGCTTCCCTACATTACTGAAAATATATTTCAGAAGGTCAGATCCACCCTCCATCCGATTCTGCCATGCCTGAAATATTTGTTTCTCGTCAACTCATTAACTGCCTCCTTTTAAAAAGCCCCTGAGATTGCTTTGCTATTGATCTGAACTCTAATTTACATATCTGGAAATGAGTCTTCTGAATGTGTCTGAAAGGCATATTGGCACAACAATGAGCAATTGTGTTCTTAGGAACCCTTTTTAGTAGGTATGACAGATCCGTGAGGCTTTGAGACAGCTTTCTTCATTCTTTTTTCATCCAAATTTCCCTCTTTGTTACTTCACTGACACATTCGCCTGCCCTAGAGATGATGAGGACAAAGTGCAAAGATTACAAAATCTAAAGTCTACTCTCTGGCCAAAAGGTTATCACCTTTTTTAAAACTGTCTCTGACACAAAGGAATAATGGGGGGGAAATTGTCACCACATCTGGATGCATTTTGCATTAGCTTCTGCTAAAGATGCAGATACAGGGAACAATAACGGCATCTTTTAAAAAAAAACCCTTATTATTATTATGGTTTGTCACACAGTCAGCCAGATGTTTAGATTAGATTTGGCATTTTTATCCACCCATTGAGTCCTTTGCAAGGACCTGAGATAGGCAGTTGGTGTGGTTTGATACTGTTAAAGGTATCGTGGTAGATTGTAAGCTGGTGTGAAGAAAACTGCTTTTTACAATTGACTAATGGTGATTTTTGTCAGTGTCGATGGCGTTCAAGTGATGCTTCAGATGTTTTGAAATTGCATACAGGAATGTTGTTGTTGTTGTTGTTGTTGTTGTTGTTGTTGTTGTTGTTATTATTATTATTATTATTATTATTATTATTATTAAGATAGGCAGTTGGTGTGGTTTGATACTGTTAAAGGTATCGTGGTAGATTGTAAGCTGGTGTGAAGAAAACTGCTTTTTACAATTGACTAATGGTGATTTTTGTCAGTGTCGATGGCGTTCAAGTGATGCTTCAGATGTTTTGAAATTGCATACAGGAATGTTGTTGTTGTTGTTGTTGTTGTTGTTGTTGTTGTTGTTATTATTATTA